>CP139506.1:347025121-347625121 GCA_021014915.2 Artemisia tridentata subsp. tridentata | reverse complement strand
TTTCTTGCAAAAGCATTTACCAAAACCCCCTCAGTCATCTACCATGACTACTTGAGGGAATTCTGGTGTACTGCTGTGGCTACTAGCCCAAAAGACACCAAAGAATCCATCATCACTTTCACAGCGATGAATAGGAGAAGGACCCTCTCCCTGGGTTACAATGACTTCATCAAGGCCACTGGTCTTGATTTTGCTGAGGCTTTTGAGCCCAATCCTACTGACCAAGAGGTCAAAGGAGAGTTGATATTCTTAGGACCTCATGACCCTAAACATCCTAAGGAGTCCGCTGGAGCCTTATTAGAAAAGGCTCCAATTGTCAAAACCTGGTTCTACCCAGTCTGGAGGATCCTGATTACATTCGTCATTCAGGTCCTTGGGAGGAATAAATCCTCCACTGAGCAATTGAACTCATCACAATAATTGATGTTGTTCAGTCTCTTGGAGGGTAGAAAAATAGATTTCGAAGGTATTATCTTCCGTGACCTTGTTGCTAAGCTCTTAGGAAATTCTAGGCAAAAGCACTTGTCTTATCCTAGGTTTATTTCCTGTGTGCTTCAGGACCTTCTTGGTTCTGACTATGTGAGGCCTGACATCGTAGGTATGAAACCTGACGTCTTACATAAGACCAATTTTACTAGTGGCATCACTAAGGTACAACCCATTGCCCTGACTAACTACATGCTGGTGGTTATTCAGGGGGAGAACGCTATTTCTCCAGTACCTTCACCTACAAAGAAGGTGAAGAAGATAAAGAAGGGTCAGTCCAGTAAGGTAGTTAGACCCAAACCAATCGCTACTAAGACTGATGCCGAAAACCAACTCAACCTTAAAAAGGGGTTGAATGTGGCCCAGACCTCTGAGACACCCACTACAGAGACCCCCTGACCACAAAACAAAGGCCAACGGAGGTCACTGAGCAATCATCCTCAGTGTCCTCGGGCGAACCTTCTCCACATGTCCCTACTGACATACACAAGTTAGTAGGGTCAGGAACAACCACCCATTCACATTCCGATGAAGGAACTGACAAATCACAATCAGTTCCTGAGGGAGAAAAGGGTTCTAAATCCTTGGTGGGGCAGCACTACTCCACTGAGAAGGGGACCCATCACCAATCACATCCCGTTAACGTTCCTGAGCAATCACACTCAGGGTCTCAGGGAGTAAAGGTCCCTGAATCCCCAAAAGGGCAGTACAACCCTGATGGGAAGGGGGACCATCAACCATCACAATCAGTGCCTCATGATAGTTCTGACAAACACCCATCAGGACTTGAAGGCGCTCAAGGGGACAAAGACTCAGAGGGATATAAACCACCCGTTGATACGGAACCCATAACCACCTCAGGCGGATCCCTTCACTCAGGAACTACCCCCAAAAGTCAGGCTAGGCAAACCCCCCAGTTATTATGACTAGTCAGGCTGAGCAAACCCACTCAGTTATTATGACGGGGTCAGGACCTGGCCACAACAAAGGTGAGCCCTCTTTTGAGGGGGAGCCGGATACCCTGAAGGTTCCTTCTCTGGCTGACCTTGAAATCTTACTTAATGAAGAATCAGAAGAGGAATTAGTGGATTTTGGTGATAAAGACGACGTTCTGGGTATTGAGGAGGAAATGGAGATTGAAATAAGCCCTCCTCAGTACCTTGAACTACAACAATCTTCTCCTCCCCCTGAGGATCAACAACCCAGCTCCCCCACAACATCATCATCATCATCATCAGGTGCTTCTTCTCCCGCCACTCCTCAGTGGTTAGTGAGTTATGATAACGTTCTTCCGTTGACTGAAAGACAACTGGTTAAATTCCTTCGCAAAGCCAATGAGGGTCTTTACACTGAACTCACGGAAGAACAATGGAATCAGCACACTAAAGTGGCAGCCTCCTATGCCGACTTCAGGGCTTCTGTTGAAGAATCTCAGGAAAAAGTGCTTCAGATCACCAAACTTACTGACAAACAACTTGGCGACCTGAGAGAGACCATTGATGAAATGGGCACTGAACAACACAAGGAACTCTCCAACATTCTTAAGGGTATTGAATCTGTTCAGGAACAACTTAGAGATGATCCCATCCTGATCAAAAGACTGCACGAGTACATGGATACCCTGAAGTTCACCTCAAATTCCATCATTGAGCTTCTCAAGTTTGTTCAGGGGGTGGATTTCAAATCTATCAGGTTGCAGCAAGATTCTATTCATCAGGCAGTCACTGATACCAAGGGGCACCTGGAAAGGATATCCTCAGCCTTTGATCAGCTCTCAACAAAACATAATGAGCTGATCGACCACTATACCTCTCATGTCACTGAACTTACCACGACCCAAAAGGCAATGGCGGCTGAAATTATAACCCTGAAGAATGAGTCATCAGACACTAAAAAGATGGTCTCCAGTATTCTCAACATTCTTCAGGCCTCTCAAGTAGCTCCTCCTCCTCAGTCAGCAGGTGCATCCACTGAAGTTCCAATACCTGCTGAGGGGGAGAAAAATGAAGAACCTGTCCCTGATCCTTCGTCTGCTATCATGGTTGTCCCTGAAACTTCCACCAGTCAACCCCCTCCCACTTCCAAAGGGAAGGAAATCATGGTGACTAACAGCTCTCCTCCAAAACAATTTGTTCAAGCCTCAACTGAAAGGCAGGCAGATCCTGATGCACCATTTTATGTTGATTTGGATGGAGGAAAAAGGTTCTTTGGGACTCCTGATGAAGTGGCTGAAGTATTACATCAACAAGATCTCAAGAGGGCCGTAGAAAAGGACAAGGAACTCAACAGACCATTAATTGTTGAGGTTGCCAAGGAGGAAATCAAGGAGTCTGATAAAGACATTCAGGGGGATGAATTCATCAGGCTACAAGCTGAACTTCTTCAAGAACACAACAAACAAGCCAAACTAAAAGAAGAAAGAAGGCAAAGAACCTATGAGAGGTATGTGTGGCACATGACCAAGACTAAAGGAGAGGGCACAATCACTGACATAACCATTCACCCTACCAAGCCCATAAGCATAATGGTTCACAGGGGACCAAGGAAGTCTGAGGTTAACCAGCCCATTAAATTCTCAGACTTTGGGCTAAGGGAATGGGATATGATGATGCCCATCCTGAGGAAGAAGACACAAAGCAAGATAGCCCCATCTCTTATCAAGTCCCTGAACGTAAAATATGAAGAACTTGAAAGGGTAGCTAAGAGTCTTGGGATTGATCATGAGAAGGCGCTTGCTTCTCAGGGACTGGAAATCCCTGAACCTACTCAGAAGTCCGGAAGGAAGAGAAAAGCAGTGGATCAGGAACCTGAACAATATATAGCTGCTTTGCACTGCAACAGGATTCCCCCTGAGGGAGTCAAGTTCATTCCTAACCGTGTCATCAAGAAGCCTGAGTATGGTATCTTCTTCATTGATGAATTTGCACAGCCAGCCTTCCAAAGAGTAAGTGACATTGATCTGGTGGAAACGACAACTCTCCTCGCCTACAAACTGATGGCACTTAGAGTAAAGAGTCCTGAGAACGAGGAGTTTGTCAAGCTGCTGGACAAGATGATGAATGAAAGACCTGACAAGGAGGTGTTAGTGTCTAAGAAGGCGAAACTTGAACTCATGGGTTATGTACAAGAACCCTGAGTATTTTGTACTTAGTTAGTTAGGACTTGTAATGATATTAATAAGATGATGTTTTTATTATTTCAGTGTCCTTGTTTACTTTCTAGTACTTTCAGTATGAGCAGAAGTCATTAGCTCACTCATTACTGATCAAAACACTTAGGAATAATTTATATCCAAATAGGGGGAGATTGTTGGGTCCATCAGTACCCAAGAATACTTAAAACAAGATTTGGACAAAAATTAACTAAGTGTAAATTAAACCGAGAACAATTCAAGTCACTGAGTGAACAGTCACTCAGTGAGTCATCTTCAGGATGCTTAAGGCGAATTCAAGAAGAAGGATTCACTACTCAGGAAGGCGGTACTCCCTGAGTAGGACTTAAGCCAAAGAAGAAGATGATGGTTCAGTGAGTGTTGGACAAGAACTCACTGAACCCCAGTCTCCTCAACAACATTAAGTGATTGAAGACTGAAGAACTCAACGCCTGAAAGAAAGGCGGGAAGATCTGGGAAGAGTTTTAAGATAAGATCAAATCTTATCTTGTCAGGAAGAAACTTTCCCTAAGACGGCTAAAAGTCATGGAGTGTCAGACCAACGACTCCTAAAGACTTTATAGTCCATTCCCATTGGTTCTTGGAAATGACAATTACTGTTGTAATTGTTAGACACACTTGCTTCAACAAGTTGTAGTTTTTTAATCACTTTTACTCTTTTATACCTGTGTATAAATAGGTTCAAAAGGAGAGAAGTTGAGTGTGTTTTGTACATTGAAAGCTTAGACTTTTACAAAGCAACTTCTCTCCTATAAAGAGTAACGTATCCCTGATATAGCTTAGTGGGTCGTATTGTTACCACTCAAAGCAAAGCTTGAGTTTAGATAGGAGACACCACCATACCTTGTTTATTCAATCCCAAGTGTTTGTTCCGCAAAACACTTGGGTAATAGATTCTTTGATTCATTTCTAATAAGAATTTAAACGTCGAAAAATACTTATGTGTTTTTACTTTTACGTTTCATTAATCTGTTAGAATTAATCATAACATTGTATTAGTCATAAACACGAATAGATTAACTTTCTAGTTAACTCTAAGCATGTGAAGGGAACAACAGTGCATCCATAGGGTCCATATCCTCCCCAGGGATGTGTGGTGCGGGTACAACCGGTAACTGGTCGGGCAAGGCAGGGGCACACATGATACTCTACAAAGAGTACCTTGAGCGAAGATCCTAACCAAAGTGTAAAAAGAAAATAGTTTTTTATATAACGTGAATTAATGGAAGTGAAACCCCAAGTATATAATAGTATAGGTAAATGCATAACATAAAAGTTATATAAAACTATAAAAGAGCGAAGTGGCACGGAGGGCTGATGGCTATCAATAGTAAAAACATTTTGAAACGAAAAGAAAATTGTTTATAGTTGAGAAATATGACCTCGTTCTCTATAAACGGTGGTTCTGATACCAATCTGTAACACCCCCAACTCGAAATATGGCAGCGGAACATAGTTTTGGGTATTAATTCAAGGTAGGACAGTCACAATCATAGAAAACAACCTCATACAAGTCGTTTTTATATAAAACATATCATTCGAAACTTAACAAAACATCAGAGTTTAAAGTTTCTCAAAAGTCAAGCATAGCGGAAATATATGACACAACTTAAAAGGTTTTTCGAATGATAAAAGGTAATAAAGTAGAAAGTAAAAACAGATAGCCATCCATAGTCTTCATGCCACTCCCAGTGCCAGTACAGTATGCATCAATTACCTGAGATAAAACATGCTAAAAAGTCAACACAAAGGTTGAGTGAAATCCATAGGTTTAATAAGTAAAGTAGTTGAACACAAGATTTTCAAAGTCTGGAAGATATAAGTAACAAATACAAATATCGGGTAAAGCATCGTATAGTTGCTAAGCTCATGACACGCCAAACGTTAATCGGTATCAATAACATTGATGTAATCACAATAATAATATTCACAAAATTTGCCCCCAAGTAGATAGCTTGCCAACTACCTAGTTAACTCGAATATAGCACATCACATGTTGCCGTCCTTGGTCAACATGGCGGGTTAGTCATTCCTATAGGCCTATAAACTATATTCGCACTCACTCGCAAGTGATTAATGGTTCATGATCGAGGGACTTTCTTGTGGCAAGGGTGGTACTTAGCATTATCATCTTAGTCAGGAAAAACATATGTTTAAACAACTGTGTTCATAAAAGTAAGTAGCATGTATCTCCCCCATGGGTTTATAAAACAAATTGAAAGTAAAGTGGGGCTATGAATCACACCTTAGCAGCAGAGGAAATAAGATATCACAATGTGATCAGATGAAATAGCACGGCAAGTAAACTTCAGCACAACCTAATAAGTAAATAGTATGTTTCAGAAATAATCTTCAAAGTGATTTATAAAGTAACATTCGTGGAATACTCGTGTTGAAAAGAAAAGATTTGGTTTCAATGGCGATGAAAAGAAGTAAACATTCATATCTCGTGTGGATGTTAGAGAAAAGTTAAAACAATAAAAGTCGGCGAATCAAAATCAAACAAGTAGAAAAAGATAAGGAAAGAAGAAGAATTAAAAAGAAAGAATAAATCGAGAAATACGAAAGAAAGACATCAATAGGGTGTTTCGGTGTTTAACCATAACCCAAAATGGTTGGTAAAACGTTATGATTTAGGAAGAAAGAGTATAAGTTTCAAAAGATTTTGTGACGTTTACGAGTTGTAAATGATTAAGTTATAAAAGGTTTTTATAGAAATTTGGACATGACGCGTCCGTTTATTTAACATTTCCAAGTCGTTGCGACTCTTGAATAAACCAATTTTTATTCACATTTTACAAGTTATATATATTATTAGTCGTTATCATTCGCGTGTATATTAGTGATGAACTCAAATAAGTACATTTTATTACTATCATTTATCCTATTAATTTGACTTGTTTTACTATATTATGTATGAGGATTGATACTTAATCGTTTACTTTTGTAATTCTCAGGTAAAAACAAGCATTTGGTGAAACTTGGCGATTTTGGACTGATTATGGAGCAAAACATGCATAAAGTTAAGAGTCTATTGAAATGAAGAAGATCAAGACTAATCTGCTCCAGATGCGCCGCATCTCACTCATGACATGCGCCGCATCTCTATCAAGATATCACCAAATACGATCCAAGATACAAGAGGACATGCGCCGCATCTAATCATGGAGTTACGCCGCATCTTCTGGCGGTGTACGAATATTCCTGAATATTATAATCTTGGACCCCACGCGAAGTTAAGTCAATGCGCCGCATCTACTTACTAGATGCGCCGCATCTTCCCTCAGACAGAAACTATAAATACCCCAAGGCCAGACGAATTTCGTGTGCATTATCAGAGTTTCAAAGACCGAAGCAGAGACCAAGGACGAATTCAGTCAAGGAGGCAGCACAAGACACACCCAAATCAAAGATACAAGAGCTGTAAGAAGGTGCTGCATGTGTTTAATTCATTAGGTAGTTTTGTTTTATTGTGTTAGCAAACTTTAATTCATCAGGATTGGTGGCTTGTGTAATGTGACAACGAAAGATTGCACTCCCTTTAATACTTGCTTTCCCATCAATTAAAGTTTATATGTTGATGTCTTTGGTTACTACTTATTAGTGCATTGATAACCTCTGTGTTTATTAGTGGCTTGCGGGCATTTGACTGCGGGACATAATGTGGCTCCCACGGTTATTACTAAATTGATCACTTAGGAATAACTTTTAGACATAAGTAATCATTAAGGGTTTACTCGCCGATAAGAATAGGACCAACGAGAAAGGGTTAACTACATACACTTCATATAAAGCTATCAATAAAACAAGTGACAATCTACTTAATCATAAGGACAGCCCTCTTATTGTCTCGAGTATTTATCTGTGTACGTGTGTGCTACTTGCTGATTCGTGCCTATTGGTTTATTTTATTATTTAATTGCAAACAAATCGTGCCGGTCTCTCAGGCTGAAACCCCCTTGCGTTAGGATATTAAAATACTGATTAGAATAACTAGATAATACGTTCCACTCCTAGTGATCGACACTCTACTTACCATTATATTCATACTGACCGGGTACACTGCTCGTTAAGTGTGTGTGTTATTGATAAGTCGGCTAAATATAAATTTAAAACTTGAGTAGGCATTAAAACTGCTAAAACTATACTACGACACGCATACGCATCAAGTTTTTGGCGCCGATGCCGGGGAGTGAATTGTTATTATCTGTTAATTTGATTAGTATTTTAATTAGGATTTTCTTTTATTAGATTAATTGCATCATTGTATTATTTTGCATATTTGTTGTACTGTGTGTTATTTGTTTTGTGTTATTTGTTTGCTTTTATTTTTGTTTTTGTTTATTTTTGTTTGTGTGTTTTTATTTTTTGTTTTTTATTTTTCGTATTTTTCTGTTCTGCTATCGTTGTACTGTGCTAAATCAAACGATACGGCGCATCTGATCTCTCAGATACGGCGTATTGCATTTAATTTTTAAAAATACAACGCGTTTAATTAATTCGATACGACGCATCTTTTCCCCAAGATACAGCGTATCTGTTTTTAATACGAAATTTTTTTTAAAAGCGATAAAGTAATACGACGCATCTGCTTTTGCAGATACGGCGTATCTGTTTTTAATAAAAAAAATTTCTAAACGTTAACGCCATACGACGCATCTGCTTTCGTAGATATGGCGTATCTATTATTTTAATTAAAAACAGTTTGCGAATTATTAAACAGATACGGCGCATCGATCTATATCGATACGGCGCATCTTTCTGAATCAAAAATCGATATTTATTTTTAAACGAAACAAAAATACGGCGCATTAACTTTCGTTAATACGACGCATTTAATTTTAATTAGATAAGTTGATTTTTGATTAATTAATTCGATACGGCGCATTCTTAAATTCTAAAGCGGCGTATCTATTTTCTGAATAAAGTCTGATTAAATTTTAACGATTATAAGATACGGCGTATCCAACTATTTGGATACGGCGCATCGTCTGCAGATATCAGCTATTTGTATTCATATATCCGTTTCTATATTCATTAATTTCTCTTCTAGCGAACAAATCCTACTGATGATTTTACCGTGGATGACAGATTTTGCTATGGAAGACATGTCAGTTAACGGATATCTTGCTAAGGAATGCTTGTTTTCAGATTCATTCAATGTGCTCATGATCGATGCAGATTTATTCTCTTGGGAGACTCCTCTTGAAGCTGCTTTTAAGGAATTCATGCGTTTATGCAACATTGACAAAGAGGTATTCTCTTATGATGTATTAATGAGGTACACTGGAGAAGAATTGTCGCTCTTATGGCCTATCATTGAAGCCGAAGGATTGAACTGGACTACTATCGAAGAAGATGATGGGAAATTCTATCTTGCATACATGGATTCAAGCAACGAAAGCTGTGGTGGAGGCAATACCCAAAACTCTTACATGCCTTATTCCGAACAGTACTGGGGATTAAATGAGAACTATCTGGATAATGACATGAATTATGCTTTGGCGGAGTTACTATTTCATGGCAGATTGGTAAGATTGATAGACCTCTCCCTCAATGATTGGCTAGAACTCAAATATGGTAGTCCGGAATTTGCCCCTACAAATGAAGTCAAGCAGATTATGACTTCATGGTTGACTCGGAGTTTTAAGAAGCAATTTAACGAGTTCATGGAGATAAAGAAGAATATGATTGGGAAGGCTTGCTTTGACGTTAACCATGACCCTAACGATGTTGATTTTTCAGAATGGTTGGCTAGTAAGTTTAATAACCATAAGAGCATGGATCGAGCTACTAAGGATGCATTATGGGTATATTGGATGAGAGGAGAAGACGAAGAAGTAGAAAGCGATTATGGGTCGTCACTTCATGATTCAACAATCAATGAGGGCATTGAAGAACTTTTCAGGATTGACATTGATGTGTTCGATTATGAGACACCCTTGTGCAAGCAGTTCAAGGAATTTAACTACCTTCTTCAAGTCGACGATGATGTGCTTACTGGAGATCTACCAGGATTTAAGACTTATGACGATTTCAAAAAACACCTGGTACTATGAATGGAATGACCAAGTACCATGGGTTTGGGATAAACCATGGGAATTTGCGCACATTAATCACACTTGTACACCCTTCGTTTTCAAGGACGGGAGTAGTGTTTGGCCGACCTGTGATTATAAGAGTGACGGAACCTGTAATGGGGGAAGTATAATTGGGGTGAAACGGGTTGGAAACGATGTAACCTTTGAAGATTATGAATGGTACGATAATGTTGAAGACTGCCCACAAAAAGCGGAGGCTTTACAAGAAAAAGGGAGAATTGAACGCTTGAAAGGACTTAAGGGGACATCGGGTACTACTTTCTGGGAATGGGTGCACAAACAGTTTGATGATTTCACGAAGCTTAGTCGACGGTTACAATATGATTTGGAAAGAGAATGGGAGGCGATCCAAGATGATAATAATAATGAGTCGTTGATTGAGGAATTAGACGACTATTTGATTAAGGATCCTTATTTTGAGTTTGTTGACAAGGACGAAGAAGAATTCACCAAAAGGAAGTGTCGACTACTTGGGATTCCTTACAATGAGCCACCCATGATTATTTCTGAAAAATTTAAAATCATCAAATATTCTTTGGGTCCTGATGAAGAATATACTGCGGCGAAGACAAAGAGTTATATTAGATTAAGTCGAACGGAAGAAAACGTCGCAGAGATATACGGGAAAATCTTTCGGATGAAGGAAGAAGGATGGACCGTGACAAGAACTAAATGAAGAGCTGAACGTGAGTCTAACTTGAAGACTCTGGAATAAAGACAAGTGCTGGCCGGGAGACAACCCGGATTTATCTTTTAATTTTCTGTTTTGTGTCGAGTCAGTCAGGCCCGCATGAAGATACGGCGCATCTCAATTCTGAGATGCGACGCATCTCAATTCTGAGATGCGACGCATCTCTTGCAATGGTCATATCCTATTTTAATTTTTCTGCATTTTTATTTTCGACTTTAAAACTATTTATCAGTTTATTTTAATGCGGCGCATCCCTGGTTAAGGATGCGGCGCATCTTTATTCTGATCCGTATTAATTCCAGGCTCGATACGGCGTATCTTCTTCCATAAGATACGGCGCATCGACTGACCTGATGATTTTCAGTTTTAATTTTTAAGTTTTATTTTTCCTAACTACTAATGTATTATGCAAGTTTGAACCTTTCTTATCTTAGGTGTGTTTTAAAGTGTTGGTGGTATTATAGTTTCCTGGATTTCCTGTGGATACATCAAGTATGAAGCTTTAACGTTCTAATCCACAAGAAAGATGATTTTTGCTCTTATACTAATGGAGGATCATACCGAGCAAATCTCAGGGGAGTTTTCCTGTTCTAATTCTTTTATTTTCAAGTTTTTAACCTTTTATACAAACAACGAGGACGTTGTTTAACTTAAGTGGGGGGATTGGAGAATTAGAACACTTAACAATTACTTGTCCTAAACTTTTTCAAAAATTATGCTTAAAATGTGCTTAATATATCAAACTTAAAAATTTTTTAGCATGTTTTTGTTTAAGATCTAAGTTGCATAGCTGCACACATGACGTTATTTTCAAAAATTGTGATTTTCCAAAATTCACAAATCTATGAGTGTGCCGGTGACTTGTAAACTTTAGAACTTGGCTTGTATACTATTCGAGACCACCATAATGAGTATTATTTTATATAATTGGAATGACTTGTCTAAATTGGTAAAATTCTAGGATTACACCCAAATAGCCTTTATATGTTATGTGTTATTAGCTAACTACACTGGTTAGTTAACCCCCGTATAAACCTTTTGTTACTCTCATTTTTAGAGTAAGATACCCCTAGAAAAACACTCAGAGCCATTCCTTTCGTTTCTTACACCTATGTTTAAAATGTTTCGTTACACCCTTACACCTTAGCTTACCCTGTAGATTAGAATCCGTGGTTGGTTAATTGCTATAGGCAAAGTGTGTTTCCTTACATTACCTGTGTTCGCGTGCGTAATTCATTATCTTTGGTTAGGTCGGGAAATTGCACAATGCAATTGGAGTGAAAGTAAATATTGTATATCTTTGAGTTTATTTTTCGTGTGTTTACTACTTTCACTATTAGCGTTATTTCTAAAGTATGAAAAGTATGGAAAAATAATCCAGAATTATCATTATAGTGATGTGGTGAAATTTTACACATCTATGTTTATGATGTCAAAAAAAAAAAAAAAAAAAAAAAAAAAAAAAAAAAAAAAAAAAATTCGAAAAAATAAGAAAAGAAAAAGAAAGAAAGAAAAGTTGGAAGTTAGTTTTAAACCAACGATGTAAAGTTATGTAAGTGGTCGATATCACCACTATTTGTTGTACTATATTTATGGATTGAATGGGAATTGGCAGTTATGGGAACGCCAATTAAGGTTTATTCTTTGATTAAGATCTTGTTGAGTATAATTCGTGTCTACCTAAAGCGTGTGTTTCAAGTGTTAAAGCGTGAGTTATTCGATGATATGAGTCTTATTCATGGGATGGTTGGGATAGTGATTAACCACACTTAGGATTTTAATTTATTTGTTTTGTTTTGTTTATTTTTCATTTTTTACACTAATTTATATCCCAAATGTTATCCATACCCTTTATTATTCTTTATCCAACCGAACCTTTGATTTATTAAGATTAGGGATTTGAGCAATCTTAAGTATCGTAGTCGTGGATTCGGCTATGTATTTATGATTTTGTCGCCCTTTTTGATATATTATTATTGGTGAAGTTTGGACCTATCTTTAGCCTATTCGAGTTAAGGATTTGAGCAATTGCAAGTATCGTGTTCGTGGATTCGATCATGTATTTGTGATTTTGTCGCCTTTTCTGGAATATGAGATCGATAGTGATTAAGAATAATTAACCCTTAAGCCTACAAACCCTTTTTACCGCTTTAGACTTGTTATTCCTTGACTTTAGTGGAGGAGATGTGTATACTTGCCAAGCTTATGATAGAATATTCGTCACGACTGGACAGTTAAACGATTAGATTTGCTATTATCAACTTATTTTATTTTACGTCTAATTCGTTAAGTGTTTAGTTGTGTAATTATGAAATAAACGAATACATGCTTAAATATAAAAATAAATCCTAACATCTTTTAGGATATATTTTCATAAAAGAAATTCTAAGGTTTACTTGGGGACAAGTAAAGTTCAAGTGGGGGGATATTTGATGAACTCAAATAAGTACATTTTATTACTATCATTTATCCTATTAATTTGACTTGTTTTACTATATTATGTATGAGGATTGATACTTAATCGTTTACTTTTGTAATTCTCAGGTAAAAACAAGCATTTGGTGAAACTTGGCGATTTTGGACTGATTATGGAGCAAAACATGCATAAAGTTAAGAGTCTATTGAAATGAAGAAGATCAAGACTAATCTGCTCCAGATGCGCCGCATCTCACTCATGACATGCGCCGCATCTCTATCAAGATATCACCAGATACGATCCAAGATACAAGAGGACATGCGCCGCATCTAATCATGGAGTTACACCGCATCTTCTGGCGGTGTACGAATATTCCTGAATATTATAATCTTGGACCCCACGCGAAGTTAAGTCAATGCGCCGCATCTACTTACTAGATGCGCCGCATCTTCCCTCAGACAGAAACTATAAATACCCCAAGGCCAGACGAATTTCGTGTGCATTATCAGAGTTTCGAAGACCGAAGGAGAAACCTAGGACGAATTCAGTCAAGGAGGCAGCACAAGACACACCCAAATCAAAGATACAAGAGCTGTAAGAAGGTGTTGCATGTGTTTAATTCATTAGGTAGTTTTGTTTTATTGTGTTAGCAAACTTTAATTCATCAGGATTGGTGGCTTGTGTAATGTGACAACGAAAGATTGCACTCCCTTTAATACTTGCTTTCCCATCAATTAAAGTTTATATGTTGATGTCTTTGGTTACTACTTATTAGTGCATTGATAACCTCTGTGTTTATTAGTGGCTTGCGGGCATTTGACTGCGGGACATAATGTGGCTCCCACGGTTATTACTAAATTGATCACTTAGGAATAACTTTTAGACATAAGTAATCATTAAGGGTTTACTCGCCGATAAGAATAGGACCAACGAGAAAGGGTTAACTACATACACTTCATATAAAGCTATCAATAAAACAAGTGACAATCTACTTAATCATAAGGACAGCCCTCTTATTGTCTCGAGTATTTATCTGTGTACGTGTGTGCTACTTGCTGATTCGTGCCTATTGGTTTATTTTATTATTTAATTGCAAACAAATTGTGCCAGTCTCTCAGGCTGAAACCCCCTTGCGTTAGGATATTAAAATACTGATTAGAATAACTAGATAATACGTTCCACTCCTAGTGATCGACACTCTACTTACCATTATATTCATACTGATCGGGTACACTGCTCGTTAAGTGTGTGTGTTATTGATAAGTCGGCTAAATATAAATTTAAAACTTGAGTAGGCATTAAAACTGCTAAAACTATACTACGACACGCATACGCATCAATTAGTGTCAAGTTTGTCGACCATTTTGTGTCCGTTTGGGTCCTAATATATTAAGTTCTTTCGAGTCTAATATATTGTTCCTTCTCAAGAACAAAATCGTCCATAAGTCCATCGGCAAATACCGTAAATCCAATAACTTCCAATCTAATAATCTCATCCAAGCATATGTTATATTACAACGTCCATTCCAAATCCAAATCATATCCCAAGTTACCCGAATAGTATCCGAAACACCCATTGACAAAACAAAACGAAATAAGTTAATAAACGAAGTGCAATAAATTGTTAAAACAAAAGGGAAACAAATATATAAAATGTCCAAATGCATTGGGCTTCGGCCCGGTGCTTAACTCACACAACTTTGGACTACTTTGGACTCACGGGTCCAAAGTTACCAATACTTGACCTAACATGAGCTTATATAGTCCACAAGGCCGAACAAGACTTATCCAAGTCCAAACCAAACTCGACACACTCTCTCGAGGTTTTCTAACCTCGGCCACGACACGACTCGAACACAACGAGGTTTTCTAACCTCGTTAACCTACCAAGTGACACACCATTCAAACTCGACTCGTTTTAACTA
Organism: Artemisia tridentata subsp. tridentata; assembly: GCA_021014915.2. Classification (NCBI taxonomy): domain Eukaryota; kingdom Viridiplantae; phylum Streptophyta; class Magnoliopsida; order Asterales; family Asteraceae; genus Artemisia; species Artemisia tridentata. The sequence continues at coordinate 347,610,330 of CP139506.1, read as the reverse complement.
CACGACTAACAACTTGAGTCCGTGCTCCCTTGAGCCACGGCTCGTATCAAAATACAACAAATGAGGTTGAGGCCTCGTTTATCAAAACCACGACATAGCCGTGACTCCCATGAGTCATGGTTTAGCTCACTCTCGACAAAAAACCATCCAAGGTCTCGGCTAACATCCAAAACTCACGAGTCATGACCCTCCTTGAGTCACGGCTCAGTCTACTCGACAACCCATCCAATCTACGACTCAAATAAACCAACCAACGTCTCGACCGTGACTCCCTTGAGTCACGGCTCACCCCATATGTGAACCAAAATCAACAAAGACTCAAACAACCCAAACCACACTAGGCCATGACTCCTTTGAGTCATGGCACGACCCTATTCGAGCCTCAAGGCTCTCGGCTAACACAAACACATAACCAATTCCATTCAAACTCCAAACCGAGCTACAAAATAACAAAATAAGCTTAGACAAACAAACAAACACAAAATAATCAAGAAAATACTCCGAGTCAACTCAACTCGTGAGTTGACTCGGATGAGTCACACGACTTGGTGACGAGTCTAATGAGTTAGGGTTTAAGAATTTAGATCCACACGTTTTTGTTATGAAAACATAATATTTAGATTAGTTTTAGTTATAAGACGTTGGGGTTTAAATTTTAACGATCAGGGTTTGCAAAATAAAAAGGAAAACAATGAAAAGGTGGCGCATGGGCTTACCAAACGAGAGAGGTGAGGTGGGGAACGCGGCGGCAAGTGGTGGTGGTATGGTGGTGACGGCAGTGTAGCGGTGGCAATCTCCAAAAACAAACCAAACATTTTCCTTTTGCTTCTACGAGCTCCTGAAATGATGGGTGGGTCTTGATCTACGCGGCGGTGAGTGGCGGAGGATGTCCGGAAGTTGGGTGCGGCGCTCGAAAGTGGAAATCCGGTGAGGTGTGTGTATCAAATGGGATAAAACCATAAAATGGAGTCTTTTATATCCCAAGGAGGGACTAAACGTGGGCAAACGAAAGTGTAAGGGCGGCGGGGGTAAATAAGGGCGCGGGGTGGTTTTTTGTAACTTTTGCAATTCTTTTAAAAATAACACCGTGGGACCCATTTGACATAGCAAAAATCCGTTTTAAGATACGAGAATTTCGCCATTGCATTCGGAATGATTTTTTTGATAAAAATGAGTATTCACACGCATAGTTTTCTCTGATTTAACTTAAATCAATAAATCAAATAGTTTCAAGTATTCTAGGTTGTGCCGGCTAGATTGGTGAATAACGTTCACGTTTAACAAGATATCCTCTGTTTCTCAAGTTCAAATAGGTTTGAAAAATTATCGGGTGTTACATATTTTCTATCTCGTTAGGAGATAACGGAGAAATAATTTGCACCGTTTTTCCTTATTTTAACCGAGGGATGTATGTAGGTTAACTTTTACTAACGGAGGGATGTATCTGTTGAAACTTTTGCGAGAGTGATGTATAGTGCGAAACGGGGTAAACAACAGGGATGTATTTTGGGGTTTACTCTTTTTTTAACATAAACATGCATTAAAGAAAATCAAAATCCGTATATATCTGATGCGTGGTTTTGCAACCTTACAACAGGTTTTACCTCTCGAGGGATCTCAAGAGGCTTACAACCCCACCAGGCAGTGTACCTGACCGCTGTAGTATAGTGTAGTGGTAAGTACGGGGGATTGATCGTTCTCCACAGGGAATAGTGTTCGTTAGGTATGAAAGACTACTCTAATAGGTCTAAGGGTTGAAGAAGATTCTTTTTGTATTTTTTTTATAATTTTATGAAAGCAAGTAAAATCTCGGGTTTGAAAGAGTGGGCGGAATTAGTTGCTAGTCAACTAACCCAAATTACTACGAATGCAAATAAAATAAAATAACTGAAAGTAAAATGTTGGTGAAAACTTAAGTGTAGAGAAATGTGTTCACTTAGATTTCCTTACTCCCTAACTATCTTTTACCGGTTGATTAGTGTGTATTAGTTGCGTGGATGACGGGTGTATTCCTTAATACCAATCGTGGGGTGGCGTACGTACTTCCCCAACTCTACAAGCTCCTACTTCACTCCTATGTCGAGCCGGCTAGGAAGCTCCTAACATGGGATCACTAGAATTCGCTTGTGCATTAAATACAACCATAAAAACCTTTAGTACGCATTTGGTTCATGTTTCTTAAGACGTTCAAGCAAGTTACCGAATAGGAAGTTAGCCAGTTTTCTTAAGCCTAACATAGATAAACAATCATCCAATACAACTAATAACACACTAATAACCAATAATCAATAGCTAGGTTTCATTAGATCTAAGCAAACACAAGATAAATCTAGCCTAACATGTTAAACAAAAGACAAGAACAAGATAGAATCAAACAACACATAGACATATTGAATGATTAATTGATAACTTATATTTCAATGTAACATGGAAGATCTCAAGGCAAAAAGCCTTGAAAAAGATGCTAAAATCGTCTTAGGGTTTTCTCCCAAAAATTCCACACTAAGCTCTCTCTAATGACAAAAAATTAGAAAACTATATATAGACTTTTGGATCTGACGGCGTCACCTTATGGAGTGTGACGCCGTCACCTCGCCGCTTCTAGGGTTCCCGGATGGCCTTCTTGACGCCGTCCCTTTTTAGCTCTCCAAAATCCGTTCTGGCTTATCAAGGCTTGACGCCGTCAGACCTTGAACGTGACGCCGTCCCTCTTTGAATTAAGCCGTGACGCCCTTGATCAGGTTAAAGCGTGACGCCGTCAGAATTCACATGCAATTTTCACTGGCTTATCATGAGTAAATTTCACATCCACCTTTTCTTGCCAAGCCATGATGCCGTCCAGAGTAAAATCTGACGCCGTCAAAGGTAACTTTTAGCCGATTTTTGAGACTTTGTCATTTTCTTCACTTTTATGCTCCAAAAACGTCCAAAATGCCTCCTTTTCCAGATTTCTCCTCAAAAGTACCTAAAATGACAAAAGGAACGATTTAGGGCAATATTTGATCAAATAAATACGATTTAGGGCTTAAATGACCCCTTAAAAGCGGTACACTTTTCGCTTCATCAAATACCCTTACACTTGAGATTTGCTTGTCCTCAAGCAAATGCGCTTTTATTCTAATCAAAATACAGGTTAGGGGTCATTTAATGCAAACATAAAAGTAATTACAACAAATAATCGTTCCACTTCAATCATAATAAGCACGGAGATTATAAACTAGCACCTCACAAGTAGTGTTTAGATACTCACATCTCTCAAGTGTCATCAAAATAAATCTCATAAATGAAAACGGATAATATCTCTCACTACCTGTCATAGCAAATAGATTACCATAGGCTTGTGAAAGGATCGAAAACCTCCTCCACTAGGCGTAAGCACCTAAGATAAACTATCAAAGAGGGCTTTTAAATGGGTTATAACGTTAGGTGTAGGGAAAAGGAAAACACGGTTTTGTTGGATAAAGGATATTTTACTGGTGGCGAGTTAAAGATCTTGATCAATTACATGTACTATACAATGTTGCTAAGCCAAGAATCGACTCAATCTTAAGCTAGAAACAAAATAACAAAATAACAAAAACATAAAAATAAACATAAAATGAAACGGGATGGTAGTCCGTATGTTTTTTCTACTTTTCTTTTTCTCATTTTTTTGTATTTTTCTTGATTTTTTTGATTTTTTTTTTTTTTTTTTTTTTTTTTGATTTTTTTTTTTTTGCATACACTCTTGCCCTACCATCCAAAATAATACATCATAGGGGCATTGCATTCCCCTTACACTTGAACTTTTACATAACTTTACAAATAACTATTCTAATGACTCGAATTAAGATAATTGAAAAACTTGGAGTACTTTTAAAATATTTAGCACATATGGGGGTAATAAATGATGTTCTTCCCCATTACTCCATTACACTAGTACTTTACCCATGAGTCCCAATCGTCCCAAAACAATATGTACAAAGATATGACTCGACTTAGCAACCATGTAATCAACTAGATAATTAACTTGGGTTTAAACAAATGTTGTCACAATAATGCACTAAAAATGAGTGCATACAAGGTAGGCTAAGGCGATTTGGGTGTACATTTAAGTGGGGTGTAACAAATTCTTCCTTTAAGTAAAATGCTTAAAGGTCGAAATGAAAAGATAGGCTCTGAGGGGTGTACTAGGGGTATCGTGTACTAAAAATGAGTACAACGCAAAGGGTGTGGGAGAATTACTTGACCAATGTAGCCAAAGTAATTATAACAAAAACACAGGTGTAAAACAATGGGTTAATCCTAATGCCTCTTATCATGTAGTAAATCTAACTACACGAATGTAGTCTCACTTGTGGCCTCGGAATGGTCCTAACGCAAGTTCTAGAATCTAAGTGCTACCGGTACACACATCATAGCATAAATGCTTTTCCTACCAATTCTAGGGGCGAACCTCACATATTTGGGGGTGGAAAATTTTTTAGTGGTACGGTTTTTGTGCTAGTCATATAACTCCTATCCGTGAGACGCTCATTAAGATCAAAGTTTCACTCCTATATGTTGTAAAAAAATTTAAATTTGGCACTAAAATTACCTTAACAAGTATTTCTCTCAGTTTTATTGCACATCTACTATTAAACAAATAAAAATCAAGCGTAATAGCATTCTCTAAAATCGTACTTTTACCCTCCCCTTACACTTAAGATGAACATTGTCCCCAATGTTCAAATAACAAATGTAAAAGCATAAAGTAAAAGAATGAAATCAAATACTCCCCTGATTCGCTCGGTGGATAATGAAGTAACACGGTTAAATCTTCTTCCAAAGTAATGTTGAAGCTCCATGACTAATGCATCGCCATAAGCTTGATTCAAAACATTTTCTTGTCCAAAATAACCTGTTAAACCTGAGAAAACAAACACGAAAACCTGCATAACATCGGCGGGATAAAATCTATATATAAGGATATAATGCTTGTGGAATGATAACTTTGCAGATTCCTGGAGATTATAAGTTGGAGATTTTAATAAAAACTTTTTATGAAAACAAAACTTTCAAAATTTTCTGAAAATTAAATCTGACGCCGTCAGGTTATAAACCCTGACGCCGTCAGAAATGACCTGACAAAAATTTTCATTTTAAGTTTCCGAAAAATTTCTGGAAAAACCTTTACCTTACTTCCTGGAAATCCTGCAAAACATCATTATGACTCGATACAAGCATTTGACTCAAACAAATACGAATATGTATGTTAATTTATTATTATTACGATTCATGTTAATTTGTGTTCTAATAAACCGATTTAGATTTCCCTTACACTTAACTTTTGCAAAATACCTTTATATGTAGTTAAGACGAAGTTAAAAACAAAATAAAGCATTTTCACAAATTAGTTTTTAACATGAATCAATACTAATAAAAATTAAACACACATACGGAAATAAATAAAAACAAGCAAACAAACGAATAAACACACAAAGCAAATAAAGCTTGGGTTGCCTCCCAAGAAACGCTTTTCTTTATTAACGAGTCTTGTAGCTAGACTCAAAGTCACGTACATTACGTGACTCCATCATTCATAATGACGTACCCCTGATAGATATAATCCTTGTTATCAGGGTGGTGGTGTCTCAATCGCTCGACATTCACAGTCACATCACCTCCTCCCTTGCTGGTCAAGCTTACTACCCCATCTTGGTGTAGACTTTTAATTGTGAATGGTCCGTACCACCAGGGACTTGGTTCATCGGTAGGTGCTTTTGTTTCTGAATGCCTTAGAAGCACTGAGTCTCCTTTTGTAAATTCAGCGGGGTTATTAGGCTGCTCACCAGCCTCAATATAATCGTTAATTCCACCCTTACATTCTCTAATCTCATTTTCATTGTAATTCTTAATCCTTGCCTCCCATGCAAGGATTTTCTCTCAAACATTACCACGGATTACATTGGGGTTAGCCTCCATCTTTTTTTGTAGGGCAACATCTCGTATATGACGTGGAATCGTTGGGAAGTTTATCGTCTTCTTCCCCTTCTTCATTTGGATGGTACTTTTTTCGTAATTGATTTGTGCCCTAGTGGTCGCGAGAAAGGGTGCCCCAAGGATTATTGGCATATTCATGTCATTTCTTTCAATAATCATGAAGTCGACCGGATATAGGAATCCGGCAACGTTGACCAAAACATCTTCCGCAATTCCTAACGGGTACTCGTAAGAATGTTTTGCAAAGGAGAGTTTAGTACGGGTGATGGATGGCAGTTCGTCGGTTAACTGGACATAAACGGATAAAGGCATCAAATTTACGTCGGAACCTTGGTCAGCTACCGCATCCAGATACTTGAGTTTTCCAATGCTGCATGGTATTTCGAAGACCTCGTAGAATTCCTGCTTTTCCACTAACTTTTGTCTTACGAGGCACTCATACAATTGCCCCCCGGGTAATGTGTCGGATTCATCATCCGGTTCCATCTTCTTTGACTCCTTGTTGGGTAGATGAGTACGTCGATAGTTTCCTACCCAATCGTTTATGGTTTCCTTGTTTATTTCGTGCTTCAAGTAATGCCTCACTTGTTGTGACACTGGCGGTTCAACCAATTGGCGCTCCTCAGAGGGCGCCTCCTCTCCCTTGTCGGAATCGCATTTATTGGTGTTTCCATTATTAAGTGGGATGAGGTCAACTTTGTTAACTTCCATAATTATGGATTTCCCTCTTCCATCATTTCCGCCCTCTTGGACGACGGAGGTGGCCTTGACAAATATAGTGTTAGGAACTTCAGCGTCATTCCTCACCAACACTTTTTCAGGGGCTTTTGTATTTGTGTATTCTTTCAAAAGATTCATCATCTCCGCCATCTTCTCTTCCATTTCCTCCTTCTGTTTGTAGACGGCTTCCTCAAATTTTGCCAACCGTTCGGAGTGTTTTGACATGTACTCTCTCATTCGAGCTTCGAATGTTGGACTAAGTTCCTGAGGTGGTGAGTTGGGTTGAGCGTGCTTATGGAAGGGTTTAGCATTTTCCCTAAGGGGTGATTCGGACAATGGTGTTTGCTTAACGCTTGAGACTGAGTTAATTGTTGCTTTTTGTGGACTTAAGGGTCTCTTTTGCTTTTCCATAAGATATGCAACCCTTTTCTCAAGTTCACTAACGCTTTCCTCAATGATTTGATTAGCCGTACCGGGCGATGAATATGTCTTGACTGCCGAGCGCACGTCGTGGGAGACTTGCCACAATTCATCATCGTCGGATGCAAGCTCATCAATGATCTCCCATGATTCCTCGGCGCTTTTGTCGCGCAATCTGCCCCCGGCGGCTCAATCGATGGCATGCTTGGTGTGGTAATCAACATGGTCATAGAAGATTTGGATTTGAAGCCAGAGATTTATGCCATGATGAGGGACTTTTTTGAGTAAGTCCTTGAATCGAATCCATGCTCCATAGAGGGTTTCGCCTCGACGTTGTTCAAATGTCAAGATATCCTTCCTTAGCTTGGTAGTTCTTCCCGGTGGGAAAAGCTGAGCAAGGAAACGAGTGGTGAGATCATCCCAAGAGGTGATGGATCCTGCAGGTTGACGTTCTAGCCATTGACTAGCTTGATCCCGCAGAGAGAATTGAAAGAGACGCAATCGGGTCGTCTCTCGAGTGGCAACATCAAGGTCTATAGAATCAACGATTTTAAGAAAGTCCTTGAGGTGTTGATTAGGATCTTCAGATCGAAGTCCATGGAATGCGCATCCGCTTTGCACCAACCGGATGGTGTCGGATCGCAAGGGTGTGATATTAGCTCCTTGAGTGAGCTCAATGGTGTTTCGATAGCCATGGTGGCTAGGACGGGAATACTCTCCTAAAGTACGGGCTCTAGGAGGTGGTGGTTGTTGTGGTGGTGGGTTGTTGGGATTAAGGATATTACCATCTTCCATGATGTCGAATGGTAATGGTTACGAATAAAGAAACGAAGAAAATAGATAGACTAAAGAAGACCTAAAAAAAGAAAATAAAAATCTCACTAGAAAGGAATCTAGTGAGTAGACCTATAAAGTAAAAAAAATTCAACCTAAACAATAACTATTCCCCGGCAGCGGCGCCAAAAACTTGATGCGTGGTTTTGCAACCTTACAACAGGTTTTACCTCTCGAGGGATCTCAAGAGGCTTACAACCCCACCAGGCAGTGTACCTGACCAATGTAGTATAGTGTAGTGGTAAGTACGGGGGATTGATCGTTTCTCCACAGGGAATAGTGTTCGTTAGGTATGAAAGACTACTCTAATAGGTCTAAGGGTTGAAGAAGATTCTTTTTGTATTTTTTTTATAATTTTATGAAAGCAAGTAAAATCTCGGGTTTGAAAGAGTGGGCGGAATTAGTTGCTAGTCAACTAACCCAAATTACTACGAATGCAAATAAAATAAAATAACTGAAAGTAAAATGTTGGTGAAAACTTAAGTGTAGAGAAATGTGTTCACTTAGATTTCCTTACTCCCTAACTATCTTTTACCGGTTGATTAGTGTGTATTAGTTGCGTGGATGACGGGTGTATTCCTTAATACCAATCGTGGGGTGGCGTACGTACTTCCCCAACTCTACAAGCTCCTACTTCACTCCTATGTCGAGCCGGCTAGGAAGCTCCTAACATGGGATCACTAGAATTCGCTTGTGCATTAAATACAACCATAAAAACCTTTAGTACGCATTTGGTTCATGTTTCTTAAGACGTTCAAGCAAGTTACCGAATAGGAAGTTAGCCAGTTTTCTTAAGCCTAACATAGATAAACAATCATCCAATACAACTAATAACACACTAATAACCAATAATCAATAGCTAGGTTTCATTAGATCTAAGCAAACACAAGATAAATCTAGCCTAACATGTTAAACAAAAGACAAGAACAAGATAGAATCAAACAACACATAGACATATTGAATGATTAATTGATAACTTATATTTCAATGTAACATGGAAGATCTCAAGGCAAAAAGCCTTGAAAAAGATGCTAAAATCGTCTTAGGGTTTTCTCCCAAAAATTCCACACTAAGCTCTCTCTAATGACAAAAAATTAGAAAACTATATATAGACTTTTGGATCTGACGGCGTCACCTTATGGAGTGTGACGCCGTCACCTCGCCGCTTCTAGGGTTCCCGGATGGCCTTCTTGACGCCGTCCCTCTTTAGCTCTCCAAAATCCGTTCTGGCTTATCAAGGCTTGACGCCGTCAGACCTTGAACGTGACGCCGTCCCTCTTTGAATTAAGCCGTGACGCCCTTGATCAGGTTAAAGCGTGACGCCGTCAGAATTCACATGCAATTTTCACTGGCTTATCATGAGTAAATTTCACATCCACCTTTTCTTGCCAAGCCATGACGCCGTCCAGAGTAAAATCTGACGCCGTCAAAGGTAACTTTTAGCCGATTTTTGAGACTTTGTCGTTTTCTTCACTTTTATGCTCCAAAAACGTCCAAAATGCCTCCTTTTCCAGATTTCTCCTCAAAAGTACCTAAAATGACAAAAGGAACGATTTAGGGCAATATTTGATCAAATAAATACGATTTAGGGCTTAAATGACCCCTTAAAAGCGGTACACTTTTCGCTTCATCAATATCACTCCTCGAAAGCGAGGTAACCTAGGGAATCATGAACAACAATACCAAAAGCAGCATTAGAATCCTTGAACACAATTTAACTTCACCAAACAACCGTGGGGGAATACACTGAGGAGAAGTGAGTGAGACAGAATTAAGACTAGCAGCTGCTGAGGCAGGCCTTAAAGTAGATTGAGAGGCTACATACTTCTCAAATTCATAAAGCTGAGCACAAACTGAGGCCAAGGTGTTATGTGGGGATAAATCCACATTATCGAAAATAAAACTATTATGTGCTCGCCATATAAACCGGCAAGTTGTTGCAACAATTGATAGAATCCGAGAGACATCATGAGTAGAATGGCAATAAATAAAACTTTGAATAAGGCCATTTATATTAATACCTGACAAAGGAGGCCGAAAGCACAGAGGAGAGCCAAACCAAACAGGGCGAGTCCTACCACATTCAAAAAGCAAGTGTTCAATAGATTCAACAGAAACATTACATATCAGACATGTTGGAGAAGGAGAACAATGTCGTCTGAATAAATTTTCCTTTATTGCAACCAAATTTGAAATCGCCTTCCATAAGAATAATTAGATTTTTGGTTGAACCGGGATATGCCAAATTACTTTCCAAAATTTTGAAGACAAATTCGTACTCGACCTACCTGTTGTTGCAACTGGTTGATTCACCAATGCGAGAGCTCGTTTGTAACTAGACTTAACCGTATATTGACCCTTTGAATCAAAGTGCCAAACAAGCTTTTCAGGAGAATTAGTTTGTGAGATCGGAATCTTCAATATCATTTCAGCTTCCGTAGCTGAAATATGCTGACGAAGCATCCTAAGATTCCTTTTGCCATCCTCAATAAAATCAATAACATTGTTGCAATTTTGAAATGGTCCCCGGGCAGAATGAATGTAAAAATCATCAGTAAAGGGAACCCACTTTTGTGTCCAGAATGAAATGCTAACTTGCCATCTTACACCTTGTAATAATAAATCACGACCGTGCAGTAAACTACTCTAAAGCCAGGAGGGATGCGACCCGCTTTCAGCAACAAGAAAATTGGAGTTTGGAAAATGAATACCTTTAAGTATTCTTCCCCAGAAGGCATTAGGATTAATAAGAAGTCTCCATCCCTGTTTAGCTAGAAGAGCGGTGTTGAAAGCCTCAAAATCGCGAAATCCAAGCCCATCGTCATGCTTAGGTTTAGAGAGTTTTTTCCAGCTTTTCCAATGTATGTAGCACTCATGGGAGTCACCACCCCAGAAAAATCTACGAACATATACCATAAGCTTATTCAAATGGCTTACCGGAAGCTGAAAGCATTGCATTGCATAAGTTGGAACTGACTTGATCAAAACCTCTCGACCTTCCTGGGAAAAAACTTTTTGCTTCCAACCTTGTAATTTTTGGAGCACTTTGTGCAATAAGAAACCGAACAACTCCGTTTTCTGTTGGCCAAAAATCAATGAAAGACCTAAGTATTTAGCATTGGAATCTATCTGGTGTACTTTGTTGGGAATAAGTCTAAATATTATCAAGTCTTGGTCATTTAATTATGTAATAGGTTGCTAAGTTAAAAGGCCTTTATGTTTATGTTTAGAATTCGATCCATGTAGAAGGCCCATGGGCCGTGGGTTTTATGCTATATCTTCTAGAAACATGTTACAAGGAGATGCCCTAGCTAGCTCTCCTATAAATACCCGTGTACATACTCATTTTATGTTGTTGGTTATTTCACTAAGCTAATAAACCTTTGTCTTTTTATTTTGTGATATTCGACCACCTCTATATCTTTCTCTCTTATTTCTATCTCATCTTTACTTGTGTTAATCTAATACGGTGACCTAACAAGTGGTATCAATCGCTAGAAGAAGGTTAGAAGTATTTTTTGAGTTGTTGTCGAGCATAAAAACATTTTTCCTCTCGTTATTTTTTAAACTTTTGATCCTTTCTTGCTAGTTTCTTGGTTTTTAGTACTCTTTTGAGTACAAACTAGTGTTATAAACCTCTTTGAACAAGAAAGTTCCAAACTTTTTGGTTAAATTTTAAGTTTTTTAGTCGTACTTTTATTTTTCTACCAAGTTTCGAACATCCAAAAACTTTATTAAAAACGTTAAAGTTTGCAACTTTATTATAGTTTTAGTGTTTTTAAGGCTAGTTGTACAAGAAAATTGCATTAAAAAATAGTTTTGGTTGAAATTTAAGCGTTTTGTAAGTTCTGGCAAAGTTTCGAGCAAGGAATACCCTAAAGTTTCGAACAAGCTCCAAAACCCTAAAGTTTCGAGCAACTAAACCCTAAACTTTCGAGCAAGCTCCTCAGGCATCATCTTCAGGATATTTGGATTACTCAGTGTTTTTCTCTCTTGTATAAGTTTGAAAGCACATCGACACTTGGGAATCTTTCAAATTTGTACGAATTCGAAAGTTTATTCAAAATTTTTTGAAACTTTCGAGCAAGCCTGAAAGTTTCGAGCAAACTGACTTTCGAGTAAGCTGCAATCTTTCAAATAAGGAATCTTTCGAACAAGGTCAAAAAGTTTCGAACAAGTAAACTTTCGAACAAGGTTGAAAAATTTCGAACAAGCAAGAAAACTTTCGAACAAGGACTTAATCTATCAACAACTCATCACACTTCTTAACCATCTATAAGATCCATCATCTACACAAGTTTAACAATGTCTCAACCACCGTATTTCTTCCCTCAACAACAGCAGTATCCTCAGCAACAACAATATCCTCAGCAACAATTTAAACAACCGTATCCACAACAACAATTTCAACAGCAGTATCCTCCATAACAACAATTCTTTCAATAACAACCACACCCTCAACCACAATTTGGAATGCAACCTCCACAGAAACAACCACATTGGTTTGCTCAAATGTGTGAAGCTATAAGCAGTCAACAGTCTATTCATGAAGCAGGTTCACTTGAACGACCTCCAATGCTCACTCCTGGTAATTATGTTCAATGGGCAAGTCGATTCTTAAGGTTTATTGAACTCAGGAAACCTCATGGCAAATATCTGAAGAAGGTTATCCTTGAAGGTCCTTTTGAAATGCCAACCACAACGGTTTCCGGTGATGCAACTGTTGTTCCACCAAGACCTGACACAGTGATCACTCTTACCGAGAATCAACTTACAGCAGAACAAATACTTCACCGTGAAGCCAATGACCTTGCAATGGAGTACATTCTTCTGGAAATACCTAATACAATTTTTCGTAGCATTGATGCTCAGAAAACTGCTAAGGCCATGTCGGAACAAACACATCTCTTGATGGAAGGCATTGAACTAAACCAAGACGACATGGAATCCAAACTTTATCACACATATACAACATTCATGATTGAGCAAGGGGAGTCACTAGAATCTTATTATCATCGGTTTACGAACATCATCAATGATTTGGACCGAAACAACATCATCTTACCAAAAATTGCCATCAACACTAAATTTCTCAATTGTTTAGGTCCAGACTGGCAGAAATATGTCACATTTGTTCGTCAATCAAAAAATCTTCATGATGTGAAATATGGGTTGTTGTTTGATTATCTGAAGCACCATCAAGCAGAAGTCGACAAAGATTGAGCCATCCGTGGAATGTATCAACCGTCACCTCCTCAGAACCCACTTACACTCATGGCTCAATCTTACTCTGCTCCATATCCTATGTCTCATCAGTCATTTGTTCAACAACCACAACAATTTAATTATCCTTCCCAATCACCATCCAACCAACTCATTCCATATGATCAATCACAACAATCAACTGAAACTCAACTGGTTCCTGTTGGAAACACAGACACAATGTACTATGCACAATCTAATGATGAAGAAGAGGATGCATTCAACTCACTGAATCAAGGCTTTGCACTCATTGCTCGGGCTTTCAGCAAATTTTCAAACAAACCGAACAATCGTCTTCGCAATTAATCTAATCCAAGGAATCAAGCAGTAGTACAAGGTGGACGGGTTGAAGTGCAAAATCGAAGTTATGGACGTCAGATGGGAACTGGTGGTTATGCAGGAAATTCAGGAAGTGGACAAGTGACTCATGCAACAGGTGGAAATACTTATAATCAGGGTGCTCCTCAGAGAAGGGTTGAAATTGTGGAAATTGGTAATACATCAACTGGGAATACGGGAATCAGGTGCTACAACTGTAATGGCAAGGGTCATCTGGCTAATGCATGCCCTAAACCAACAACCAGAGGCAGTGAATTTCACAAACAAGCATTACTTCTTGCACTTAAGGACGAAGCTAGAGGAACTCTCAGTGACAAAGAAAACAGTTTCATGGTGAATGCTTACTCAGATGATGACATGGAAGATTTGGAAGCAAATGCAGCAGTGATGCTAATGGCAAACATGCAGGAACTTCACATGACTGACACAGGCCCAGTATATGATACTGACGACTTGTCTCAGGTACCTAATCCAAACATATGTCTCATACATGAATTGGCATCTCCATCTGCATCTGCATCCGACAAGGAGCAATTTAATCAAGATAACTCATTGTCATCTCTTCAAGAAGATGATCAAATTAACCCCGTTGTTATATTTGATGATCCAATTGATGATCAAATTAACCCCGTTGTTACATTTGATGATCCAATTGAGGAAAATAACAGTGATCAACTTGAACAGAATGAAACTTCGTCTAATCCAGATCCATATCTCATGAACCTATTTTTGACCAACGAATCCAAAGTTGAAAAATGCAATGAAATCAACCAAAATTTAAAAGCAAAAATTGCATCATTGACTGCGGATCTTGAGTGTTGTAAAATACAACTCACAAATTTTGAAACACAAGCTAAAAGAGAACAAAGTTTTGAAGTAGCTTTTCAAAATTCATATATTAATGGACAAGAGTTACAACGTCAAATACGTTAATTAGTCGTTTCCAATAATAACTTGGTTTCTCAATTGGAACAAGAAAAATTCAAGCACAAACAATAAATTGATCATATCAATTCTAAACTTTTAAAAACCAAAAATGAGATGTCAACCCGTCAAGCTAATTTTTCCGAATATAAACAACAGTCCTGGAAACGCACTGATTTATACCTTGATGAAATCGTTGATTTGGAACGTAAATTAAAAGAGTTTCAAAACGTTGTTTACAAAACTAGAGACTCTGTCACAACAATACAAAAGTTCACTTTAAATCCAAATCCTGATGGCTATGGTTTTGCCCTTGGTGACGATAAACCACATTTTCTACACACAACACTCAAGGAATATCCAAAGTTATATAGTGCAGAACAACTTCTTGATGATTCAATTGTGCGTGTTATTGTATATAATCGTGAGGAAGAACTTGAACTGGAAGAAGAGAGTCGATCAAAAATGAGCAACACAAAAATTAAAAAACCTTTTGATTATTCAAAACTGCCTCATATTTATGGCACCTTTGTTTCTCAAAAAGAAAAAACAGAACAACCGTGGTCTATTATGCAAATTCATGAATCTTGTTCTGATGTTGGTCCCGTTAAACCAGCTGCATAAATAAATGGACCATTACCAACCTCTGGTGAAATTCAACCATTACCAAAACGTTGCCTTGTACTTCGGTATTTTGACAAGTTTATGGAAGACATCAAATTTTTGAAACACGCAATTGAACGTAATTCTGAGATAACTGTTTCAACTTTTCAATCTGCTTACGCAAAAGAACATTGACAAATTTTTCAAACACAATTTTTACCTCATGTCCAACATTTGCGTCTTTGTGAAACACACTGGGAACGGGAACTACAAAATGAAGTTTCATCCATGATGAACATTTTCAAAGCAACTAAAAATTCAATTTCAAAACAAAAACGTCGAAATAAAATTCTTCAAAATGAAGCGGATCGACTCTTGGAAGATGTTCTCAGTTCTGACATTATTTCGGTGATCATGAATTCTATTTATGAGTCTTGTAATTCTATGCTTATTGCTGACCATAACTCTGAGGATGAAAAGTTGAGACACGAGATTGAGATTTTAAAAGCAGATAATGCGAGAATCATTAAACAAAATGATGATGTTCAAAGTAAACTTTCAAAAGAGATTCTTCAACTAAAACAGAAACTTCAATGGTGTGAGGCTCAAAGCATTGATTTTGAATTAGCCTTACAACACCAAAAAGAAAATATGGGTTTTGTTCGGAATCAATCCTATATCACTCGTCCTTAATTAATTTTAACAATCAGTTGATTAGGGTGGTATTCGATTAATTGGTGTTCTTGTGATTTTTCGAACAAGCCTGAATGTGTAAGAAAATGTTAGATATTGTGCAGATATGCTTAATAGGATATTAGAAATGTTATGGTGTGAGAAAAACATGGTCATAATCCATTTTGGATCATATTAGAAATTATAGTGTTCTTAAAATTTTCAAACAAGCTCTCTAATGTGTTTTGATTCATAAGTTGTTAATAGAGATGATGATTAGAGTCCTTAGAATGGTTTGTAAAACTTGGTCTTTGTTTGAATTCACAGGCTAAGGAGTTTGTAATTTCCATCTTTCGAGCAAGTATGTCATCAGTTAGAAAATTTCTTGTATAAGAAATTTTTGAGTAAGCTTGAAACTTTCGAGCAAACTCAAAAGTTTCAAACAAGCTTGAAAACTTTTGAGTAAACTCAAAAGTTTCGAACAAGGGTGAAACTTTTGAGCAAGTTCAAAAATTTTCGAGTAAGGATGAAACTTTCGAGCAAGCTCAAAATTTTCGAACAAGCCTAAAAGTTTCGAACAAACTCAATTTTTTTTGAACAAGCATAAAAGTTTCGAACAAACTCAATTTTTTTTCAAACAAGCATTAAAGTTTCGAACAAACTAAAAAATTTCGAACAAGCACGAAAGTTTCGAGCAAGCCAGAATTGCAAAGTTTCTAACAAATATTTCTAATAACTTTCAATTATGATCATCTCATGGACTCTAAGGACTTGGACCAAAATTTGTTGGAAAACTAAACTTCAACTTTTTTTTTAACAAGAACAAGTTTATTTCATTTCACACCTTCAACCTTGTATTCATTAAAGGAATAAAATCAGTGAATCAAACTAACTCAATGTGCTAACACTTAAACACTTATGTATGTTTGTTTTATGTTTGTTCCTTTCAGAATACAATGGCTGAACAAAACATGAATGCTCCTGCACAACAACTTCCCTGACTCAAACTGGAAGACATAGTCCCTGAAGACTACAATGTAGTCATTGGCAAGAACAACACAAGGGTTCATTTCACCAATCTTAGAATTGCTAAACCATCTTTCCGAATCGTCAAAGACATTCTGTTGGTTCACCCTTGCAAGGATATGCTCAACAAGTCAGCTTCGGTTCCTACCTTCTATATTCACCAATTCTGGCATACGGCAAGAGTCAACTTGGACAACGAGTCTTTCACGGTAACATTAGACAGACAAGAGTACACAATCAATGTCGAGCTGCTGCGTGATGTACTTCTCCTGCCAAAACCAAAGAAGGCTTATGCTCCCATACCCTCGGAAATTGAGATAATGGAATATCTCATTGACATTGGGTATGATGTTCAAGCTGACACACCATTGACCAAACACTTCAAGTTTGACGTCAAATACCTGCCACAACCTTGGAGAACTCTCTATTTGATCATCGTCCGCTCTGTAGCTGGAAGAAAAAGCAGTCACGAACATCCCCGTATACAACATCTTCAAATATTCTGGGGCATGGTCAACATGAGGAAGATATATTTTGCTCCACCAATATTGGAAGACATGATCTATCAACTTCAAACCAAACGAAACATGACTCAGATTCCATTCGTTCGATTCACCAAGCTATTGATCGCCAGCTTATGTGCTGATCATGATGATTTCAACAATCGTCTCCTTGATCAAGATGAAGAAGTTCACAGTGTTCTTGATGATCACAAGGTTGATTTGGTGAAGAGTCTTACTTCCAGCACACGTAAACAGGGAAAATGACTTCCTGACTTACTACTTGATGAACAAATCACCCGCACCGCCAACTTTAGAAGTTACGATGCGGCAGTTATCAAAGGAAATGTTGGATTCACTGAAGATGATTCTCAATCATCTCAAGTGAAGACACGAAGTCAAAAGTCTAAGACGACAAGTAAATCTGGAAGCACTGCAAGCTCAACAAAACAAAAGAAGCCAGCACCTCCCAAGGTCAGAAAAAGAAGAGTGCCAGTGACTCTTCTCAAGGATGAACCTACACCAGAACCATCTCCAGAACCGTCTGATAACTCAGACTCTAATACTGATTCAGATGAGGAAGCAGTGGTTCACAGAGAAGATGCTACAACAAATGATGAATTGGCCAAGAAGTTAAGCTTGGAATCGTTAAAGACTGACGAAGAGAGAATAAAGGGAATCATATTCAAAGAGATTGATAGAGACTTGGGTGATGATGAAGACCAAGATGATGATGATGAGTCGAACTTGGTAGATAAAAGGAAACTCAAGAATGTAGTCTCCAATGTTCGCACTCAAGAGGAAATGGAACATGATGATCTTGTTCAAGCATAAAAAATCAGTAGGAACTTTCCTCAACTACCTCCGAGTCCGGTTCTTCGAACCAATGAGGAAAGAGGTACAAGCAGTAATACCCAACTCCTTCCGGTTAATCAACCCGGTGGAGAAGGGAACACCATTACTACACCAACTTCAGATCCGGTTAATCAACCCGGTAACGAAGAGCAAAAGGATGAGGAGGGGAACACTATTATGTCTGAATATGTTTCTGAGCATGCTGATGATCAAGACATGAACATGGAGGAAAACTTAGTGATTACCGAGGAAGATCTTAAGAAGGCTGCACTTGAAATTGAATTGGAAAAGAAAGCAAAAGAAGATGAAGAAATGAGGTTAAAGCAACTTGCGGAAGAAGAGTTAGCAACAAAAACCGCTGACGACAACATACGAACACCTCCAACTTCACCTCCAGTATCTCCTCCAATTCCTGAAGATACACCTCCAGTTTCACCTCCAGCATCAACCAAAGATCAGGACGACAACGTCAACAAAGAATCTCAAATTCCTGAATCATCTACTCATTCATCACCGCCACCAACACAAACAGCATCAACCGACAAATCAATCAAGAAACCAATAAACACCATGATCTCACAAGCAACAGCAAAAGTCAAGAAAGCCGTGAAAATAGCTCGAGTGAAGAAGGAAAAGAAGCTACAAGACCAAATTGAAACTTTAACCAACATGGTCAACGGCTTAGCTGATAAAGTAGAGGAACTTCAAGAGACAAAACAACGTGTCGAAGAGTACTTATCCAAAGATGTCCAAGAAGATATGGATAGACTCATCATGCAATACACAGACACATTCCTCGAAAAGAACTTATTAGACATTGTCTTCAAGGACTTGAAAGAATATCTGAAGCCATTAAGAAGTCAGCTCAAACCAATAATCAGGCAAATTGTTAATGAGGTGATTTTTGCAACTCCTCTCACACTTCACGCGGTCCCGACTCTGGCAGAGAACATCACACTTGAGGAACTTCAGCTTCAGATCTTTGATCGATTATCTGCAAAGAAAACCCTCACTCCTGAAGAAACAGATATCTTCACTGCTATCTAGGTAAATCTTGGAAAGACAGCATGCAAAGAGGATGCTGACACTCACAAAAGGCCGAGGGAAGATGAAGACCCCGATCCTAACTCACAGTCAAAGAAACTCAAGTCAACCGCTGGTGCTTCGTCCTCACATCAGGAACCAGCTAAACCTTCAACAACAACAACAACTCACAATGAACCAAAGGCGTCCGAGTCAGCACCTAAAGAAGATGATCACTTTGTCTACACCGGTGACGACTTCCAGGAATAGCCTAACCCTCAACCTCACACTAAATCTGGATCTTCATCAACATCCAAGAGCAAAAAGGAACGAAAAGACAAACAACCAAAAGTTGTCTCATGGTTAGACAATGACAACACGGCTGAATACGGATGGTTTGATGAAATGGTAAACGCTCAACGTCCTCTGCCAGAAGATGAAGAACCGTTACCTGGACGCACAGTTGAATTCACCCAAACGCTCAAGAAAGAGTTTGGTATCAAGAAGATGACTAAGAAGGAATTGAGACGGATCAAGAATGATGCATTCAATCTTCTCAAAGAACGATCCGGGAGCGCAGCCGAACTGGAATATCACTTGGAAAACATTGCACAAGCAATGTCCAATGATATCGAATGGCTCAACCCTGAGTCCAATGTCGACTACACCTCGGGAAAGCATGGACCTAACTTCAGAGATTAAACCAAGCCCTTACCGATGGTGGGAAGACCAGAGAAACCTATAATTCCATTCAAATTCTTCTTCAACATCGACTTGGAATATCTCCAACACGAGGATCAGACTGAACGAAAATACGCAACCTCTTTGACTTATCGAATCCCTGCTGCAAGATACGAGCACCCAGCAATTGAAGAAACTCAAGCTGAGATATTCGTTGATGAGGTAGTCCCATATAACAGAGATGCATTGCTCGGGATTTTCCATTGGCCTGAACGTCGACAGCTCTACTATCCCCGCAGGGAAAAGTCAAGAAAGGATGTCAAAAGTACGCATAGAATTGTCGTCATCATGACTCTTGAATCTGCAACAAAGTTCGGTTATGATTACATGCAGAAGATTGTCGTTAAACGACAAGATGAAAAGGAGTACACGTTCTGCGAAGCTGACTTTCCCGACTTGAATTTGAACGACATTGGAGACTTGTATCTAGAAATGGTTCAAGGAAGAATGAGACGTTTTGCAACTGAACTGCAATATTCATTCATTACTTCTCTTCTAATCTTCATAAGACGTTTAATAATTCAAGAAAGAGTTGAAGATCTCCAGTTAGGTGTTAAAAGCTACCAACGAAAACTCAACCTGACAAGACCGCAACTTCAGTATCCTGGAATTCATGAAGCCTCACAGTACCAACTGAAGAAAGAACATGCCTTCGGGTTTACCTACAGGAGTGCTTATGGAAACGTCAGTTTCATGCGATATGATGAAATTCATAAGTTCTGTGATGATACGCTGAAGACGGTACGCGATGTCTTGAATGATAGGTTGAGAGATCAAACACTTGGAAAGAGTCAAAGTTGGAATTCCAAAGAGTCAAGGGAGGTTCGCAACTTCATCAAAAAGATCAAGGAAAGGTTGAAGCGACGCGACCAGATCAGACGTTGATGAAGCGAAAAGTGTACCGCTTTTAAGGGTCATTTAAGCCCTAAATCGTATTTATTTGATCAAATATTGCCCTAAATCGTTCCTTTTGTCATTTTAGGTACTTTTGAGGAGAAATCTGGAAAAGGAGGTATTTTGGACGTTTTTGGAGCATAAAAGTGAAGAAAAAGACAAAATCTCAAAATGGTGCTGGAAATTACCTTTGACGGCGTCAGGATTTGTTCTGGACGGCGTCATGGCTTGGCAAAAGTGGTGGATGTGAAAATTACTCATGATAAGCCAGAGAAATTTGCATGGAATTCTGACGGCGTCACGCTTTAATGTGATCAAGGTCGTCACGGCTTAATTTAAAGAGGGACGGTGTCACCCCTAAGTCTGACGGCGTCAAGCCTTGATAAGCCAGAACGGATTTTGGAGAGCTAAAGAGGGACGGCGTCAAGAAGGCCATCCGGGAACCCTAAAAGCGGCGAGGTGACGGCGTCACACTCCATAACGTGACGCCGTCAGATCTGAAAGTCTATATATAGTTTTGCAATTTTTTGTCATTAGTGTGGAACTTATTGGGGAACTTTGTGTGTGAAAACCCTAAGACGATTTTAGCAGCTTTTTCAAGGCTTTTTGCCTTGAGATCTTCCATGTTACATTGAAGATAAGTTATCAATTAATCATTCAATATGTCTATGTGTTGTTTGATTCTATCTTGTTCTTGTCTTTTGTTTAACATGCTAGGCTAGATTTATCTTGTGTTTGCTTAGATCTAATGAAACCTAGCTATTGATTATTAGTTATTAGTGTGTTATTAGTTGTATTGGATGATTGTTTATCTATGTTAGGCTTAAGAAAACTGGCTAACCTCCTATTCGGTAACTTGCTTGAACGTCTTAAGAAGCATGAACCAATGCGTACTAAGGTTTTTATGGTTGTATTTAATGCACAAGCGAATTCTAGTGATCCCATGTTAGGAGCTTCTTAGCCGGCTCGACATAGGAGTGAAGTAGGAGCTTGTAGAGTTGGGGAAGTACGTACGCCACCCCACGATTGGTATTAAGGAATACACCCGTCATCCACGCAATTAATACACACTAATCAACCGGTAAAAGATAGTTAGGGAGTAAGGAAATCTAAGTAAACACATTTCTCTCCACATAAGTTTTACCACCTTTTCATTTTCAGTTATTTTATTTTATTTGCATTTGTAGTAACTTGGGTTAGTTGACTAGCAACTAATTCCGCCCACTCTTTCAAACCCGAGATTTTACTTGCTTTCATAAAAAATTATAAAAACATAAAAAGAATCTTCTCTCACCCTTAGACCTATTAGAGTAGTTTTTCATACCTAACGAACACTATTCCCTGTGGAGAACGATCAATCCCCCGTACTTACCACTACACTATACTACATCGGTCAGGTACACTGCCTGGTGGGGTTGTAAGCCTCTTGAGATCCCTCGAGAGGTAAAACCTGTTGTAAGGTTGCAAAACCACGCATCAAGTTTTTGGCGCCGCTGCCGGGGAATAGTTATTGTTTAGGTTGAATTTTTATTTTATAGGTCTACTCACTAGATTCCTTTCTAGTGAGATTTTTTATTTTCTTTTTCTAGGTTTTCTTTAGTCTATCTATTTTCTTCGTTTCTTTGTTCGTAACCATTACCATTCGACATCATGGAAGATGGTAATATCCTTAATCCCAACAACCCACCACCACCTCCTAGAGCCCGTACTTTAGGAGAGTACTCCCGTCCTAGCCACCATGGCTATCGAAACACCATTGAGCTCACTCAAGGAGCCAATGTCACTCCCTTGCGATCCGACACCATCCGGTTGGTGCAAAGCGGATGCGCATTCCATGGACTTCGTTCTGAAGATCCTAACCAACATCTCAAGGACTTTCTCAAAATCGTTGATTCCATAGACCTTGATGTTGCCACTCGAGAGACGACCCGACTGCGTCTCTTTCAATTCTCTCTGCGGGACCAAACTAGTCAATGGCTAGAGCGTCAACCCGCAGGATCCATCACCTCTTGGGATGATCTCACCACTCGTTTCCTTGCTCAGTTTTTCCCACCGGGAAGAACTACCAAGCTAAGGAATGATATCTTGATGTTCCAACAACGTCAAGGCGAAACCCTCTACGAGGCATGGACTCGATTCAAGGACTTACTCCAAAAAGTCCCTCACCATGGCATAGAACTTTGGCTCCTAGTCCAAATCTTTTATGACCATATCAACCTCTCCACAAGGCAAACCATTGACCAATCGGCCGGTGGTAAGCTACGTGATCTAAGTGCGGAACAATCATGGGCTCTCCTAGAGGATCTTGCTCTTTATGACAATGAAAGTTGGAGTGACCCCCGTGATTTGAATAAAACGGTCAAGGCAATATCTTTGCTTTCGAACAATTCAAGCACTTCCGACCGTAGGATCATAGAACTTGAAGACCAAGCCAAGTTTCTCATGAAATCCTACGAGGCTCCTAAACCTTCAAGCCAAGTGAACAAAATCACTTCTTCATGTGAAATATGTAGTGGTCCCCACGACACTCATGATTGCATGGAACTCCCCGAACAAGCTTTTGCGGACTACGCATCCTCGCGTACCGACGGAGCGGGAGACAAGTGGTACACTTTCAAACCCGAGCCAAACCCCTACGGTGATACATACAACCCCTCATGGAAAAATCACCCGAACCTTAGGTGGAAACAAAACCAAAACACACAACAAACCAATTCTTCCAACCCACCTAATCGTTTCCAATCAAGCGGTTCCAACTCGAACCGTACTTTCAATAACAATCCTTCCAACAATTATGGTAGTACCAATAACTTTGAAGGATTAATGTCCCAATTTATGGCATCTCAAGAAGCGCGTATAGCTAAGTTTGAATCCGAATTCAATCAACAACAAATGGAGATGACCAATAAAATTGACAACTTATTGAAAGCTCTCAATAACCAAGTGTTATCACCTCCACATAAGGACGCTAGGAACACAAATAGCGGACCCCAAGTAAAAGACCCCTCTTCATCCAAACACGTCCACTTCGTCAACATTGTCACTATCAAACCAATTGATAGGAATGAGGATAATAGTGAACCTGAGGATGAGGTTAAGAAAGTCGAGGTTGATAAGGAATTAGGACAAGTGAGATTGAAGAAGTAGATGATGATGAGGACTACTTCAATAGGCTACCCACTAAGGAAGAGCGTGCATATCATACAAACTTATTCGATGACCCCGAGACACCATACTTCCTAGGTAGACCAATCATAGAAATAGGCGACCCTTCTAATCTCAACATACCATGCAACATCGGACATTTACATGTGTGGAAAGCCTACATCGACCTTAGATCACCCATAAACATCATGACTAGAGCCCACTACAACTTGATAATGAAAAATCAACTTGGGTATAGGATGTTCCCTGACAAGGGTTGGATGAGTAACTTCACGGGAAGAGTTAAGGGATTACCGGTTTATGTAGGAAACTTCACCTATGTCACCGACTTTGTAATTGTAGAAGATATCCGCCCAATAGTCGATGCATCCTTAACTCAAGTGGTTTTTGGAAAACCATTTGTTGAGGTCTCTAGAATGACTTATGAACCTTCCTTAGGGATAGTTAGATTTAAGGATGAGACCGATGAGGTAAACTACCAAATGCCATATAAGATAGAACAATTCCAACACTTGTCAAATGTTGAGAAGGAGCTTAAGCAAGCAGTCTACTATAGGAATGATAGAGATAGAAGTAAAGGAGTAGACTATGTTATGGGAAGGATATTCGGTTTCTACAAGAATTGTTTGAAATTAGGACCGGAATTTAGAACCGGACATGAGGATGACCTAGAAACCGTGACCAATGATGGAATCACGTAATGTACGTGACTTTGAGTCTAGCTACAAGACTCGTTAATAAAGAAAAGCGCTTCTTGGGAGGCAACCCAAGTTTTATTTGCTTTGTGTGTTTATTTATTTGTTTGTTTGATTTTATTTGTTTCCGTATGTGTGTTTAAGTTTTATTATTATTGATTCATGTTAAAAACTAATTTGTGAAAATGATTTATCTTGTTTTTAACTTCGTCTTAACTACATATAAAGGTATTTTGCAAAAGTTAAGTGTAAGGGAAATCTAAATCGGTTTATTAGAACACAAATGAACATGAATCGTAATAATATTAAATGAACATACATATTAGTATTTGTTTGAGTCAAATGCTTGTATCGAGTCATAATGATGTTTTGCAGGATTTCCAGGAAGTAAGGTATAGGTTTTTCCAAAAATTTTCCGGAAACGTAACATGAGAATTCTGTCAGATCATTTCTGACGGCGTCAGGATCTACAACCTGACGGCGTCAGGTTTAATTTTCTGAAAATTTTTGAAAGTTTTGTTTTCATAAAAAGTTTTTATTAAATTTCTAACTTATAATCTCCAGGAATCTGCAAAATAATCATTCCACAAGCATTATATCCTTATATATAGATTTATCCCGCCGATGTTATGCAGGTTTTCGTGTTTGTTTTCTCAGGTTTAACAGGTTATTTTGGACAAGGAAATGTATGTGGAATCAAGCTTTTGGCGATGCATTAGTCATGGAGCTTCAACATTACCTTGGAAGAAGATCTAACCGTGTTTATTCATTATCCACCGAGCGAATCAGGGGAGTATTTGATTTCATTCTTTTACTTAATGCTTTTACATCTTGTTATTTGAACATTGGGGACAATGTTCATCTTAAGTGTAAGGGGGGGGGGTAAAAGTACGATTAGAGAATGCTATTACGCTTGATTTTTGTTTGTTTAATGGTAGATGTGTAATAAAACTGAGATAAATACTTGTTAGGGCAATTTTAGTGCCAAATTTAAAATTTTTTACAACATTTAGGAGTGAAACTTTGATCTTAATGAGCGTCTCATGGATAGGAATTATATGACTAGCACAAAAACCGTACCACTAAAAAAATTTTCCACCCCCAAATATGTGAGGTTCGCCCCTAGAATTGGTAGGAAAAACATTTATGCTATGATGTGTGTACCGGTAGCACTTAGATTCTAGAACTTGCGTTAGGACCATTCCAAGGCCACAAGTGAGACTACATTCGTGTAGTTAGATTTACTACATGATAAGAGGCATTAGGATTAACCCATTGTTTTACACCTGTGTTTTTGTTATAATTACATTGGCTACATTGGTCAAGTAATTCTCCCACACCCTTTGCGTTGTACTCATTTTTAGTACACGATACCCCTAGTACACCCCTCAGAGCCTATCTTTTCGTTTCGACCTTTAAGCATTTTACTTAAAGGAAGAATTTGTTACACCCCACTTAAATGTACACCCAAATCGCCTTAGCCTACCTTGTATGCACTCATTTTTAGTGCATTATTGTGACAACATTTGTTTAAAACCCAAGTTAATTATCTAATTGATTACATGGTTGCTAAGTCGAGTCATATCCTTGTACATATTGTTTTGGGACGATTGGGACTCATGGGTAAAGTACTAGTGTAATGGAGTAATGGGGAAGAACATCATTTATTACCCCCATATGTGCTAAATATTTTAAAAGTACTCCAAGTTTTTCAATTATCTTAATTCGAGTCACTAGAATAGTAATTTGTAAAGTTATGTAAAAGTTCAAGTGTAAGGGGAATGCAACGCCCCTATAATGTATTATTTTGGATGGTAGGGCAAAAGTGTATGCAAAAAAAAAAAAAAAAAAAAAAAAAAAAAAAAAAATCAAGAAAAATACAAAAAAATGAGAAAAAGAAAAGTAGAAAAAACATACGGACTACCATCCCGTTTCATTTTATGTTTATTTTATGTTTTTGTTATTTTCTTTCATTAGCTTAAGATCGAGTCGAGTCTTGGCTTAGCAACATTGTATAGTACATGTAATTAATCAAGATCTTTAACTCGCCACCAGTAAAATATCCTTTATCCAACAAAACCGTGTTTTCCTTTTCCCTACACCTTACGTTATAGCCCATTTAAAATCCCTCTTTGATAGTTTATCTTAGGTGCTTACGCCTAGTGGAGGAGGTTTTCGATCCTTTCCCAAGCCTATGGTAATCTATTTGCTATGACAGGTAGTGAGAGATATTATCCGTTTTAATTTATGAGATTTATTTTGATGACACTTGAGAGATGTGAGTATCTAAACACTACTTGTGAGGTGCTAGTTTGTAATCTCCGTGCT
This sequence comes from Artemisia tridentata subsp. tridentata, assembly GCA_021014915.2. Lineage (NCBI taxonomy): Eukaryota > Viridiplantae > Streptophyta > Magnoliopsida > Asterales > Asteraceae > Artemisia > Artemisia tridentata. The sequence continues at coordinate 347,583,368 of CP139506.1, read as the reverse complement.
TATTATGATTAAAGTGGAACGACTATTTGTTGTAATTACTTTTATATTAGTGTTAAATGACCCCTAACTTGAATTTTGATAAGAATAAAAGCACATTTGCTTGAGGACAAGCAAATCTCAAGTGTAAGGGTATTTGATGAAGCGAAAAGTGTACCGCTTTTAAGGGGTCATTTAAGCCCTAAATCGTATTTATTTGATCAAATATTGCCCTAAATCGTTCCTTTTGTCATTTTAGGTACTTTTGAGGAGAAATCTGGAAAAGGAGGCATTTTGGACGTTTTTGGAGCATAAAAGTGAAGAAAACGACAAAATCTCAAAATGGTGCTGGAAATTACCTTTGACGGCGTCAGGATTTGTTCTGGACGGCGTCATGGCTTGGCAAAAGTGGTGGATGTGAAAATTACTCATGATAAGCCAGAGAAATTTGCATGGAATTCTGACGGCGTCACGCTTTAATGTGATCAAGGTCGTCACGGCTTAATTTAAAGAGGGACGGCGTCACCCCTAAGTCTGACGGCGTCAAGCCTTGATAAGCCAGAACGGATTTTGGAGAGCTAAAGAGGGACGGCGTCAAGAAGGCCATCCGGGAACCCTAAAAGCGGCGAGGTGACGGCGTCACACTCCATAACGTGACGCCGTCAGATCTGAAAGTCTATATATAGTTTTGCAATTTTTTGTCATTAGTGTGGAACTTATTGGGGAACTTTGTGTGTGAAAACCTTAAGACGATTTTAGCAGCTTTTTCAAGGCTTTTTGCCTTGAGATCTTCCATGTTACATTGAAGATAAGTTATCAATTAATCATTCAATATGTCTATGTGTTGTTTGATTCTATCTTGTTCTTGTCTTTTGTTTAACATGCTAGGCTAGATTTATCTTGTGTTTACTTAGATCTAATGAAACCTAGCTATTGATTATTAGTTATTAGTGTGTTATTAGTTGTATTGGATGATTGTTTATCTATGTTAGGCTTAAGAAAACTGGCTAACCTCCTATTCGGTAACTTGCTTGAACGTCTTAAGAAGCATGAACCAATGCGTACTAAGGTTTTTATGGTTGTATTTAATGCACAAGCGAATTTTAGTGATCCCATGTTAGGAGCTTCTTAGCCGGCTCGACATAGGAGTGAAGTAGGAGCTTGTAGAGTTGGGGAAGTACGTACGCCACCCCACGATTGGTATTAAGGAATACACCCGTCATCCACGCAATTAATACACACTAATCAACCGGTAAAAGATAGTTAGGGAGTAAGGAAATCTAAGTAAACACATTTCTCTCCACATAAGTTTTACCACCTTTTCATTTTCAGTTATTTTATTTTATTTGCATTTGTAGTAACTTGGGTTAGTTGACTAGCAACTAATTCCGCCCACTCTTTCAAACCCGAGATTTTACTTGCTTTCATAAAAAATTATAAAAACATAAAAAGAATCTTCTCTCACCCTTAGACCTATTAGAGTAGTTTTTCATACCTAACGAACACTATTCCCTATGGAGAACGATCAATCCCCCGTACTTACCACTACACTATACTACATCGGTCAGGTACACTGCCTGGTGGGGTTGTAAGCCTCTTGAGATCCCTCGAGAGGTAAAACCTGTTGTAAGGTAGCAAAACCACGCATCAGACGTCTTGAGAGCTATGTTGGAGGAAGACCGAGCTTTCCTATTCGAACATTCCAAAGGCCTGAGTGATTACTACATTTGTTAGTTATTTGTGAATTCTTTATGATTGACTTGTCATTATAATGTTTTGTGCACACATAACAGTGTAAAACCCGTTCTTTGTAAAGAAAGGACCCTGGGGTACGCTTCAGTACCTCAATCTTGATATAAGGAGCGAAAGCTTCTTACTTTTGAGTAGACTTAATCAATTTTTCACAAGTTTTTCACAATTCTGCTCAAAAGAACAAGTATTCCCTCTCGTAATCAAAACCTCAAAAAGTTATTTCACTTATTAAGGGAGAGTATTTGAAACAATCTTTGTTCATAACGGAAAAGTTCTTGTTAGATTCTTCCCGTAAACCTCAAAAAGCATATTTTAATCAAACGTTTTCCAAAAACAACATCAATATGCTATTTTTGAAGGGGAGAAAATAAAAATGTGATTAAAATATGATAACAAAAGTGTGGAATCTCATATGAGCTCGACTCAGATCTCACCAATGAATTGACGAAGCTTAAATTTCAGTAATCGAAAGGACTTGTCCTGGACGGGTAATAATTTCAAGCTAGTTTAACTAGTGATGTAAGCGTGTCTCGAATAGGACTTGTCTAAGTAGAGTGTACCGTCTCGAGAGATTTTCTTTGAATATGACCAGGACGGGTAATAATTTCAAGCTAGTCTAACTAGTGATGTAAACGTGTCTCGAATCGGTCATGTCCACTGAAAATCGATCAATTTAAAAGTGCGGACTCTTCCCTCAATGTGCAAACCTATCTTAAAAACTTATAAGCACATGTGAAGGGGGAGTATTTTTGAAAAATACAAAACTCTCAAAGTGTTATCAAAACATGTTTTACAATCATTAACACTTTGAGAGATTTTCACAAAAGGTTTTATGGTGTGTGATCAATAAACCTAGGTTATTCATGGAGTCATAAGGTGATTATGGTTAGGTTTATGTCCTATGATTCGCCAGAACCGGAGGGATCTACCCAGGGACAATACCCATAGTTAGTATTAGAAGTCCTTAGGTATGATTGAAAAAGTGAGTAAAGAAATAAAAGGAGAAAGAAGGAGTTGAAGAATTAAAAAGAAAAGTTATGAAAAAGGGTGAAAAGAAATAGCCCTCAAAATATTCAACCTTAGGGCAGAAACCGGGTTCAACTCATATGCTACTGGTTGTTACTAAGGTGACACCGGTATTGAAGAGAAGACGTCATGGACCCAGTGACGCACTGCACTAAACCTGTAACACCCCGACCCGACAAGGGTAAAGGTGTCACAAGTACATGGTTTCATATCAGATACAAGCATTCAAGAAATAAAATAGCGGAAGCTTTGACATTTAAAATTCAAAGGAAAATAAGTCAACACGACTTATTTCAAGTGCAAGATGGAAATAACGAAGTACAAAACAGAATCCAAACTGCCCAAACAATGGCATAACATAAATAATATCCAAGTGGTCACACTAGAAAGACAAGGTCTAAACTTCACACAAGTTGCTCTCATCCCAAGCTAAAACCCAGCTCCTAGCTTAAATGTACCTGCCGCAGGAAAAGAAATGCGGCTGAGCTACGAGAGCTCAGTGAACAGATATAACGGAAACAAGCAGTAATAACGGAATAATAAAGTAAATGAAATAATACCAGGAGTAACAAGAGTCAGGAAAAGGAATACAAGAGTTATGCAGACATACCAGGAAACAGGAATGGTTATAGTGGTAGGTGCAAATGAAACCAAAACCCACCACCAGCCCAAGTCGAATCAAGTCAGGTCAAATGTCAGGTCAAGTATCAGGTCAAGTAACAGGTCATAAGGTTACAAGGTTTCAGGTAAACAGAAATCCTCTACGAGCCCAAAACTCAAAATCAATCTCAAAGTCAAACCATATCAAGTCACATATCAGGGTGTATGGAGGGGTGACCTCAGCATACCAAGTACAGGGTGAGGGGATACCTCCAGGGGTTGGAGTCGCGAACTCCCAGGGGTGTGAAAGACGTGTATCGCACACACTCGTCAGTCACCAGGATATAACAGGAATCATAACAAATCAGGACATGTCTAGGATGCATCCATGCGCCCCCGCAGGCCACAGGGTCTTCCTCTACATAATAAATCAATCAGGTCGGGGACGGGACAGGACATCACTCTCCTGCCCTAGAGTCATGCCACCAGTGCATCAATGACATGGACATGAAACCCTCATGCCTAGTGGGTGGCTCGTAGTCTCAAACTGTGGGTCAAGGTCAGGTATCAAGTCTCGGGTGTCAAGTCTCAGGTATCAAATGTCAGGTGTCATATCAGGGTTCATATCAGGGTTCATATCAGGGTTCAAGACAGGATATAAATGCAGGGGTTCATTATCAGGAGGTCAATATCAGGAAGGTCACATGTTAGAAGGTTCATAATAGTTTATTATAAGAAAATCCTTTTTACATAGTTTTAATAATATGGTCCTTAGAACAGTTCATAATAAAAGTCTTTTAAGGAATGTTTCAAAACCTCTTCATATACAATTTAAAAGTAGTTATAAAATCCTATGAACCTTTAAGTATCCAAGGTCTTAATTATCCAGGTTATCAGGGGTGAACAAGTCATGTCAAGTGTCATAGCAGGGTTCAAGTCAAGGTTCAAGTCAAATGGTTCATATCAAGTGTATCAAGGTTCAAGTTCAGGTTTATGACAAGGTTCACGGCAAAGGTTAAAGCAAAGGTCCAAATCCATGGTTCACAACACAAGGGAAAACATAAATGAATCAGGAATCAAAATGAGACGAAGGCTCTTTACAAGAAGAGCAGAATATCTGTACCTTATTCACAAGCAAGCAAAGAACACAAGAGTAGCTGACAGGGCTCAAGATCACTCTTTCCTCGAACCTAAAGGAGTAGAAGATATAAATACGAAAGGGTTTCAGTCATTTGCCCATTATAAGTAACTTCCACTTTTAGTAACTTTCTATTTTTAGCAGGTTTCCACAATTAGTAAGTTGCCATATTTAGAATATTCAAATGATACAAACCAAGTTAAGTCTTCAATTAGCTTATTATGGGAGGAACATTCATTTTAACTCATTATACAAATTTTAAGATCAAATATGATAATCTTTCATAGTTTAGGGTTATTAATGCAAATTTACCAAAGTTAAAGGTCCACATTTAAAAACTTATCATTTTACCTTTCAAACACTTATACTTTCCAGAATTACCTGTTTAGCCTTCAAGTTCCATAATTTACAAGTTACACCCCTTTACTTTATTAATTTCAAATTAAACCTTATACTTTTATTATTTACCATTTAATCCTCATCTTAGTTACATTACACATCAAGCCCTTTTATTTATTCAATTTACAGAAAATACCCTTCAATATCAATATGTTACAAACAGCCCTCAAGGTTTAGGTAATTTACATATTTAGTCCTTGTACTTATTTAAATACAAATCGAATTATATAATTAGCCATAATTACATATTAGACCCATAAATACTCCAAATTACACAAAACACTCTTAGCATTATTATTTACACAAAACCACTTCAAGTTTCCAGAAATTACATTTTTAGTCCCTCGTTTTATTTATTTTCCAATTTGAATATACATAATTTACAAATTACATTTTAATTCCAAAACTTCCATAATTTACAAATAGCACCCTCAAGACATATTTTATTCATATTGCCCTGGTTTTATAGAGTATTACAAAAATGGTCTACGAATTTTAAAAATTACAAATCGCCCCCTTAACATTTATTTTCCAATCGGTTTAACATTTTATGTACAAAATCAAACCCTAAAAATTCCCAATCATCATCTCATCATTATATCATCATTATATCATGATTATTTCCAGATTTCATTCAAGATAAACCCTAGGTAAATCGGTTTCACCATTTTTCCACAATTTCTCTTTTTATTTTCTAAAAACCGATCTAACATAATTTCCAAAACTCACAAATTCGACATCCAAAAATCAAGCTACCATTTTTCTCATGTTATATGATGTATAAGAGACCCACGAAAAATATATACAAGGCTCATAAAAATCGCATACATGTTCTATAGAATTAATTCGATTCTAGGGTTTATAAGCTTATTAATTTTTGTTCGATCATAGTACATTGCATGGTTCGATTCCAGTATTTTATACATGTTATATGTGATCAGGAGAGGGTTAGAAAAATACCAATTCGATTATAGAACAAAGGATTCACACGTTTTGATTTTCTTTTTCTCGGTTGCACTTATTCGACCCAAATAAATCACCAACACCAAACGATCGACCCTAGGAGTGTGTAGCTATTTTTCCCACCTTCTTGGCAACCCTAAGAACTCCAGAAAATTTGCTCTTGATGCAGAAAAATTGGATGGAGGCGTGGATGATTTTTTGAAGGTGGCGGCACTTTGTTTTTAGGGTTAATGGGGTAAAATAAATTAGGGATTGGTTATATCTTTTTAGGACCGAGATTTGGGGAGGGTATAAGGGCCAAAGAACCGGCCTTCACAAAAGCCCATCATAGTTTTCCTTTTATTTTGCATTTTCCTAATTTAAATGGTATTTTAAATGGTTTATAAATGATAATAATTGTGTAATTAAATTTTCGGTACACACAAGGGTATTTTGGTCATTTCATAACTTGTATAAATATTAATCGAAGTCGTCAAAATTATTTTGTATCATATCTTGTTCGTTTCCAGAAGTTTGGGATCGTTTCGGGACTTTAATTAAGCTTTAATTAATTTTTAAAGTTTTCAGGGGCATTTTGGTAATTTTTGCGTGTTTTAGATTTTCGGGTTTTACAACTCTTCCCCTCTAACAGAAAAATTTCGTCCTCGAAATTTGCAAGGACATAGAAATGAAAGAGAACGGAAAACAAAACAAGGACATACCAGACGCCTTATCTGCCTGGTCACGAGGATGCGAGAAAACACGACCGGTAGTAGGAGTAGGAGAAGGAGGGCCAAGATATTTCTCAAGTGGTTCCGGATTCCGCCTCGGACAATCTTTCAACTTATGCTCCCTCGAACCACACCTAAAACAAGCTCCAGAAGTCGTACGACAAAACCCCGTATGATTCTTCCCACACTGTGGACAACTAGCCGACCCCTGACTGTCGCTGCGCCCCCGACGATCGCCATCCTGCCTAGAAGCTGACCTTGAATCCCGACCTCGCTGATCATGACCACGGTCTGCCCGATCTCGTGATTCCAAACCCCCACTAGACTGCCCCTTCCGCTCATAATTCTGGTTCCGATGGCTCTTATAATCCCTACTCTGGTCCTGCTGACTCTGCCCCTTGGAATGCACCCGATTACCGTCCCTATCACGCTTATTAGCCACCCTGTCCGCATGTAACAACTCGATGTTACGCGCGGCGTCCTGAACTCCAGCCACATCCTCAAACGGAGTGTTAACAATCCGGTCTAACACCCACCCCTTTAAAGCCCATTTGAAATGACGAGCCTGCCGTATAGCATCACCAGTGACCTCTGGCCCAACGAAACTGGCCAGACGCAGAAAACATTGCATAAACTCTCCTGACGACTCCTGATCACCCTGACGAATCGACCCGTATTCCCTTTCATACCTTAGCTGCTCCGACATAGGAATATACTGTCTATAAAACACCTCGATGAAATCCGCCCACGAACAAGTCTCAGCAAAATCATCCCCTTTCGCCTGAACAAGAGCAACCCACCAATTTTGGGCATCACCTTCCAGTTTGAATGTGGCCAACCGAGTTTTAAACTCGTCAGCACATCCCAGAACACGAAACAACTTCTCGATATGTGTGATCCAGTCCTCCGCTTCATGAGCAGTAGCAGCGGACCTGAAAGAGAGAGGCTTAAGCTTGTTGAACCTCTCGATCCACACATGGATACCAACGGGTGGAGCAGCGGGAGGAGCAGTGGGTGGAGTCTCGGGTGGAGCATCACCACCACCACCACCACCACCAGAAGAACCTGCACCGTTCCTGATGTTATTGGTGACCTGAGTTACCACTTGAGGAATAGCGGCAGCCACAGCAGCGGCTATCATAGCCTGAAAATCAGGGGTTTCCCCTTCACCATTCCCATCAGTGTATTGAGTAAAGCGCGTATTCACCATCTGAACGATCACAAAAAGGATTAGCAACTCAGGTAGAATATGACAAGGCAAAACAGGAAAATATGACAGAGCAGAATCAAGGAAAGATGACAGAGCATAACAGGAAAAGAGAGTGCGCGAAAGGAAACCTAATGTCTACCCAATCCTCACAGGTCACGAGCCTAAGCTCTAAGGGTTTCTGAAACCTGGCTCTGATACCATAAATTGTAACACCCCGACCCGACAAGGGTAAAGGTGTCACAAGTACATGGTTTCATATCAGATACAAGCATTCAAGAAATAAAATAGCGGAAGCTTTGACATTTAAAATTCAAAGGAAAATAAGTCAACACGACTTATTTCAAGTGCAAGATGGAAATAACGAAGTACAAAACAGAATCCAAACTGCCCAAACAATGGCATAACATAAATAATATCCAAGTGGTCACACTAGAAAGACAAGGTCTAAACTTCACACAAGTTGCTCTCATCCCAAGCTAAAACCCAGCTCCTAGCTTAAATGTACCTGCCGCAGGAAAAGAAATGCGGCTGAGCTACGAGAGCTCAGTGAACAGATATAACGGAAATAAGCAATAATAACGGAATAATAAAGTAAATGAAATAATACCAGGAGTAACAAGAGTCAGGAAAAGGAATACAAGAGTTATGCAGACATACCAGGAAACAGGAATGGTTATAGTGGTAGGTGCAAATGAAACCAAAACCCACCACCAGCCCAAGTCGAATCAAGTCAGGTCAAATGTCAGGTCAAGTATCAGGTCAAGTAACAGGTCATAAGGTTACAAGGTTTCAGGTAAACAGAAATCCTCTACGAGCCCAAAACTCAAAATCAATCTCAAAGTCAAACCATATCAAGTCACATATCAGGGTGTATGGAGGGGTGACCTCAGCATACCAAGTACAGGGTGAGGGGATACCTCCAGGGGTTGGAGTCGCGAACTCCCAGGGGTGTGAAAGACGTGTATCGCACACACTCGTCAGTCACCAGGATATAACAGGAATCATAACAAATCAGGACATGTCTAGGATGCATCCATGCGCCCCCGCAGGCCACAGGGTCTTCCTCTACATAATAAATCAATCAGGTCGGGGACGGGACAGGACATCACTCTCCTGCCCTAGAGTCATGCCACCAGTGCATCAATGACATGGACATGAAACCCTCATGCCTAGTGGGTGGCTCGTAGTCTCAAACTGTGGGTCAAGGTTAGGTATCAAGTCTCGGGTGTCAAGTCTCAGGTATCAAATGTCAGGTGTCATATCAGGGTTCATATCAGGGTTCATATCAGGGTTCAAGACAGGATATAAATGCAGGGGTTCATTATCAGGAGGTCAATATCAGGAAGGTCACATGTTAGAAGGTTCATAATAGTTTATTATAAGAAAATCCTTTTTACATAGTTTTAATAATATGGTCCTTAGAACAGTTCATAATAAAAGTCTTTTAAGGAATGTTTCAAAACCTCTTCATATACAATTTAAAAGTAGTTATAAAATCCTATGAACCTTTAAGTATCCAAGGTCTTAATTATCCAGGTTATCAGGGGTGAACAAGTCATGTCAAGTGTCATAGCAGGGTTCAAGTCAAGGTTCAAGTCAAATGGTTCATATCAAGTGTATCAAGGTTCAAGTTCAGGTTTATGACAAGGTTCACGGCAAAGGTTAAAGCAAAGGTCCAAATCCATGGTTCACAACACAAGGGAAAACATAAATGAATCAGGAATCAAAATGAGACGAAGGCTCTTTACAAGAAGAGCAGAATATCTGTACCTTATTCAAAAGCAAGCAAAGAACACAAGAGTAGCTGACAGGGCTCAAGATCACTCTTTCCTCGAACCTAAAGGAGTAGAAGATATAAATACGAAAGGGGTTCAGTCATTTGCCCATTATAAGTAACTTCCACTTTTAGTAACTTTCTATTTTTAGCAGGTTTCCACAATTAGTAAGTTGCCATATTTAGAATATTCAAATGATACAAACCAAGTTAAGTCTTCAATTAGCTTATTATGGGAGGAACATTCATTTTAACTCATTATACAAATTTTAAGATCAAATATGATAATCTTTCATAGTTTAGGGTTATTAATGCAAATTTACCAAAGTTAAAGGTCCACATTTGAAAACTTATCATTTTACCTTTCAAACACTTATACTTTCCAGAATTACCTGTTTAGCCTTCAAGTTCCATAATTTACAAGTTACACCCCTTTACTTTATTAATTTCAAATTAAACCTTATACTTTTATTATTTACCATTTAATCCTCATCTTAGTTACATTACACATCAAGCCCTTTTATTTATTCAATTTACAGAAAATACCCTTCAATATCAATATGTTACAAACAGCCCTCAAGGTTTAGGTAATTTACATATTTAGTCCTTGTACTTATTTAAATACAAATCGAATTATATAATTAGCCATAATTACATATTAGACCCATAAATACTCCAAATTACACAAAACACTCTTAGCATTATTATTTACACAAAACCACTTCAAGTTTCCAGAAATTACATTTTTAGTCCCTCGTTTTATTTATTTTCCAATTCGAATATACATAATTTACAAATTACATTTTAATTCCAAAACTTCCATAATTTACAAATAGCACCCTCAAGACATATTTTATTCATATTGCCCTGGTTTTATAGAGTATTACAAAAATGGTCTACGAATTTTAAAAATTACAAATCGCCCCCTTAACATTTATTTTCCAATCGGTTTAACATTTTATGTACAAAATCAAACCCTAAAAATTCCCAATCATCATCTCATCATTATATCATCATTATATCATGATTATTTCCAGATTTCATTCAAGATAAACCCTAGGTAAATCGGTTTCACCATTTTTCCACAATTTCTCTTTTTATTTTCTAAAAACCGATCTAACATAATTTCCAAAACTCACAAATTCGACATCCACAAATCAAGCTATCATTTTTCTCATGTTATATGATGTATAAGAGACCCACGAAAAATATATACAAGGCTCATAAAAATCGCATACATGTTCTATAGAATTAATTCGATTCTAGGGTTTATAAGCTTATTAATTTTCGTTCGATCATAGTACATTGCATGGTTCGATTCCAGTATTTTATACATGTTATATGTGATCAAGAGAGGGTTAGAAAAATACCAATTCGATTATAGAACAAAGGATTCACACGTTTTGATTTTCTTTTTCTCGGTTGCACTTATTCGACCCAAATAAATCACCAACACCAAACGATCGACTCTAGGAGTGTGTAGCTATTTTTCCCACCTTCTTGGCAACCCTAAGAACTCCAGAAAATTTGCTCTTGATGCTGAAAAATTGGATGGAGGCGTGGATGATTTTTTGAAGGTGGCGGCACTTTGTTTTTAGGGTTAATGGGGTAAAATAAATTAGGGATTGGTTATATCTTTTTAGGACCGAGATTTGGGGAGGGTATAAGGGCCAAAGAACCGGCCTTCACAAAAGCCCATCATAGTTTTCCTTTTATTTTGCATTTTCCTAAATTAAATGGTATTTTAAATGGTTTATAAATGATAATAATAGTGTAATTAAATTTTCGGTACACACAAAGGTATTTTGGTCATTTCATAACTTGAATAAATATTAATCGAAGTCGTAAAAATTATTTTGTATCATATCTTGTTCGTTTCCAGAAGTTTGGGATCGTTTCGGGACTTTAATTAAGCTTTAATTAATTTTTTAAAGTTTTCAGGGGCATTTTGGTAATTTTTGCATGTTTTAGATTTTCGGGTTTTACAAAACCTTCTAGCCACTCAAGTTCTCTTAAAAGGAATTGTTTCATTCTCACGGGGAACCATGCATAATATATCGACCTCTAATTCCGAGTTGTGTTGATATTGAAACAGGAGACACCTATCCAGTCTCCGACTACAAATCAAAAACGCACTTATCGAGTCTAGAGCCATGAGGTTCATCAAAAGATCTCTTAGGAACACTTAAATATTTCTACACTAGTTGTTCAAACAATAAGAACACTAGTTGTAAATTTTAGAGTCCTTCGTAGATCCTAGCAATCTGCCAGAATATTTATGAGAGGATTTACATTTGTAATTCTCAGTGATTAAATGGAAATTCCTACCAGGGTCAAAATCAAACAGCCCTGATAGCATGTCACTTCGGTAATCCCTTGTAGGTTACGCTTAGTGGTTGCCTTATGTTTCAAAACGGTCTACAGTCGTAGAGTGATACTTCGGTATACTTCAGCGGCTCACCTAAATTGTGGGTATACTTCGGTATATCTGTTGTAAGCCTTCTTGAGGGTATCCAATTCAGGAACAGCCTTTGTAAAGATTAGAGAGAGTTTTTACACTATGCTGTTAATTCTCTCGAAGTCTGAGCCTGTAAGTGCTGGAAATCCCGCTAAGGAGATTCCTTTCACGAATCGAGTCCTGAAGATGTGGGTCTATACTTGTATTCTATCAAAAGTATCGATAATTGTCCTTAATGGGATTCAGACGGTTGATGTGCCCGACCAAGGTGAATGGAATCAAGACATTCATCAGTAAAACAATCGTAGTGGTCAATTCTCTAAGAAAAGTCCACCGTGATTGATTGGAGATTATTTCTAACCTTTACCATGCAGCTACCGATGAATATACCTTGGAGGGAGACCGTTAGATCCACATGATCATATTAACAACATCACTGATGATAAAGTTCTCACCAAAGATCAAAGCAAAGTTCATTTCTGAAAGATTATACGTTCAAGCCAAAGAATCTACATAATTGAAGAGACAAAGATCAAAGTTAAAGAAAGAGAACCCCATATATATGAAGAGTCAAATTCAAAAGAAATATGAGCATGTTGGATGAAGACGTAATGACACCACAAATAAAGACGTTGATGAAAGCCAGACCATGACATTATCACATCACAAAGAACAAGAACAACGAACGAAGATACAAGAGACGTCAAAGCCAACGAAGCAACCTTAGATGACCAACCATTAGGGGGGGATTGTTAGGAATACGTCTAAATATTATCAAGTCTTGGTCATTTAATTATGTAATAGGTTGCTAAGTTAAAAGGTTTTTATGTTTATGTTTATGTTTAGAATTCGGTCCATGTAGAAGGCTCATGGGCCGTGGGTTTTATGCTATATCTTCTAGAAACATGTTACAAGGAGATGCCCTAGCTAGCTCTCCTATAAATACCCATGTACACACTCATTTTATGTTGTTGGTTATTTCACAAAGATAATAAACCTTTGTCATTTTGTTTTGTGATATAATCGACCACCTCTATATCTTTCTCTTTTATTTCTATCTCATCTTTACTTGTGTTAATCTAATATGTTGACCTAACACACTTGAAGAGTAGAACAAATATCATTACGAAGAGAAGATGGGGTGTTAGGCGAAAAGAAAGCAGATGATTTCTCAAATCATATTTTACTTCCTCTTTTCTATAGATTATCCAGAATTGCTGATTTATTTTGTGGGTACTCAATTGTAGTATTAAACATATCTTAATTAGTTACACATATCTTAATTAGTTACACGTAGTCATTATTTTCGGTGGTGGACCTAGGACAAAGATTAATAAGGTTCATTTTATGAAAAGTATCAAAAATTGTAACCCAAAAATTATAGATCAAGTTCATTTGAGAAAAATCGGTATATTTGACATAACTTTATACCACGCAAAAGAAATCTATGAGATTCCCGTACACCCTTGGGAACCTCTTCGGTCCGCCCCTAAATTATTTTGTTAATTTCGGTCACTGCATAATAAGATTATTTGCAATTAAAAAAAAAAAAAAAAAATTAAAAAAATAATAATAAATAAATAAAATAAAATACGCACCACAATTTTTATGGCAAATTAAATATATTTGAACTAGTTATCCCTTTAGGACCCTATACCTAATGCAAATATGTCGATACAAGTACGCAATAGTTAAGCCTCTTAAATGTCTATTACATTAAAAGTTAAAACGACGTTTTTTATCAAGTTTTTGTCGCATCCTTTTCTTAACTAACTAATTATAGGAAAATAAATGAGATTGATGATGAGTAATAGTGAACCCATTTTGACTGTAACTTTGTAGGATTAAAGATAAGTAATTACATTTACTTACATAGCACATTTGAGAAAATGTAAAAGGCATTTCGTTCGTCTCAAATTATATGTCATTTTCAAAATATACATAATTTTATAAAAATGCCACCGTTACACCGTTATTTATTATTGATTTCTCCTTCTTACATTTTAGCAGAATAATTTCAAGTAATGGTAATATAATAAACTTGATTAAATTTCCTTATCTATTTTTATTAGTGAACAATTAAATCGGGATATCTAAAAAAGGAAATATAGACTATTAATTTGGGATGGAGAGAGTATTACAATGTATGAATTTAACACTTAGTCTGTAATACTTCCTCAGTTCCAAAATAATTGTCTACTGACAAAAAACACAAAGTTTAAGAAAAATATAATTATTATTGATTTTTTTCTCTTACTTTTTGCAGAATTACAGTTTTACTTTTAACTAATTAATTAATGTATTCTTTAAAGTTTCAATATTAATTTTAACGAAGGGTAATTTGGTAAACTCGATCAAACTTTTATATCTATTTTTAGTAAAAAAACAATTAAATTAAGACACATGAAAAAGCAAACATGGAGTATTAATTTATCACAAGAGAGTAAACAAAAAGTTTAGGCAACAGCAACACATTTCCTTATAACGTTATCAAAGAAAAAGTTTAGGCAACAGCAACACATTTCCTTATATTCCGTTATCAAGTCTTTTGTTTAATTGCCAAATTTTCAGGTTGAGTTTAGCAACAAGCATTTTGAAGTATTAAATGTTAAGCATTTAGCATTTTGAGTTATAAGCTTGTTTGTCAACAAGCATTTAGCAGTTTTACTTTGGTCAAAATGCCCCTTTTAAAATGCTTATTCAAGAAGCATTTGACATATGAATTAGCGTTTTTGCATTTAAATTACTATACTGCCCACCCTCCGGTTAAATATCAAAACTTTGTATCTCTCATATTATTTTATATACTAATACAATATGTGTAATTAATATATATATATATATTAAAAGGCGTTTGAAACGCTGCCGTTTCATACCAAAGCTACTGTAGTGCTACAGTAGTGGGCCGGTGCTACAGTAGCGCTACAGTAGCAGCCCATGAGCCCAAAATCAAGTTTCGTAAATTGGCAAAAATTACCTCTGAGGTTGACGCCTCTTTGCAAAAGTAGTCCTTCTTTCAAAAAAATGTTTAAAAAATTGGCAAAAAACCCCCCTGAATTTTACGCCTCTTCGCAAACGTAGTCCTTTCTCCAAAAAAAATGTTTCAAAAATTGCCAAAATATACCCCCGAAATTACCACCTCTTTGCAAAAGGAGTCTTTTTCTATAAAAAAAATAAATAAATAAAATTTTTTTTTTTACCGCGATTGTTTTTTTAAATCTTACGACCGTTTATATTCAAACATCTCGCAGCAAAGCGCGTAGCGGGCCGGTGCTGCAGTAGCATTTCTTCTAACTCGAAGAAATTCTTCTAATCAAATACGACCGCAAAAAATATCGGCCCGCCCGCAACGCGGCGCTTCGGCGCCATTCTCGTTATCACTCAAAAAGAATGTATAGTGTTCAATTTGTAATTTCTAAAAACATAAATTTTTGATAATTTATTAATGTCGATAATTTATTAACTTATCAAGTTTTATGTTAATATATTCTTAACATTGTTAAAAAAAACATATCACGTTTTAGGCATGCTATTTATACAGTGTCTAAGCATATAAAAAGGGAGTTGATATTTACACATATATATTTACTTCATACACATAAAATATAGTGAGAGGAGTGTGGGACCATTAGGCTCATACAAGCAAATATTATGTGCATTGATCAATTTGCTATGTGTAAATATCAACTCCCATATAAAAATAATGACAATCTTAAAATATTAACTTTACTATTTGAATCGTGATTGTTTATATCTCTTAATGTGTACTCTTTTAAGTAATTTTACATCTTATGATTACAGCTTTAACTACATTATTAAACGTTTTTTTATGAAAAAAATTGCTCATAAAAAAACTACTACTGCTAACTACAATTTCTTACTGCTACTGCTTACTGCTAGTTTCACCGGCCAAACTAAACTATATTATACTACATCCGTTTCAAAATTATAGTCCATATTTCCTTTTTGAGATGTTTCAGAATAATTGTTCACTTTTCTTTTTAAGTAAAAACTAGAGAATTTAGTTGACGAATATTTTATTTGAGTTGTTAAAAATTAAAGTGGCCTCACTTTTATTAAACTTTTTGATTTTTTTTGTTCTGACAATAATTTTGAGACGTTAACACTTACTCTTGATACGTCAAGTAATATATGACAATATTTATACTCGTCGGTTGTAAATTGTAATGACTAATGAAACATGAAAAAAGTGTATCTTGCTATTATTGTATATAGCATACAGTAGTTGAAAATCCTTTGCAAATCTAAATTCATACTTCCCAGTTCCCTTCCTCTTTTCTTTCACACACTAACACACACAGTTCACACACACTGTTAATTAAACTGATGTTAGACCTTACTCTTAATCTAAATTCCAACGTTATTGTTAAACCAAACACTCGAAAAAACGATGATAGGTCGTTTGAAAGTGTCATGACTACTAAGCAGTTTTTTCCATTAGATGATGGTTTAAGGAATGATACGTTGCATGATATGAACGGTGTGCATGCAGGAGAGTTTGTTAAACCGAAAATAAACAAAGTTCGGAGAGGACCAAGGTCCAGGAGTTCGCAGTATCGCGGTGTTACGTTTTATAAGAGGACTGGACGATGGGAGTCGCATATTTGGTAATTAGTTTTCGTAAAATTGAGCTAGGTAGTTCAGAAGCTAAGGCCATGTTTTGTTGCAGAAAAATTTTCTTACTTAAGTTTTCTTGGGAAGGGATAGCGTTTTACTTCTCTAAAAAAGTGGAACGTTAGAAAACGCGTTTAGTTGATTTTTAAAATTTTCACTTTTATAAAAGTGTGGAAAGTTGGAAAAGCGTAAATTTAGTACTTTCAAGAAAAAGTTTTCTAAAAAAGTGTCACATTTTTCATCAACTAATCGCATCCCAAATAGCTAAATATTCGTAAGAACACGTTTGCTATTATCCCAGTTTTTTTGTTCATAGTTTTTGAAACTTCTGTTAACATGCTTATTAGTTATGTAAGTTGTGAATCGGATGTTCGAAAGATGATATGATGCTAAATAGATGAAACTGATTAGTAATGTTGGTTCATGTGAATCTGATGTATTAATAAGGAGGTAAATTTTTGTTAGAACACGCCGTCGCACGGGCCTCCATTTAAAATGGGCCACATTTTTTTTAGTTTTGTATATAAATACGTTAAATATTAAACATATATTAGGCGTGCAATTCAAATTTGCATGCAATTTCTCTTAAATTTACGATTGTAATGAGGCCTCCTGGTTGTTATTGCACAGGGCCACTATATACCATGGGACGGCCCTTGTTAGAAGTGTAAGAGCTATTTAATTGATTCATAGTTTTTGTAGCTTTTGGAAAAATGCCGGATAATTTTAAATTGTGAATTAAGTGTACAAAAGTTGTGTCTTAGTTATATTCTTAGTCATTTCACAAATATCTAGTATGCTCAATGGAATATGTTAACCAACTGATTATGTAATATATGATTGTCTTATCTGCTATACCATCTGTGATGAAAATTACTACAAATATTAGTATTTGCTACTGTTAATCTTTTACCTCTCTGATTCTGTAGGGATTCCGGGAAGCAAGTATACTTGGGTAAGTAGTTATGATTAATGACTTGTGTGGTTATATTTCTATTTTAGTTTGGATCTGATTATATTAGTAGCTGACTTGGTTGTTCTGCTGGAATTTCTGTTACTTGGTTATTATAGGTTGTTTCGACACTGCTCATGCTGCTGCAAGGTAAATAATACTCCCATTTTGTATCACCCTTTGAGGCATTCTTTTGGTATATGAATTTGGTGTTTGTTATAGGGCTTATGATCAGGCGGCCATTAGATTTCGCGGACCTGATGCAGATGTTAATTTCAACATAAATGATTATCACGAAGGTCTTAAGCAGGTTTGCTAGAATTATTATGATATCGCTCAAGTGTTTAGCCTAAGGTGTTGTTCTATATAAGGAACTTGATGTGTCTGTACGTTTCGTAGTTAAAGAACTTGACAAAAGAAGAATTTGTGCATGTCATTCGTCGCCAAAGTACAGAGCTCTCTACTGGAAGCTCAAAGTATAGAGGGGTTACACTGCACAAATGTGGTCGATTGTATGGGAAGCTCGAATGGGACTGTTTCTTGGAAAAAAGTGAGAATTAGTAAAACTAAATTAAACTTACATTAAATGGCATATTGGGATCAATGCATTTTTTTGCGTGCAGGTACATTTACCTTGGATTGTTTGAGAGTGAACTCGAAGCTGCAAGGTTCCTACACAGTTTTAATGTTATTTTCTTTGTTTTTCAACTATGTTAAGTTTCTGTTTTGGTTCATTCTTTTATATTGCTGAGCAATTGTTCCAAATTAATCAGGGCCTATGACAAGGCTGCAATTGAATGCAACGGAAGAGAAGCAGTCACCAACTTTGAGGCTAGCTCATATGAAGGGGCGTCAACTCCCTCGACAAAAAGTGGAGGTACAATACTACAAACTAACCCATTTTTGTTATTTTGGAACTCAAATTAATTGTGCAAGTGTATTGTTGTTCCACATTCGTTATGATTCTTATATTTAATCTACAACCAACAATATTGAATATATGGACTTGAACCTTGGCATTGCTCCCCCTTCTTTTCTAAACGATTCCGCTAGGAGTATGCACCAAATAAACCATATCTTAAGTGACACTTATGAGGCTGGAAGAACAAGGGTAATTTATACCATCATTTCTGATATGTTTTATCCTGTTTGAGATGCAAGTATTTCCTTATAATCATTCAGTTATAGTTAACACTTTAAGCTTCTTTCAAATTGATCCTACAACTTCCATGGCATTTAGAACTCAAATACCTCTTGTCCGCCCTCTTGACCGGGGTAGTGCGACTTCCTTTTATTTCCCTGTTTATCAGGTAAATTCTATTTTTACGCTTTTAAGTTTTGCCGGAAAGCCCACTTGTTAATAATCATACTATGTCATGATCAGGGAACAAAGTTACAGAAAAGTAAGGAAGTTAATTCTTCTTTGAATTGGGCCCGGCAAGTTCATGGTCCTTACAGTGGAGCCAACCCTGCTTCATCCTTTTCTGCTGCAGCATCATCAGGATTCGGTAACTCAATGATCAGCTATTCGTCTTCAGGCGCTACTCATCATCAACCTTACTATCGTACTTCAGCTCTCACTCACCAACATTATAACCCGCCCATGTACTACTCCAGGGGATGAAGGTATAATGCAGATAGAGCAAATCCACATTTCATATTCTCATGTTCATAACTATAACCTTGAGTATAGGAATAGAAAATGTGGTTAGCACTATATTGCAAGCACGTTTAAGAGTTGCCAAAATGAACTTCTAGTTCACTATATTGCACTTTATAAGCACTAATCGAGTAATCGAATCTTTTGTGCATAAAGCTTTCTAATTAACGAAAAAGTATGTAACACGCTAAAGCATACTCTTCGAATAACAATATATTTGCGTCCTTATTACAGTAACATGTTATAAGATTCCAGTTGGACATGTGACATTTTACATAGAGTAAACTACAAAATACATCCCTGTGGTTTGGTCAATTTCACACGATACATCCCTCCCAAAAAAGTTGCGCCATACACATCCCTCCGTTAGTAAAAGTCAGACACAATACATCCCTCCGTTAAAAAAAGGACTAACGGCGCAAACCATTTCTCCGTTATCTCCTAACGAGATAGAAAATGTTTACACCGTTAGTCTTCTGGGTTAACTCTATTTGCACCGTTAGTCTTTTTTTACGTTTTCGTCCGTTTTTTTACGTTTTCGTCCGCTTTTTTACGTTTTCGTCCGTTTGGTTTCAAGGATTGACTTAATCAGCTGACTCGAATCATTTATAAAAATTCGAAAAAATTTATAAAAATTCGAAAAAACTTATAAAAATTCAAAAAATTAATAAAAATTCGAAAAAACTAATATAAATTCGAAAAATTTATAAAAATTCAAAAAATTTATAAAAATTCGAAAAAACTTATAAAAATTCGAAAAATTAATAAAAATTCGAAAAAACTAATAAAAATTCAAAAAATAAATACAAATTCGAAAAAATTTATAAAAATTCGAAAAAATTTATAAAAATTCTAAAAATTTATATAAATTCGAAAAAAATTTCAAAATTCGAAAAAATTTATATAAATTCGAAAAAATTCAAAATTCGAAAAATTTATATAAATTCGAAAAAAAATTCAAAATTCGAAAAAATTTATATAAATTCGAAAAAATTCAAAATTCGAAAAATTTATATAAATTCGAAAAAAAAATTAAAATTTTTATAAAATTCGAAAAAAAATTTAAAATTTTTATAAAATTCGAAAAAAATTTCAAAAAATTTATAAAATTTTTTATAAAATTTTTATAAATTTTTAAAATTTTTTTTTAATTTTTATAAAATTTTTGAATTTTTATAAATTTTTTCGAATTTATATAAATTTTTCGAATTTTTATAAATTTTTTCGAATTTTTATATATTTTTTGAAATTTTATAAATTTTTCGAATTTATATAAGTTTTTTCGAATTTTTATAAATTTTTTGAATTTTTATAAATTTTTTGAATTTATATAAGTTTTTTCGAATTTTTATAAATTTTTTGAATTTTTATAAATTTTTCGAATTTATATTAGTTTTTTCGAATTTTTATTAATTTTTTGAATTTTTATAAATTTTTTCGAATTTATATAAATTTTTCGAATTTTTATAAATGATTCGAGTCAGCTGATTAAGTCAATCCTTGAAACCAAACGGACGAAAACGTAAAAAAGCAGACGTAAACATAAAAAAATGGACGAAAACGTAAAAAAGCGGACGAAAACGTAAAAAAACGGACGAAAACGTAAAAAAGGACTAACGGTGCAAATAGAGTTAACCCAGAGGACTAACGGTGTAAACATTTTCTATCTCGTTAGGAGATAACGGAGAAATGGTTTGCGCCGTTAGTCCTTTTTTTAACGAAGGGATGTATTGTTTTTGACTTTTACTAACGGAGGGATGTGTATGGCGCAACTTTTTTGGGAAGGATGTAACGTGTGAAATTGACCAAACCACATGGATGTATTTTATAGTTTACTCTTTTACATATTTTGAAGCATCATAAATGAATTTGCCTAGTAGTTTACCATGCTGACCAAACTCAAAGAAAACATTTGAACCCACAAGCCATGATACAATCACATTACATTCAGGTAGTGAAAAGTCAAAATTACCCATCCATGTGATGGATGATCATGTGATGTACAGAAACATGACATACAATGTTTGAATCTGGAATTCTGGATTTTGATGAATAGTACAAGTACAATGTCATATACGATTTTGTCCTGGTTATTGGAATCACCAATGCCCCCAATCCTGGGCTTTTGCCTTAAGTCTAGTCACAGTGGTGGCCCGGGTCACCAGCTGGCACGTCAGTTTTCTCTCTCCGATGATCAGACATGATCAATGTGCCACAGTGGTGACCGACTTTTTTTTTTTTTTTTTTTTTTTTTTTTTTTTAATCAAACATTTTAAACAAAAAACTTAAAATTCATTAAAAATAAAAACATTACAATACTAAATTAAAAACTTAAATAATACGATACTTATTGTTGGAATTATTATATCATGACAATCAATTAATAAACCAAAACATCAAAGAACACATAAAGCGGAAGCATATGATACATATAACACGTAAATAATTAAACTGAATATTAAAGTGAACGTACCTTGATGATTCTAGCAAGAACAAGAATCAAACTTGAGCAATATGGATTATGAACCCTAATTAGGGTTTATAGGATTATAGGAATTGCTCCTTACCGTTTTTGCAATTCAATACAAGATTCTTACAATAGTGTGTAAGAATCACGTTCTTGTACACACAAACTAATCCCGAATTAATGTTATGCAAGTAATGAACACAAAACAATATTTGCTTTTCAATAAAACACAAGTCGACACCCTTAAGGGATGATCGGCCGAATATAGGAACAAGAGAGAAAAACACACAAGGTTTTAGGGATTAGAGTGTACAAGAGTACCCAATAATGAACCAAAGCCTTTGTATTTATAAGGAGAAAACTTAGAGGACAAGTTAGAGATGGATTAGGATCCCTAAACCCTATGGCCGATCGTATAGTCCATATGGGCTTCTAGATCCTTCTCGACTTTCCTAATTTTCATTCCTTGATTGTTTCCTTTTATCGTTTAACGGTCGTTAGTCATTATCCGTTAAATACTTAACGTCCGTTAAATGTTTTGTGCATATAATAATTATGTATAACATTTTATACATAATTATTAATCATTAATTCTTCATTTGTAACGTGTGCAATCCCGTGATCTCGAGTTCGATCCTAACACACAACTACTATTTTATGTCTATAAAACTAACAGCTCCCACTTAGACATATTATAATAGTTGTGATCACATCGGTTAGCGTCTTGCAACATGCCGATGCCTCTAGTACAACTCGAGTAGGTCTCCTGAAAAAACCTTTAATGATTCATCATTATTATTATCCTTTTGTTACTAATACTACATTGAATAAAGATATGGATATTATCTTAATTCAAAATTCTGTTTCTCGTTGTTTGTGATTGAGCAAGATTACCAAATCTTCTGAACATATTCAGGGGAGATCTTGGGCATGGCCATGCAAACATCTTGTCAACCCTACGAGGGGCCCAGCAGTATTAAACTCCAAAAATAAATTTGGAGGAACAAATTCTATCTTGACTACGAGCATAACTCATGAACTTTGCAACAATTCCGAAAACAATCCTTATGACTACCAGTTACGTATAGCGTTAAATTGTTCCACAGAATGCACTACATTCACAACAGTTATCTGGTATCTCAAGTCTGAGGATAACTATTCATGATTTACTTAGAAATATCCATAAGTAATATCATGTAGTTTGAGTATATTATACCAAAACTCAGATTTGTCTTACCATAATGATATTCCCATATCATTAACTGACAACGGACATTTAGAATAACTAAGTTATTCACGGATTAAAACATGCAAAAAATAGGACAACAATATTAAATAATGAATATAAACATAACCAATACTTTATTTCATTAATAAATAATAAATGTTTACAATATCCTTTATCCAAATACTAAACACAGTCATGCATGAAACTACTAGCTAATCTAAGTCCAATTCCATTGGACAGTTCAGTAAGCTTTTCTTTAGCTAAAGCCTTAGTGAATGGATCAGCTAAGTTATCATCTGTGTGAACTTTCAAGAGATTTATTTCACCTTCGCGGACTTGTTCCCGAACATAGTGATACTTCCGTAGAATGTCTGGTGCCCTTCATGACTCCAGGCTCATTGGCAAATATGATTGCAGCAGAATTGTCGCAATACATATTAATAGGCGATTCAATTGAAGGCATAACACCAAGCCCTGAAATGAATTTCCTAATCCAGACTGCCTCCATTGCAGCTTCCGAAGCAGCTATGTACTCGGCCTCTGTCGCAGACATCGCAATTGTACTCTGCTTCTTGCTCTTCCAGTCTACTGCTCCTCCATTGATAACAAAGACATAACCAGTCTGAGACTTCGCATCATCTTTGTCACATTGCCAGGACGCATCACAGAAACTTGTAACATCAAGTTCTGTAGCTGGATTTCCACCATACACAAGAAACATATCTTTCGTATGCCTAAGATACTTTAGAATATGTTTAACAGCAATCCAGTGTTTTTCACCTGGATTCTGTTGAAATTGACTGGTGATATTTTGAGCAAATGTCACATCTGGCCTTGTGTATCTCACCGCATAAATAATAGATCCTACAGCCGAAGCATAAGGAACTTTGCTCATGCGTGCCACCTCTGCAGGTGTTGAAGCACAATGCTCACTACTCAAGCCATGTTTTACTTCCATTGGCAAAAATCCTTTCTTGGAATTTTGCATATTGAATCTCTTCAATATTTTGTCAATGTAAGCACTTTGACTTAGTCCGATTAACCGCCTTGATCTATCTCTATAGATTTTGATTCCCAGAATATATGCAGCTTCTCCTAAATCCTTCATAGAAAAGCACTTTCTAAGATATGCCTTAACCTTTTGCAAACTTGTAATGTCTTTTCCCATGATCAATATGTCATCAACATAGGATAAGGAAAATTGCATTACTCCCACTAGCTTTGTGATATACACATGGCTCATCAAGATTCTGAGTAAATCCAAACCTTTTGATTTCTTCATCAAATCTTTTATTCCATTGCCTTGATGCTTGCTTCAATCCATAAATGGATCTTTGAAGTTTGCATACACGGTTTAGAAATTTTGGATTCACAAACCCCTCAGGCTTCGCCATATAGATGTCTTCATCTAGGCGACCATTTAAGAAGGCGATTTTGACATCCATTTGCCAAATCTCATAGTCATAGTATGCTGCTATAGCTATGAGAATCCTAATAGCCCTAATGTCAGCTACAGGAGAAAAGGTCTCCTCATAGTCAACACCAAATGTTTGAGTAAAGCCTTTAGCTACCAAACGGGTCTTATAGGTGTGTACCTTGCCATCCATGTCAGTTTTCTTCTTGAAGAGCCACTTACTTCCAACTACCTTGGCATTAGGAGGAATGTCTACTTCAATCCAGACATTATTATCTTTCATGGATTGCATTTTCCCATTCATAGCAACTACCCATTTGTCCTTTTCAGGACTCTCAATGGCAGCCCTATAATTAGCAGGTTCATTAAGATCCCCTAATATAGTTTCCTCAACTTCTACATTAAGACATAGACGTTCAGGCGCTTTCACATGTCTTGAAGACTTGCGAATGGGAACAATTTCAACTTCAGGTGGAGGACCCAGACTTTCAGGTTCCACAGGAAGTGACCTAGTGTTTTCAGAAGGTAATGTATCTATATGGTCATCTTCCAGATCATATACTCTCCCACTGAATTCTTGAGATATAAGTTCCTTTTCTAAAAAGTCTCCATATCTTGCAACAATAACTTTGTTTTCAGGAGGATAGTAAAAGTAGTAACCAATTGTTTCCTTTGGGTATCCTACAAAGATACACTTTATAGATATCTGTTGGAGTTTATCTGTTGAGTCACGTCTTATATACGTCTCGCAACCCCAGACCTTTAAATAAGACAAGTTCGGAACCTTTCCATTCCATATTTCATATGGTGTCTTATCAACCTTCTTAGTGGGAACCATATTCAAAATATGAACCGCAGATTCTAAGGCATAATCCCAAAAGGATAAAGGAAGAGCTGTAAGATTAAACATTGATCGTACCATATCTAACAATGTACGATTCCTTCTCTCAGATACACCATTTTGTTGTGGAGTATATGGAGATGTGAGATTCTGGACAATTCCATTCTCAGCTAAATAATCTTTAAACTCTTGGCTTAAATATTCACTGCCTCTATCGGATCGAAGAGCTTTAATCTTCTTTCCTAGTTGCAATTCTACTTCTGCTTTGAAAACCTTAAATGTTTCAAACACATCATGTTTATGTTTAAGTAAATAAACATAACCATAACGGCTGAAATCATCAGTAAAGGTTAAGAAGTAGCTAGCACCTTTCCTTGACACATGTCTAAGTGGTCCGCACACATCAGTATGTATTAAACCAAGTAGATCAGAAGCCATTTCCATATTTCTATGAAAAGGTTTCTTCGTCATCTTCCCAGATATACAAGACTCACATTTATCATATGATTCATCATTGATACTTTTCAAAAGCCAATCATGTTGCAGCTTTTTCATGCGAGTCTTGCCTATATGAGCAAGTCTACAGTGCCAAAGGTAAGAAGAATTCAAGTCAGACTTAATTCTATTACTAATGCTATACATTGAATTATTATTGGACATATTATCATTCATATCAATTTCAAACACACCATTAACAGCAATAGCATTAAAATAAAAAACATTATTTAAAGAAACTGAAATTCCATTGCTAGTGATAATGTGATTAAAACCAAGATCCAATAAACATGAAAAGGAAACTACACCCCTAAAAATTGAAGGTGCATAATGACAATTGTTTAATAACAGCACTAAACCCGAAGGCAAAACTAAATTAAACACTCCTATGGCTTCAACAGCTGCAGGTGCTCCATTTCTCACATGCAGATATTGCTCCCCATAGGCTAGCTTCCTTTCCACTCTAAATCCCTGCAGCATATTACAAATGTGAATACCGCATCCAGTATCATATACCCAGAAATTAATTTTATGATTTAAAGTAAATAATTCAATTATAAGTAAGTTACCTGAAGTACTGGCGCCCGAGTGCCCAGTCTTCTTGTTCTTACTTTCCCGTAACTCTTGGATGTAAATAGGGCAGTTCCTTTTCCACTGACCCACTACATGACAGTAGTGGCAAGCCTGATCCTTCTTAGGATACACCTTCTGCTTATGAGGGTTTTTTTTTGTTGGTGGTGGAGGTTGATAAGCCATAACTTGTTTACCTTTATCAGCCTTACCCTTACCCTTGCCCTTCTTGTTCGTACTTGGCTTGTTAATCCTACCCCTTTGAATAGCAAGTACTTGGGGCGTAGGAGAAGTCCTTGGTGGTAAACCCTTCTCGTAATCAATAAGCAATGTGTACAAATCAGAAACTATCTTCCCCACGCAATGCATATTGAAATTACGAACAAAACCACTAAATTCCTTTGTCATGGATCTATTGATTAAGTTGATGGCAATGTCCTGTTCATAGACTTTGCCCAGTGCTTGTAGTTGATCCATGTAACCTTTCATTTTCAACACATGAGCACCTACGGGTTCACCTTCTGCCTGTTTGCAACCATGTAGAGATTCCATTAAGTCATAGACCTCAACATTAGTTGGTTTTCCAGACATCTTCCTGAGTTCGTTTATCATGTCCATTGGGAAGTAATTCTCAAACTGCTTTTGAAGAGCAGGTGTCATCGCCCCCAACATTAAACAGGCCACATCATTATGCGTCTTATACTCAGTTTTCCACGCTGCTTTTACTTCATCAGTAGTAGTTTGCAGGTGATTCAGCAGAACAAGGCTTGGTCAGATAGTCAAGTTGGTCAAGCACTCGCAGGACAATCCTGAGTGAACGAAACCAATCATTGAAATTCTGTGTGCCAGTCAATTTTTCCCGTTCAAAAAAGGATTTGAACGCAGAACTCATTGTGGTTTATTGTTTTGAGCCATTCTACAGATAAAGAAAGTTCAAATTAGTATTTACAATTTTTCAAGAAAATAAAATACCCAAGGAAATATTCATATAACCATAGTACTTTCTTGAAAACTAGGATCCAAATTATCATAGTTTCATTACATCAGTTGATCTGCTAGTAATGAAAGTATATAATAAGGTAATCTGTCGTACAATAATTGGCAAACAATTTCCAATTTCTAGATCAATGAGATTTATATTGGCAAACAATTTCCAATTTCTAGATCAATGAGATTTATATTGGCAAACAATTTCCAATATAAGCATATTTTATCCCCATCTTATGCCTTGAGTCCAAGCTCTCACTTAACTCAATTTAAGTCATCTAATTAAAAAACTGCAAATCACCATAATCCCATTACATCAGTTGATCTGCTAGTAATGAGAGTATGAAATTTACCTTTCCATTGAAATTTAGTCCAAGCTCTCACATGACTAAATAACAACTTCAAGTGTTCTCTAATTAGATGGCATTGACTTAATTTTAAAAGGTAATAATTTTGATGTGTCAATCAAAATATGTACGAAGAAGCATGCATACATCTTCGTATCACAATGTTTTTCAAAACCTTTTTACCAATTTTTAAGCTAAGATTTCAATCAACAAAGTTTTAATTGAGGTATTGGGTTCACCAATCAAAGAATTACCTACAATTATTGCCCACTATATCTTACTACTGCATGAGTCAAAAGACCCAAGTTATTCTGATAATTACCACAAAAGTGGTGCGTGAAATTGAGGTCAATTCACCCTTAAGTTGATTTTGTACATAAAAAATAGTATTACTTGGTAGCTCCAATTAGACGTACAAAGGAGCGGAGAGACAAACGTCCGCCCGAAGGCTAATTAAAAATGCGTCTCTTTCGAATGACAATTTAATGTCAAGCCTCCTTATACCCCACTTATAGTTTGTCAAAACTGGGTGAGCCGTTCACACTATTGGTACAAAACTCAACAATCAATCAAAAGTTTATGACTTTAGTCTTAAAAATTATGTAATAAAGTATAATCTTGCTAGTCTCGCCTGGGAGCAAATTACCATGCGAAGCGAACCACTATCGGCACATAAGACTTTGCAAGATTCATAATTTATTACCTATGTTTCACTATTATTTAGTCCGTTTACTTTTTATTAAAAAAATACCTTTTTTTGCTTAAAACATGTTGAACAATTAAACAAAAACAAGTAATTTTAAAATAAAACAACTAAATAATACACATAGCTTAACAATTAATTATATAAACATGTAGCAACATGCAAATTAATTCAATAACTTATTAATAATCAATCTAGGTTTTAATATGCATATATTTAATTAAGACTCCCATTGGTTTTCGAGCTAATGGTATCAATGGACCACATACACCAAACAATTTGGTTGTGTAAGTCCTAATAAATATATATTACATTGCACATAATTGATTACTTAATTAATTGGAGTCTTCCTCAATTCAACATCTATTAATTAACTTACATGTGAAAACAAATAAATCATACATGAATCCATGCCAAACATGCACGTTTGCATGGATTCTACCTAACAATTAGCATATTATACCAGGATCACTTTACTACACATAAACATGTATAAACCTAGGGTTTCTAATTAAATTAATTAACCAAACACAAACCCTAAAAAAAATAGGCAATCGATCCATAAAAAAAATTAGGGTTTGAGTTGGAAAAATTAAACCCTAAATCGACTACATGTATAAACCAAACAAGATTTGTTTTTTTTTATGTGATTTCGGTAATTAATTACATGTTATAACAGCTCGCGATGCCACTGTTGAAATTATTATATCATGACAATCATATTAATAAACCAAAACATCAAAGAACACATATAGCGGAAGCATAGGATACATATAACACATAAATAATTAAACCGAATATTAAAGTGAACGTACCTTAATGATTCTAGCAAGAACAAGAATCAAACTTGAGCAATATGGATTATGAACCCTAATTAGGGTTTATAAGATTATAGGAATTGCCCCTTACCCTTTTTGCAATTCAATCCAAGATTCTTACAATAGTGTGTAAGAATCACGTTCTTGTACACACAAACTAATCCCGAATTAATGTTATGCAAGTAATGAACACAAAACAATATTTGCTTTTCAATAAAACACATGTCGACACCCTTAGGGGATGATCGGCCGAATATAGGAACAAGAGAGAAAAACACACAAGGTTTTAGGGATTAGAGTGTACAAGAGTACCCAATAATGAACCAAAGCCTTTGTATTTATAGGGAGAAAACTTAGAGGACAAGTTAGAGATGGATTAGGATCCCTAAACCCTATGGCCGATCGTATAGTCCATATGGGCTTCTAGATCCTTCTCGACTTTCCTAATTTTCATTCCTTGATTGTTTCTTTTTATCGTTTAACGGTCGTTAGTCATTATCCGTTAAATTTTTTGTGCATATAATAATTATATATAACATTTTATACATAATTATTAATCACTAATTCTTCATTTGTAACGTGTGCAATCCCGTGATCTCGAGTTCGATCCTAACACACAACTACTATTTTATGTCTATAAAACTAACACTTATTACAAACGTAAACTAGTAATCTAAGTTGTAGCGTGACTTGATTGCAACCATAAGCTGCAAAAGCTCATTTCGGTGTCGTTCAGGAAAAGTTGGGTTGATTGCTGAATTGTAGAAGATCAAATCTTACTCCCGTTTTATGATGTCCATGATTTCCACTTGCTTTCGTTGTAGTCCAATTTTTTCTCTTTTTATCGCTAGCTTTTGTTCCTTCAACCTAACATACGACTCTTCAAGGTCCTTCTTTTTTCCCGCTTTTGATGGCTTGAATTTGAAAAAGGTCTTAGCTAGCGAACACGAGAGGAGGAGGATGATTTCTTCCTGGCTGCGTCAAGACCTTGTGGTCGTGATTCTCTAGTACCGTCTTCATCTTTAGAATCATCCACGTCTTGGAAATTCAAGAGACCTTGTGTTGACCCCGAGGTTATAAAATCGACCGATCTTGTTTTTGCTCCATGCTCGACCGATATTTGCCAAGAAACCCACAAAGGGTTCGACCGATGTTAATATCGGTCAAACTCCATGATCGACCGATTATTTCTGATGCAGTGTGGCCAGCCTAAATAAGCCAGAGGGTACTTTCCCACTGTGCACCTTCAAAAACATCATATAATACATGATGTACTTATTTGTATCATGTGTAGTGTAGCATGAAAAGCACTATGCATTGTACCTTGTATTTCTGCATGTAGCACACACTGTATGACTGTCACACTGGGACTAGAAATATGAACGAAAAGCTTATCACTCTGCACTATTGCAAATTATCCTGGTTAAAGACACACAAACTTTGTTAAAAGATAATGTTATGAACATATACAAAGTTTTTAATGGTTATGAACATATAAATGAGTTAACTTTTGGGTTTTTATAAGTTGGATAAAAAAGCAATTAAAAGAAAAACAATAAACCGAAAGTAAATAAATAAAATGTGATCCCTCCGAACTGATGACCGGAGTATAACAATTTTCTCATGGGTTGTAAACCACCTAAAGTTTGATAACATATAAGACCTCAAATGATTGTATATACTATAGGGTGAGGTTATTTACACCCTCTAAAATGATTGTGATGTTAGAATTTAATAATCATGACAAGTTCATATATTAATCAAGTAATCATCATAAACATACGGAAGCGTATGATCTATTTTAACACATAAAGAATTAACCGAATATTAAAGTGAACGTACCTTTTGATTCTAGCAAAACAAGAATCAAACTTTAAATCTTCTTCAATCTTTATCAAGAATGGATTAACGAGTTACCTCTTACCGTTTTGTAACTCAATCCAAGATATTAACTATAATGAGTTAATACCACGATCTTGTACACACGTACTATAACCGAATTAATGTTTATGCTAGTAATTAAACACAAAATAAACCAAACAATTTTGTTTTGTAAAAACCAAAGTCGATCGGCCCTAATGGGTGTTTGATCGATCGATTCAAGCAAGAAAGAAGAAGAAAAGACTTTAGGGTTATAGCAAGTGCACAAGAGTTAATGAATCAATAACCCTATGTCTTGTATTTATAGCATGACAATCTTGGAGAACAAGTTAGCAAGGGATTAGGTTTCCCAAGCCCATAGCCGATCGGCCTAGGTAATCCATAGGGATTCCGGAAGCTTCTTGTTCCTCTAATTTCATCTATAGTCCTTCTCTTATTCCCTAACGGTCGTTAGTCAATTGTCATTAACTACTTAACGTCCGTTAGTCGTTATTTTGTGTTTTAATAATTAAATACATAACGGTTTATATATTAATTATTATCCATTAATTCTTCATACGTAATGTGTGCAATCCCGTGGTCTCGAGTTCGATTCTAGACATACACACATTAATATTTGTCCACAAAACTTAACAGCTCCCACTTGGACATCTATTAATAGTGTAATGACATTGGTTAGCGTCTAGCAACACGCCAATGCCCCTAGTACAACTCGAGGAGTGGTCTCCTGGAAAAACCATTCGATGATTCATCATCATACTTATCCTTTTGTTACTAATACCACGTTAATAAAGATATGGACCTTAGTCATTCTTTAATTAACCATTCTGTTTCTCGTTGTTTCTGATTGAGCAAGATTACCAAATCGTCTGAACGTATTCTAGATAGATCTTGGGCGTGGCCACGCAAACATCTTGTCAACCCTACGAGGGGCCCAACAGTATTAAACTTCAGAACAAATTTTAAGGAACAAATTCTTTCTTGACTACGAGCCTAACCCATGAACTTTGCAACACTCCTGAAAACAATCATTATGGCTACCAGTAACGTATAGCGGTAAATTGCTTTACAAAAATGCACTACATCCATGACAGTTATCTGGTATCTCAAGTCTGAGGATAACTATATTCATGATTTACTTGATGACAAGATCCATAAAGTAAACTCATGAAGTTGGGTTAAGTCCTATATTCAATTCATTGAATATCATGTGAAATTGGCATGTCAACGCATCAATATACTTTCAAGTATATTCTACCAATACTCAGATTTGTCTTAATTTAATGATATTCTCATATCATTAATTGACAACGGACAATTTAGAATAATTAAATTATTCATGGATTAAACATGCAAATACGGAATACAATCTATTATTAATGAAAACAAACGTACCAAGTACTTTAATTCATTGTAAATAATAATTGCTTAACATCCCTTATCCAAATACTAAATAGATCAATGCATGATAATTCTAGTTAATGAATTATGCCTCAAGTCATGTCAATCATACTTGTTGACAAGACATAAATAAACTAATTTGGATCTATCGGAATTTTGAGAATACTTATTTCAAGAATTCAATTAGTGAAGTTCTTGTATGCGTGCATTCAACTATGTTGATATTGCCACATAATATTACATAAAATGCGTGACATCCTCAACCACCAATTTATGACAATTAAACTATCAAACCTTTTATAATTTAAAATATTCTAATTCTTTAATGTATAATGCAACTATGCTCTTAGTTGAGCACAACTAGTTCATATGGCCATTAATCAAGGATGAAATCCTACCATAACTAGTATTGAGTGTCATCTCAATTTCATTAACACCATTGTATGCAAACAACAATATACTCTTTAAAATTCCGTAAACTTTAACATCCATTGTGTAATGTTCGATGCCTTCCAATCTTTCAAGATTTGTCGGCTATAACGAATACACAACAATTTGCCATATGGTTCATACTTAGAATTTAGGAGCAATTCCAGGCTGAGGATGTAATTCTATATTCAACCATATTCATTACACTTAGTTATCTAATAACTTTCAATTAGATATCAATGTTGTCAAATCATCTTTCATCCAAGCATGATACAACAAATAACATGATGTACATGAAAAATTCTTGTGTCAAACTTAGATTTCATTCATGTTATATCTTTTCAAAGATATGTGTCCATTTAGACTTTCTAATTGTATATCATGTTCTATTAGAATTAATTATTTTACCGCTTATATTTATAACAATAAATATATATTCAAGGTTGTATCTTTATTTCCTAAATTTTCAAGTGAAGTTTCATTCCAAACTAAGACTTAACATTTAACGTATATGGAATGTTACTTCCTATATGTTATACAACATATATGAAATAAGAAAATAAACATAACACTCCCACTAGCTTTCAGGAATACTAAAGAATTATCTTATTTTAATTATAAATCAAACTTGGATTTAATAATTAAACATAAGTATATCTCCTAGATGCATGCATTAATCCATTCATGAATTATTGCACTTTGTATACTTCCAAAGATTATTTGAATTCAAATACTCCTTTTGATTACTTATCGTCCTCGCACAAGTAATTACTCAAGAAAGAGTTTTGATATTCCATTGTCAATTTCATATTAATGAAACTAAGGATGACAATCATAATCTTTATACATTTAATGTGCCTAGAAAGAATATTCAATCACAGTTAATTGCTTAAGTGTGATTGATAATCTTGTCATAAGACATACATTAAATATGTTTACAAAATTGTCCATATGATTTCTACACAAAGATTTAAACCACTAGGATTTTCATTCCCTTTGAAGAAACTCATCTTCATTCTATAGTCTAACTATAGAGTTCAAGATTAACTAAGTTTCCAAAACTAGTTATCTTTATGGACTGCATCTAAACATTCATAGTATGAGTAATTTGCCAAATTCAATATTTGCAATTCATCTTAATGACCAACAGGTTTACCATAATCCTGTGACTCATAATCCTCAACATATTATTCAAATATTTGAGATATCCTTGCGGATCTATGAATGAGAATTCCATCATCTTGAGATTTACCATTAACATGTTTAATCCTCATCATGACACTTACTAGTGTATTTTTAGAAGATTATGTATCTTGTAATTTTATATTTTCAAGATATAAACTCCCACTTGCCTTTTGCAATTTATAGACTATCTATAAATACTTAGCAAGTAGAGCAACACTAAATTGTTCTCTTTTGGGACATTACAAATACATATTGACAGTTCCTTACATTAGTTTGTTAATATCCTACTTCATAAGTTGTTTTACAAATTAAGAACTTCAATTTTAAGACTTAATGTGATTCATAACATTCCATAATAAATGGTGTCTTATTAATCTTCTAGGTTGGAGTCTTATTGAGTATATACAATCCATACTCAATTTTCTAACCTTGATAACTTTTGGAAGAAAGGAAGTTATAGTTATCTTTAATCAAACGATACCAATAGAGTTTGATTCTCCTAACTGAACACACCACTAACTTGAGGTATTTCATTAGAACTAATATTGTGAGACAGTAAAACAATATGTAAGATAAACTCATACTCCTTTTGGCTTACATATTTACCAACTAAGTCAACTTAATGGTGAAATAGATTTTTCAAGCCAATTGCATGCTTTATAACACAAGTACTTTTTAACTAAGTCACTTTTTGTCCATGTCTCAACAAAAAACATAGACTGTTATAATCCCACTATACGTTATAAATCATTGATCAATTCAATGACTTCTTGTATATGTCTTAATAGAGAAGACATAACAAGTTAACGTCTTACTTTATATTATAATAAGTCTTGTAACAATTTAAAAGACTTCATATTTATAACTTTACAATAAAGTATAAACATATATAACTAAAGTAATCATGAACACCACAATTTGGTTTCAATAGTAATTTCAAGTTAATTTATTACTTCATTTTATTTATGACATTCCAAGAATATATAAATATTCAAATTTGAAGTAGTATTAGATTACTTTATTTATTTATTTCATTTCAATAATACATAAATATTTAGTTTGAAGTAGTCTCATTATCATATTGACACTTGTTCTAATATGTATCTAATTTAGAAACTGTAAATTCTCCATGTACGGTCTCATGTAATCATGAAAATTCACCTTGTCATTGCAATCTAGTCAAAGTCTCACTTAAGCTAAATTTCAACAACAAGTGTTTCTTGAATTAGATGTGTATTTAGAACGTTAGTTTCTTACCTTGCGGTCAAGACAATCCTTTAAATCATATTCCTATGTGTTGTACCTTGCACACAATATAAGATTTATCCCACTTGTGCATGGAACAACATCATGTATCAGATAAACAACACGTCACTCGTTTGTTTATGTGATTAATATGATTGTGTCATAGATATTAGCATAAGTAGTAGATATAGAACCACATTGTCTAGTAAGAAAACGTACATGACTATCCTTAAAAACACAAGTGTCTATAATTGGAAAGTAATTATCTCAAGACATTCTAGAGATAATTTGGGTTACTACCAAGATGACAAAGCTTGTAGCTCCCACTGAATTACAGATCATTACAATAATTCATTATTCAGTAATTACAACACAATGCTCCCACTGGATTTGACAACATTGTAAGTGTTTCATAACCAGTAAAAGCAAATAGTGTGCTATTAACTTTCCTACACCTTTGAGAAGACCCATTCGTAACAATTACTTAGGTATTAAAAAGAGTGTATTCTACTATGTAGATGATGGACTATCCATCAATGCAATTAACATGCAATTTTTCCTTAATATGTCTACCATCCCCACAATAGTATGTAGCATCTTTAAATGGTCAAAGCACAACAACTAGATAAATTATGCTAGTTTGCCTTTTACCAATTTTGCGGTAATTAGTCTAGCTTCTAATTTAATAACTCAGAAAATGTGCAATTTTCTTAACTATTAAAGTTTGCTAAGAGTTATTTCTTAGAATTTAGACAATTCTAATTTTCTATCATACCTTTCTCATTCATGAAAAAGAATAGGATTAAGTCTCACTCTTCTCTCATAGAAAGGAGACTAGGTTTATTCTTTTAGTAAAGTTGACTCTAGCCAAAAACCCCTACGGGTGTAGATCAATTTACCAATAAAAGAATGTCCCACGTTTACGGTTTAATGTTGCATTAATATTTAAAAGAATTTACAAAATTCAATTTTAGTATTTTCGATAATACAATCTTTTCAAGAAAATAAAATACCCAAGGAAATATTCATATAACCATTGAATTTTCTTGAAAACTAGGATCCAAATTTTCATAGTTTCACTACATCAGTTGATCTGCTAGTAATGAAAGTATAAAATATGGTAATCTGTCGAACAATAATCAACAAACACTTTTCGATTCCTAGATCATTATGAGATTTACATTTGCCAAATACAATTTGCAAAGTAAGCATGTTTCATCCCATCTCATGCCTTAAGTTTATAGGTCTCACTAACAACTTAATTAAGTCGTCTAATTTATAAACTGCAAATTCTCCATCTATGGTCTC
The DNA here is from genome assembly GCA_021014915.2 of Artemisia tridentata subsp. tridentata. Taxonomy (NCBI): domain Eukaryota; kingdom Viridiplantae; phylum Streptophyta; class Magnoliopsida; order Asterales; family Asteraceae; genus Artemisia; species Artemisia tridentata. The sequence goes on along the minus strand of CP139506.1, from coordinate 347,546,796 downwards.
ACGCATTAACGGAAATTTATCTTGTCATTGTAATCCAGTCAAGGTCTCACTTAAGCTAAATTACAGCTTCAAGTGTTTCTTATAATTAGATGGCATGAACTTAAATTTTAGGGTACTTATTTTGATGTGTCAATCAAAATATGTACGAAGAAGTATGCACACATCTTCGTATCATAAGTTTTCAAAACCTTTTTATTTTACCAATTTTAGGCTAAGATTTAAATCAACAAAGTTTTAATTGAGGTATTGGGTTCACCAATTAAAGAATTACCTATAATTATCGCCCACTATATCCTACTACTGCATGAGTCAAAAGACCCAAGTTATTCGGATAATTACCACAAAGTAGCACGTGGAATTGAGGTCAATTCACCCTTAAGATGATTTTGTACATGAATAGTCATACTTGGTAGCTCCAATTTGACGCACAAAAGAGTGGAGAGACAAACGTCAGCACAAGTGCCAATTAAAAACGCGTCTCTTTTTGTTTGACAATTTAATGTCAATCCTCTTTATACCCCTCTTATAGTTTGTCAAAACTAGGTGAGCCGTTCACACTATTGGTACAAAACTCATCACTCAATTAAAAGTTTATGACTTTAAGTCTTGAAAAACATGTTATAAATTATAATCTTGCTAGTCTCACCTGGGAGAAAATTACCGTGCGAAGCGAACCACTATCGGCACATAAGACTTTGCAAGATTCATAATTTATTACAAGAAGTTTCATAGTTATTTAGTCCATTTATTTTCTATTCAAAAAATTACCCTTTTTTGCTTACAACGTGTCATACAATTTAAACAAAAAAACAAGTAATTAATAAAAATAAACAACTAAATAAGCACACATAATCTTAACAATTAATTTATGTATCAATTAGCCACATGCAAACTTGTTTGATAAAACCTATTAATAATCTTTCTATGTTAATTATGCATGTATTTAACTAAGACTATCACTTACAATGGTAAGTGAGTCACATGCATCGACGTATCGATTGCGTTAGTCTTAGCAAATATATACCAAATAGCACATAATAGATTCATTAATATATTTAATTGAGGTCTTCCCCAATTTTAGATCTATCATAGTTACATGTGTAAATCAACTTAACAATTAATCAAATCTAATCCATGATAAACATGCATGTTTCATCATGGATTAATGCAAGTCACAAAATACGCAACTTTAACCACATAAACATGTTACAATTTAAGGGTTTCAAAACTACAAAACTAATTTTTATATATTAGGGCATCGCCCCCCCCCCCCCTAAAAATTAGGGTTTTTGATTTTTTAAACCCGAAAAAATCGATTAATATCAAAACCTAATCCAAGATTCGTTTTTTATGTGTTTCGGTAATTTATTACATGTTAAACCGGCTCGTGATGCCACTGTTAGAATTTAATAATCATGACAAGTTCATATATTAATCAAGTAATCATCATACACATGCGGAAGCGTAGGATCTATTTTAACACATAAAGAATTAACCGAATATTAAAGTGAACGTACCTTTTGATTCTAGTAAAACAAGAATCAAACTTCAAATCTTCCTCAATCTTTATCAAGAATGGATTAACGAGTTACCCCTTACCCTTTTGTAACTCAATCCAAGATATTAACTATAATGAGTTAATACCACGATCTTGTACACACGTACTATAACCGAATTAATGTTTATGCTAGTAATTAAACACAAAATAAACCAAACAATTTTGTTTTGTAAATACCAAAGTCGATCGGCCCTAATGGGTGTTTGATCGATCGATTCCGGCAAGAAAAAAGAAGAAAAAGACTTTAGGGTTATAGCAAGTGCACAAGAGTTAATGAATCAATAACCCTAGGTCTTGTATTTATAGCATGACAATCTTGGAGAACAAGTTAGCAAGGGATTGGGTTTCCCAAGCACATAGCCGATCGGCCTAGGTAATCCATAGGGATTCCGGAAGCTTCTTGTTTCTCTAATTTCATCTATAGTCCTTCTCTTATTCCCTAATGGTCGTTAGTCAATTGTCATTAACTACTTAACGTCCATTAGTCGTTATTTTGTGTTTTAATAATTAAATACGTAACGGTTTATATATTAATTATTATCTATTAATTCTTCATACGTAATGTGTGCAATCCCGTAGTCTCGAGTTCGATTCTAGACATACACACATTAATATTTGTCCACAAAACTTAACATATGATACCTTTCTTTTTGTTAAAAGACAAACAATACCGTATATCTGTTGTGTTAAAGTGTATTATTAGAGGGTAAAATTAGCCATTAGTTGGTGTTTGGGAAAAACCACGTTTACAAAAACCAAATCTACAAAACCACGTTTACAAAAAGCATGGAACCACTTGCAGCTACAAAACTTCATTTTGGAAGCTATATAACGCATTGATTATTGAACCTTGTTTGCCAAACACCAAAAATTGATTATTTGCGTTTTCAAAATGCAATAATCAAATAATCTATTTGAAATCGCAATCCCAAACACCCCTTTTAAGTGTCTGAATTAGATTATAAAGGACAAAAAACCAGAAAAGTTAAAAAAATGTACAAATGTGATAAAGTTTTTATGAAGTGTATTATTGAAGGGTAACGTTATAAAATTTATATAAACAAAAAAAAATAAAAAATAAAAAAAATAATAAAAAAAATAAAACAATACTGTATTTTCTTGACTACATTGAATCGTAATAGTATACATAGACTATCAACTCTATTTAAGCACGAGGCGTTGGCAAGCCCGTGCGTTGCACCAATTGTATCTAAGTGTTCATTGCTTAATGGTTAGTACTAATTAGGTTTACACTATTTAAAATAAAGGCTTTACGAACCCGTGCATTGCACAAATTGTATCTAATTGTTGATTGCGTAATGTTTGAGTAAATTGCTGAGTTGCTAACGTGATGGTGAGGATAAAATATTCAACAATGTATAACTTGGGCTGCCTCGGTAGGATTTTGTTAATTTTTAAGTATATTTACCATTTTTTTTAGTTTATTGCGTTGCATACAGTTGGATTTGTTTGTTCGTCGGCTGATTTTTTTGGATATATTTAAGTGAAGAACACGCACAAACATTACGTACGATCTTTATATTTAAGTATTGAGTCTAATAATGCTATAGCTTGGCCAAAGAGGGAAGAGGAGAGTTATCCAACCATCAGACTAAATAATCAACACTTGCGAAATGTATGCACACTCGTACACAATCAAGCTTATGCCTACTTGATATACCATGCTAACCCTTTTAACAAACCATCTTAACTTGTGATAATCATACATGTATTCTAGTTCACTGTTACAAACAATATATAAGTTCCATGTTATTCAAATGTATATTAAGGAATGTTCAATGTTGTTTTAATAATAGCGTTAGAGAATGCAAATCATAGCCTCCGAATGTGATGAATTAGACAATATTATTTGTCACAACATATATATCGACACTCATTCACAATCTTCCAAACTTCTATGTGTGTCATGTGTCAAAAAAAATATACAGAATTGATAAGCGATTTTCCTTTATTTTTCTTGTGTAAATGATACTTTGTTGACAATAGATATGTGTTTAGCTTATAGTAGAAAATATTGATATTAATCATTCTTACATTTGAATGAAATCATTAGTGTTCGAGTTTTTTCAGAAAGAACCCAGTTGCTATATCCTCAACAAATCCTTGTGCTATGGGTGACCCTACGTACAAATAATCTTCTTCTCTTTCGGAAGCCATATTTGTAAGATGGACTATAGCTTCGTTGTAACAAACGTTGCCCGTCTTGAACGACCTTCTTGACCATTAGTTGTAGCCCGTCTTGAACAACCTTTTTGACTAAATCGTCGTGCCCTATGTCTCTTTACCATCTTTAATGTATTATTCCTTGTAAGTATAATTTAATGTCTTTGTATACTAAGCGCTAGCTAATATACTGTAATTATTACATTGTCAACCAATAAAATGTATGTTTCCACCTCTTATAAGCTTTTTTCTTATTGATGAAAATCGAAAAAAAAAAAAACACTTATTTTTCCAAGTACATATATATTAGGCAAAATTAAGAGCACCATTACACATATTTTTCCAATGCATATATTAGGCAAAATCGAATAGTATATATATATATATATATATATATATATATATATATATATATATATATGGCAAAATCGAATATGACAATGCATATATAGAAGTCACCATTAGAAGAATTTAAGATCAAGCATTAATAAAAGACCAACTACATGCATACTATAGGTTGTGCCTCTTTGTTCTTTGTTGCAATTCAAAATTGAACTCCCTCATATTACATTATCCTTCATGACAATTTGGAATACTTGTTGACTATTGTGTAGCAAAGATATAAGAATGATACTCATGAGACAGGCACAAATCCTACAATACACGTGTATTGATCTAACAACAAATATATCAGAGAGCTTTAACAATGTCTTGCGAGGTGCTAGACAATTGCCCATTAGAGCATGTATTGATCTAACATTTATGAACTCAGTTACATTGTTCAAAAATCATTGTGTGAGTGCTTCGAACTGCAATACTTATTTTCCACCAAACATATGGAAGATATTTAGGAAAGTTGATATGTGTGCTCAAGGACATCACGTCCAAGAGTTCGACTACACAAAGGCGGTGTACCAGATTATTACAGCTAGAAAAATAAATGGTCAAGGTGGAAATGTTCAAACTGTCTATCATCATGAACAAAAGTGCACATGTGGTAAATGGCAAACCCACAGATTTCCTTGTTCTCATGAAATTGCAGTTTGTCAACATAGAAGAGACAATCCAATCACTCTTGTCAATGAGATTTACATATGATTCTGATTTCCAGCCTCTTCCTCATGTTGATTATTGGACAAATCCTAGTTGGAAGATTAAAGCTGATTACTCGATTATTAAAAGAGAATAAATATATACATAGAAACAAAGATGTTGATTAACTTAATCAAGTATAAAATCAAAGAATCCTACTTCTGACGTCTCTAACTCTATTTAAACTTCTATTTTTCTCTCTATATTAAAAACCAGACAATACACATATGATCATTTGCTGCTGATTTTTTTTCTTCAAAGTTTCTTCCATGGGAGAGATAGCTAGTGGTGGTGTAGAAGGTGGTTCTTCTTCTCCGACTGTCGTATCAAGAAAACAAAGTTATATTTCATGCATACTTGTGAAGAATCCAGGCGTACCGATATACCTTTTAGTATTCCGAGTTACTTTATTCGTCACTGCAGCCATCTTTTCATTTGCAAAATAATAAAAAATGATAGTGTAATACAATAAGATACACTTTGTGTATTTCAAAACTATTTATCTAATTAGCAAGCTTGTTAAATCACAGATCTTGAGCCATAAACAGATGGGGTACATACCAAGGTTACGGTTGTTGATGCCAAGGAGTTCAATGCCATCAATTGCCAGCATGCGATCCATTTCATTCTCTTCATGTACCTAGAAACAAAAAGTAGAGATCAAAAGAAAATTGGTTAGTTGGTGCTGCATTGAAATTTAGAATATAGCCATTAACGGATTACAATGGTGTATGTAATTTTTTGTACTGATATAACACTAACATCGAGGATCAAGTTCTATCATTACAATGATATGGGCGTGGTGGCGAAAATTGGTGCCCAAAAAAATGATTTGGTGAAGAAGGTGATAGTTGTCTATTTATAACGACTTATTTGATTGCAAAAACCATACATCTTCTGCATCTAATGCAGAACCACTTCATATTCATCTTCCTCGTAACCGAACCACTTCATATTCACCTTCATTACTTCTAAAAACACAAACATAATTAAAGCCTCCTCAACTTGTTTGCATTGAATAATGCATTGGTTAATACGTATAATTCATATACTCTACATGTAGCTTAATCTGCCTTGTACCTTAAAACCCTTTATGCACAATCACTCTTCCACATTAAATTAAGCCATTGAATCTTTAGGTAGTATAGATATTATTACTAACCCTAACTAGTACCTCCCATCAATAAAATTAGAGCCAATTTCAAATCTAGTCACTTTTTTGTTTTTGCAATCAATTTCTATTAAAAAAAGTTTTTTTATTTATTTTTTTTTTATTTTTTTTTTTTTTATTTTTTATTTTTTCCAGATTTGGTATTGTATGACTGCTAAACCGTGTGACCCCATATAATTTCGACACGTGTCTAAAGTTAGTTAGGATGGTTTTGCTAGACCGAAGTGACATTTTGTGCGACCATGGTGTTTTTTTGCACGAGCGTTTGGTCTTTTTCGAAAAAGACAAAAATTTCTTGAAAAAACAAATTTTTATTTTTTTGAGAAATTTTTGTCTTTTTCAAAAAGGACAAAACAATCACAAAAAAAACACCACAATCACAAAAAATGTCACTTCAGTCGCACAAAATCATCCTAACTAACTTTGGACTCTTGTCACGATTTGTATAAAGTCGCACGAGTGGTCGTACAAGACCAAATTTAAAAACACTTTTATTTTTTACTAAAAAGTGAATGCACTTTTCAACATGTGACTAGATTTGGAATTGGGTCATAAAATTGTCGACTGCCTTGATTACAAGTTGGTACCAAGAGTAATGGGCGTTGAAGTGGGCTTAGTTGCCCCTTCAACGCCCGTTGGCCCACCCCCTTGGGGCGTTGAAGCCCGTTGAATGCTATAAAATCCAACGACCGTTGATGCATCAACGGGCGTTGAAATTTCTTTTAAACAAAAAAATGACCGTTGAAGGTAAGTTAACGTTAACTTTTGCATTTATTTTTTTTTATTTCAAGCAAAAATTAACGTTAACACTCTATTTTCCCTATAAATTTACCAAGTTAACATTTATCTTTTACAATGAATCCCAATCAATATAACATTCCCGCCTATGGCTCAAACCGAAACGCACAATTTGTTGCTCCACGAAGAGCACCCGAGCAACAAACCGATCAAGAACTAAATAACAACCAAGTTTTCGGCTACATGTCGCAATTACCATACCCAAATTTTAACCCATTTGAAAATTCGCAAGATGATGTTCTTATTACACCAATGATGAACTCAAATAAGTACATTTTATTATCATCATTTATCCTATTTATTTGACTTGTTTTATTATATTATCTATGAGAATCGATACATTAATGTTTACTTTAGTAATTCTCAGGTAAAAACAAGCATTATGTGAAACTTGGCGATTTTGGACTAATTATGGAGCAAAACAAGCAAGATGTCAAAAGTCTACTAGATCAAGCTCGTTCTACTCCAGATACGCCGCAATATACTTCTAACATACGGCGTATCACTATCAAGATTTCACAAGTTACAATCCAAGTACATGCGCCGCATACAAAGATCAAGATACGCCGCATCTGAAGACGGTGTATGAATATTCCAGAATATATTAATCTTTGACCCCACGCGAAGTTAAGTCAACGCGCCGCATCTATCAACTAGATGCGCCGCATAGATCCCTCCGACAGAAACTATAAATACCCCAAGGCCAGACGAATTTCGAGAGCTTAGTTTTTAGTCGAAGACAGAAGAACCCTAGAGCCGAATTCAGACGACCAAGCAACACAAGACACACCTAAACGAAGATACAAGAGCTGTAAGAAGGTCCTGCATGTATTCAATTCATTAAGTAGTTTTGTTTTATTGTATTAGTACACTTTAATTCATCGGGATTGATGGGCTTGTGTCATGTGACTACGGAAAATCATGCACTCCCCTTAATATTGCTTTCCCATTAATTAAAGTTTATATGTTGATGTCTTTGGTGACTTTTATTAGTACATTGATAACCTCTGTGTCTAGCTGAGCATTGCTTGGGTCGCCATGCCCCTTCCTCGCCTATCTATTCTAGCGTATACGAGACGTGGGCATCACAAATGCCCAATACTCTAGAAAAGTAGGATAGACATAAGTAATCATTAAGGGTTTACTCGCCGATAAGATTAGAGCCAACGAGAAAGGTTTAATTACATACACTTCATATAAAACTAGCAATAAAACAAGTGACAAGCTACTTAATTATCAGGACAGGTCTTCTTATTGTCTCAAGTATCTATCTGTGTACATGTGTGCTAATCGCTGATTCGTGCTCATTAGTTTAGTTTTTATTTAATCATAACCAAACCGTGCCAGTCTCTCAGGCTGAAACCCCCTTGCGTTAGATTAGGTTGTATAGCTAACTTAGGATATTAAAATACTGATTAGAATAACTAGATAATACGTTCCACTCTTAGTGATCGACACTTTACTTACCATTATATTCATACTGACCGGGTACACTGCTCGTTAAGTGTGTGTGTTATTGATAAGTCGGCTAAATATAAATTTAAAACTTGAGTAGGCATTAATACTGCTAAACCGCAACGACACGCACGCGCATTAACCAACAAAACCTTCACCAACACAAGCTTCACCACAAGAAGTGTGCGGGTCGTCAAAACGATCTCACAAGAAAAAACCTCGGGGTGGTGGCCGAGGTGGAGGTGGTGACCGAGGTCGAGGTGTTGAAGAAGTTGTTAAAAAAGTAACACAAAAAAAATGGTTGCCCGATGAACTTGTGGCGTTAACGGCTTCTTACATCGCGATATCCGAGGATCCTAATGTGGCGAATTTTCAACAAGGTGGGACTTTTTGGCTACGGGTTCATCAACAATTTGTCACGAGACGTGGATGTTGTTGACATAAATAAATGCCTAAAAACATTATCAATATTTATTCATATCTCTATGTTTTGATGATCACAAAATGTAAACTCATTAAAACATAAACTTATAAATTAAACAAGTACTTAGTTGTAAATATTCACTTCTACAACTAAAATCACTTAAGGTATGAATGAACTAATGCTTAATGCATTATATGATCAAAGGAACATTTTCTTAATAACTAGATTTTTTATAAAACATCAAAAATATTTTATATATTTTTGAAAAACATTTTTGGTATTAAATAAAAATGTTTAATCTTTTATAAAAATATGAATTCAAATTTTTAACCAAAATCAGTTAAAATGTTCCAGAAAAACCTTCCCCACAAAAGGACAAATCTGGGCAACAGACACCTTGGGCGGCCCCCTTAATTTTACTAGGCGGCCCCCTTAAAATTAAGGGGACCGCCCCCTATTTAAGGGGGCCGGCCACACTCCAGTAGGTCTCCAGCTGTCCAGTTTTTCTCCTATAAATACCAGCCTTCTCCTGGATTTTTACTCACCCTTTTGCACTAAAACTTTCTGTTGTAAATCTCATTTCATATCTTCAAAAAACCTTTGATCATGTAATATTAAGCATTGGTTTTCAAGTGATCCAAGCTTCCACCATCCAAGTGCAAAAGAAGAATACTTCTATCAATCAAGATTAGAAGTATTACAATTTAGTAGCATCTTGTTACTTAAGTTGTTTGTTTTGTATACTTTGTAAATCTTTCATTCATTTGTGTAAAGTGTGTATATAAGTTGTAAACATAAGTGATTAGGCTAGAGTAGTGTGTAAGTAGTGAAGAAGGTGGATAAGTAGTTGTGGAGTAAAGAAGTAGAGTAGAAGCCTTGTAAAATTGTGAAGTAGAGAAGTCTTGAAGCCGTTGTGAAGCCATAGCCTAGAAGTCGTGAAGTCGTAGCATAGAGGTTGTGAAGAGGTCGTGTTGAAGCCATGAAGTTCTAGTCGTGAAGTCCTAGTGTTGAAGTCGTGAAGCCGTAGCATAGAGGTTGTGTAGCGGTCGTGTTGAAGCCATGAAGTCCTAGTCGTGAAGTCCTAGTGTTGAAGTCGTGAAGCCATAGCATAGAGGTTGTGTAGCGGTCGTGTTGAAGCAGTGAAGTCCTAGTCGTGAAGTTCTAGTGTTGAAGTCGTGAAGCCGTAGCATAGAGGTTGTGTAGCGGTCATGTTGAAGTCGTGAAGCCGTAGCATAGAGGTTGTGTAGCGGTCGTGTTGAAGTCGTGAAGAAGTCGTGAAGCAGTCGTGAAGCCGTTGTGAAGTAGTCGTGAATAAGTTGTGAAGAAGTTGTGTTGTGAAGTTGTGAGATTGGTTCTAGCTACGATTAGAACTCGACATTTAGCTTTGTGTCGTTAAACCCGTGTAAGCCAAAGTTGTGTACGGTTTTCTCCGCCATAAGGGAGCTTATTGAAGTTGTGAAGAAAACTCTCGAGCTCGGTGCTCGGGGAGTGGAGTAGGGCAAGGAAGGTGTCCTTGTAGCCGAACCACTATAAATCTCTCGTGTCTCAGTTAGATCTTTCCATACCTTATTTATTTCTTTACTTGCATCATCATTACTTTCATACACATAGGCTTATATAATTGCTAGTATTAATTAGAGGTTGACTTCACATAAAGATCAAATTGAAAATCCATTCAAGAAACCAAAACTTTTACAATCAATTTAAAAGAATACCTATATAACTAATAATAAGATTTAAGTTTTATTTTTCATAACAAACTAGAATCTAAGTTTTTAAAAGTAAACAAAAGTTTTATAATAAATTAAAAAGACGTAAAACTATTCAACCCCCCTTCTAGTTTTCCACAATTTGTCACGAGACGTGGATGTGATGAAAGAACAAGAGATTGTTTAACGTCAAAATGGAGGGACGTTAACCAAAAGTGTTCGTTGTACAACGGGATTTATGGTCGCGTTAAACGAAACCGTCCGAGCGGAGGTGATGATGTTAAAGTGCAACAAGAGGCTATGCTTGAGTTCCAAGAGATCGATGGGAACTTTACTAACTATATCCCGTGTTGGCAACTTTTAGGGTTATCCCCCAAATGGAAACAAGTTGCCGATGGCCATCAAAGGCGTGCCAAAAAGTCCAAAACATCTTCGTCAACCTTCGTAGATAGTCAAAGTTCGGACGCACATGTGAACTTTGATTTTAACAATGAAGATGATGTTGATGTTTTTGAAGACATGCCCCGACCTATGGGTAGGAATAAGTCTAGAGACAAACGACCAATGAGTAGTATGGGAGAAGAATTCAAGGGTTTGACAACCAAAATGGATGATATTCTCGAATTAAGCCGTCAACGTTTAGAGAAAAAAACCGAACAAGAGGCGGCAAAGATTGAAGCCCGAAACAAAATGATAAAGTTGGAGGAAGAGCGTCAACTAACCGAGGATATTGAATATTTGCAAAATCCGATACCAAATGAACCCGGTTTGGTACGAGACTTGATGTTGCTCAAAGTAGCAAAAATTAAAGAAAAATATGGAATAACCGATAACTACTAGTTTGTAATCGTTGTTTTATTTAAGTTTGTAATCGTTGTTTTATTTTAATGTATGATTTTACGTTTTTAATTGTTAACGTTAGTTATTTACCTTTTTTGTTAACGTTTAATGTTAACATTTAACATTTAAAAAAATAAAAAAAATAGCCCAAAAACTACCTTCAACGCCCCACCCACTACTCCCATTTTTTAACAAAAACTCATCTTACACATGGGACACATGTCAACATATGCGCCAACCCACACACCTTACCACTACTCTTGGTCTAACAAGAAATAAGAATGAACTATTTTACTTTACAATCACATGAATGAATGGAAGGTTGAACCACCTCTTGTCAGAGTATTAGGTATCATGGCTCAAGCTAGTTTACCATTTTAGCATCTCATTTTTAATGGATAATTTCATATTTACCCAACTTAAATATCAAAATCTCATATTTACCAAAAACACAAATTTTTAATGCATAAATACACTGCTTTTAAAGCATGAGTTGGAAAAATATATAATTATTATGTTTAAGTTAGGTATATATGGAATTGCCCCCATTTTTAATACTTAGATAACAAAATACCCTCTCCCGAGCCAAAAGGGCCCACCCATCACTTTATTATTTTTTCTATTTTTCAAACAAACTAAATTTTAATTCATTCAAACAAAAATACAAATTACAATACGAAATTTAAAAAGCAATACAAAAATTAAAAAAAAAAAATACGAAAAATAAAAAAACAATAGGAAAACTAAAAAACATTACACGCAAAGAAAAACACAATCGTCCTATTTGTTTCTTACATGCATCCAAACAATTTTAGCACTGATTTGATTTTGTATTTTTGCCGCCAAATCAAACAAATCAGAATGAATATCGTAATTTTTCTAAGAGCGCTAGGTACAGTGTGATGCCATGGGTGGCCTAAACTACGTCCTAGTCTAAGTACATCCTAGTCAATCCTAATATTTGGTAGATCGGTAGATGTGAGTTTGAGGCAGCTTTTATCGATGTTTATGTCTTTTTCGTATCTTTGTCTGATACAATGTTTATGATGTATAAGAGCACTTGGTGTCATGACATACAAAAACTACTCATTTGGGTCCACGAGGTGCCACGTCACCATGAAAAACCCCTTCTACAACCCCCCCACCCCACAAGGTGTAGTCTTCGCCGTGCCACGGTGGCACCTTCGGTTTGCCTCGCCACCACACCGCCCCCTTGTTTTTTCTCGCCACTTGAATTCTTGTCGTCTGCACGGAGAGGGTAAAATTTGTACTTTTGTCAAATGGAGTTGCAGGTATGTGTTTTGCAGGTACCTTTTTTATTATTATTATTTTTTTTTTAACACACATATTTTACACTATGTTTGTTGTATGTGTTTTGCAGGTATGTGAAAGGAGGAAGACGACCAAAAGCTTTTATGTTTGGATATATGGTAATATGGGGACAAGCAAAAAGTCTTTTGTATATATGTGGTAATGCAAAGGCCACGTACAAAATTGGTTAAAGTTTTACTAGCATTTACTTTTTTGAACAGATTACTAGCATTTACTACTGTAGCATTTATGTGGTATTTAAAGTTTTACGTAGCATTTATTAAAAAAAAATGGTTAAAGTTTTACTACTATAACGTTATATAACGAAATCCGAATAATTAGTTTCGTTATAATTTGATGTATTTCTTAAGTTGCGTTTTTTTTTACCGTATCGTTATTTTACGTTTCGTATGTTTTTTATTGTGTTGTATTGTATTTTTATTTTTAATGAAATGAATTTAGTTTATTTGGAAATTTGAATAAAAAAATAATGTTGTATGTGGTGGGCCTCAAATGAGTAAGTTGAGGTTAGTTGTTAGTGAGGGGGGTTAGTTGTAGAGGTTTGTTAAAGTGATGTGGCACCATGTTTGCCCCAAATGAGGGGGTGAAGTTGCTCACAACACCTTGTGCTCTTATCAGAGTATGCGTACTGCAGCGTTGTTGCTCCCTATTTTTCCCAAACAAAGCCCAACAGCGCCCCCTCCTCCAAAACGGAGGGGCGCTGTTGCCCAGAAAAATGCACGGCTGGTGGTTCTGACAACGCCCCAGCCCTTCCCTTTTCTTTGTGTTTTTTGCTGTAAATTGCACCAACAACCCCCCCCCCCTCCCCCACTCTCCACTACACCACTTTTTCAACAAAGCCCCATAATACCCCCACATGCCACGTGTCAAACAACCCCCCACTCTCCACTTCTTACCACTACACATACTCTCATAACTAACCACAACTTACTCATTTGGGTCCTACCACTTTCTATTTTATTTTTTTATTCAAATTTTCAAATAAACTAAATTCATTTTATTAAAAATAAAAATACATTACAACATATTAAAATTAGACGTAACTAAAAATAACGATACGGAAAAAAACGAGACTTAAAATAACGATACAACACATATTAATAATACGAAACTTAAGCATTTTACTCGTCGCTTTAATATTTCTTCATGATTTGTTCTTGTCTCCTGCGAACGATAGCGGCTTTGGCCGGTGTGGTCTGGTCGGGATCAATCATGAGAAACTTCATCTCCTCCATCTCTAAGGTCTTCATTTCCTTCTCTCTCTCCTCGCCTCGTAAGCGGCTATTTGAATGTCGGCTTTTTGCGAATATTTTTCTGATAAATGTCCCGAAAAAGAACACATTTGACTCCCCCTGGAGCTCGTCGCGCTCGACGTATCCGTCGACTTGGTTTTCTTTGAAGCTCGCGCTTTGTAGGCGCCGTCGGGACGAGGACGTTTGTCAGGACCAAAAATATCCTCGAGACATGCAATGTCAATCGGTTCCTCCTCATCCCATTTGGGGTACTTTTTCAAAATTTCCCACACGTGAACATATACGAACTTTTTCCCGGCAAAGCGTAGTTCAAAATTTTCCTTCGCATTCTCGAGATGATCGTTGTCATTTTCACCGCTTCTACGCTGCAAATGTTTGTAGATAGCGTTGAATTTTTGACAATCACCGTTAACCCTTGTCCATTTACCGGTGAGCATATTTTTTGTACGACGTTCACGGCCAGATTGACGGTTGAACATTTCCAGAATATGGTTCCAAAAGAAGTCATCGGAACGGTCATTTCCGATATCTCTGTCTTGGGAAATTTCTATCCAAATTTCCGCAAGCAGCTTCTCTTCTTCCTTGGACCAGTTTCTCTCTGCACACACCAGATCCTCCATGTCATCTTCATCGTCCGCGTCCAAATTCACGACTTTTTTGATTTTTTGGCCATCGTTTTTTTTCCTCGCGATTTGGACGGTTCACGGGGTTGTGGTACTTTGAATTGTAAATCTGATGGTTGTGAATCAAGGTGTTGTTGTAGTTGAGATTGAGGAAATGTTGAAGGTTGCGACGGGTTAAAAAACTGTGGTTGAGATTGAGGAAATCGTTGTTGGGGGTAAGTTGCGAATCCTTGAAACGCAAATTGTTGGTTTTGGTAAATTGCCTCGGGAGTCAATTGCGTCCTATATGGAGGAATTTGTGGCGACGAGGAGTTAGAGTTTTGTGTCGATGGGGTAGACGGGTTTGAAGAACTCACGTATTGTTGTTGGTTTGACGTGAGAAGATTCGTAAAATATCCGGCCTCGTTTGGATTTCGCGACTTTTTTTTTTTATGTTGAGAGATTGAGAGTATTTGTAGTTTTTTTGTTAAGAATTATGTTAGAAAAATAGTGTATAATATTGTATTTATAGTGTGTAAAAAAGTAGGTTAAGTTTGTTTTTTTTTTTTTTTTTTTTTTTTTTTTTTTAATTGTAAAACGGTAATATTACCGCTTGGTTTCAAAAGTGGGACCCAACCAAACGGATAAATGTCATATATTAACCTCATCGTGCAGACGAGGAGGCCACGTGTGGCGAGCTACGGCGAGTTAGGCCGGTGTCATGGCGAGGCACCACGAGGACCACACCAGGTGCTTTAAGAATGGTTTAAAATAGAGAAAATCAAAAAATTCTCATCTGGATTCTCAAAATGATAAAAAAGAAAGAGTAAACTACAAAATACATCCCTGTGGTTTGGTCAATTTCACACGATACATCCCTCCCGAAAAAGTTGCGCCATACACATCCCTCCGTTAGTAAAAGTCAGACACAATACATCCCTCCGTTAAAAAAAGGATGAACGGTGCAAAGATTGTGTCGTTAACTTAGACACGTGGCAGTTATCTCTTTTTAAACAAGGGCAATTAAGTCTTTTTATCTTCACCTCTACTCTCACCCACCATTCTTTTAATAAGAATTGCTAGTCACCACCACAATTCCCAGAAATCAAATCCAGTCACCACCACAAATCAAAAAATCAAATCCTAACAATAAACAACAAACTCAAATCATCTCTTGTGATTCTTTAATCCAAACAACAAACAACAAACACAAATCAAAAAATCAAATCCGAATAAAAAACAAACTACAAACACCAAACAACAAACACAAATAAAAAACTCAAACCCAAAAATCCCAACAACAAACACAAAATCTTTTGGATCTGGATTTGTGATTCGTGGGTTTGAGTTTTTGATTCGTGGGTGAGTATTCTTTTTGCTCACAGTTAACCACAAACCATAGTTTGATTTCAATAGCTCATGCGGGACCCACACACCCACCTATATCAAAAACACCAACGATTTATAGTTTTATACATAAACCCATCTTTAAATAAACCCATCTTTAAAGATTTTGAAATAAACCCATCTTTAAATAAACCCATCTTTAAGGATTTTGAGGCGACCGTGTAGTATGAATCTTGAAATAAACCCATCTTTAAAGATTTTTCAAGTTTAAACATAAACCCATCATAAATCTTGAAATAAGATTCGAAATATAGACAAGAATAGATCAAAGATTTATAAATTTTGATGCTAATCGAGGTTGTGTTAATTGGGTTTGTTGGTGTGTAGGTTTTAATTACATGTTCTTGAGCTTAAATAGATGTATCGTTTTTTGATTTCTCTTTTGATTTGTGTTAGAGCTTTTGGACACATGATTGATTGGGGTTGTAGGTAGTGTTGATTATTGTTGTTGTTGTTCCACTGATTGTTGTATTGTTGTGGGGCCCACTGATTTGGGGGTGAATGGAAAGTTTTTGATAAGGTACTGATTTGGAGGTGAATGAATTGTTCTTTGATTTGTTTTTTTATTTGTGTTTGTGTTTTTGAAAGATAAAGTGATGCTCCTCTGCAGATTGTTCTTTGATTTGTTTTTTGATTTGTGTTTGTGTTTCTGAATTGTGTAATGATAAAAAGACTTAATTGCCCTTGTTTAAAAAGAGATAACTGCCACGTGTCTAAGTTAACGACACAATCTTTGCACCGTTCATCCTTTTTTTAACGGAGGGATGTATTGTGTCTGACTTTTACTAACGGAGGGATGTGTATGGCGCAACTTTTTTGGGAGGGATGTATCGTGTGAAATTGACCAAACCACAGGGATGTATTTTGTAGTTTACTCAACATATAATAAAGAAATTATTATTTATTTTGGTACGTTAGACCGCTGGACTTGAGCAATCAAATGGTTGCTCGAATGTGTCTTATTTTATGACAAAAGCACATATTGAGTTGTTGGTGTTTTTTTTGCGACTTGACGTAATTTTACTTGACTTAGTTTTGTATTATGTTGACGTATGTGTCCGAACGGCCTGTCTCTACTGGCCGTCCGGACGACATCCGGCCGTCCGGACATACCGAAAGGGACACGACTCATCCGGCCAATATCACAGTGAGTAATAGGACAGGTGGCGTTTACCTTTTGACAGATGGCAGCTGCAGACACCGCCGCCGCCGCCCCAGGATTTACGGGATTATGTCGGGGACATGTCTCCTGAAAATCCGGCGCCGCCATTCCAGGTATCAAGGTCGAGTACTATAAATACTCGACTCATTTACTGCTCTCAACTAACACTTTTACCTGCATTAATTCCACACTACGATTGATAGCCCTTTCGGAATACCAGATACTTACTCTCACACCGGAGGTGGGTCCTGGGATAACACCCGGGGCGAGCCTAACGTGTGCTGTTGTGTGCAGATATCCGGAAGACCCCAGACGATCGAGGTGATCAGCCCCGAGCCTACCGGAAGAACCCTAGTGGAGTTCAGCCGGCAGGCCCTCTTTATTTGTCTGAAGTGATTGCAAGAAATTGCTTCAACAAATTGGCGCCATCCGTGGGACCTTTCGCTCGATCTACCTGAGATTAGGGATGACAGGTCCCCCACCAACGTTTGAAGCATTCAACACAACAGGTACAACACCCATCTCCACCCCTGTCCGAAACGCGGGAGGAGCCGGAGGATCTGGAGGAGACCAACATCCTCCGGACGCCCAAGCCCTGATTGAAGGTCATCTTTCGGCATTAAAAGAATTGTTCAAACAACCGGGCAATCGCAACTTAGTAAACCCCAGAATGCTGAGACTTGGCGACGGGTATGAGAGTTCGGAAGAGGAGGAAGTGGAAGTATCGCCCTACGGAAAGGGAAAAAAGGCAGATGATGGTCACGGGAAAGGGAAAAAAGCAAGTGACGGCCACGAAAAGGAGAAAATGGCAGACGACGATTTGAGCAAACCATTCAAAGAAATGATAAAATGCCCGTTCACAAAAAGAATCATAGAGTTCTCGTCCCCCAAACACAAGATCCCAACGAACTTGAAACTATATCAAGGGACCACCGATCCGGATGACCACATCAATCGCTTCACCGGAGCAGGAAACCATGAGGAATGGCCCATGCCCGTGTGGTGTCGAATGTTCCAACAAACCCTGGACGGGAAAGCCCGAGGATGGTTTGATAAGCTCCCCACAGGGAGCATCGATAGTTGGGACGAACTCCAGAAAAGGTTTTTGAACAGGTTTAGCATGCTGAGAATAAGTACCAAGGACCTAACAGAGATCAATAAGATTCACCGAAAGGCGAACGAGAGCCTTTCAGATTTTAAGGAAAGATGGATATGTGAGGCCAACCACTTCCCGGACGCCCCGGAGATCATGCAAATCGGGTCATTTCTGAATGGTCATCATTGCCCTG
This sequence comes from Artemisia tridentata subsp. tridentata, assembly GCA_021014915.2. Classification (NCBI taxonomy): domain Eukaryota; kingdom Viridiplantae; phylum Streptophyta; class Magnoliopsida; order Asterales; family Asteraceae; genus Artemisia; species Artemisia tridentata. The sequence goes on along the minus strand of CP139506.1, from coordinate 347,528,520 downwards.
AGCTAGCCAAAAAATTTTCGGATAAGATCCCTAAAACCGTGGATGAAATGTTGGAAAGGATCGACGATTTTGTTCGTTCCGAGGAGGCATTCCGAGCAACCGAGCTGCCAAAGGGAGAGAGAACGGAGCCTCGGCCTAACCCATACCACAACAGGAACGACTACCAGCCAAAGCCTCCTGTTGGAGATTTACGCCGGAATAACCCCAGGGTCGGGTTCAAAGGGCGAAGGAACGATTATTACGCACCTTATGTCGCCCCAAGATACGGCAACGCTGGGAGGCCCGACCCCCGCCGAAATGACATCCGTCGAAACGAAACAAGGCCGATAGATCTGGACGTCCTTACGAAGACACCCAAGGAAATATTGGCGACGGAACATCAGCTAAGATTACCGCAGCCTCCTCCGACAAAGGGAAAGCCACAAAAGGATTGTGAGGACAGGTACTGTGATTATCATGGGGAGAAAGGACACTTCACTGACGATTGCTGGGTACTCAGGGAGGAGCTAAAAACCGCATTGAGCACGGGGAAGCTAGATCATTTGGTAAAAGACCTCAGGAGAGGAAAGAAAACTAATCAAGGAGGAAACTACCAAGGGAATAAAGGGAAAGTAATCAACATGATCCGAGGCCTTATGACCTCCCGGAAACCGGAAGAAGTGGGAAAGGAAGAATGGATGAACGCTCCAATAAGCTTTCCGTCCATTCCTCCGGAGAAAATGTCGGACGAACCACTGATAATCAAGGTTGAAACGGAAGGGAAAGAAATCCGCAAGGTCTATGTTGACCCTGGTGCATCAATGGAAGTAATATATGGGCATCAATTTGAGCGCCTGAACCATGCGGTGAAAGCACGGTTGAAAAAGGTTGACACAACCTTGGCAGGGTTCACCGGAAAACCCATTAGGCCGAGGGGGGTGATTGACTTAGAGATCCGCTTCGGGGGGCAGGGTCTATCCCGGACAATCAGTTTGGAGTTTGCCGTGATCGACTCACCTTCCCCCTACAATGTCATACTGGGACGCATCGGTTTAAGGAAGTTGCGAGCCGTACCTTCAACCATTCATTCGATGGTCAAGTTCCCGACACAGGGCGGCATAGCGACATTGGTCACTCAGTCGAGGACACGAGGGCATCAAGGTGCTAGGGAGAAGCCCATCACCGAAATAAAAGAGGCCAAGGAAAGAAATTATCCGTTGGGAGAAGTAGGAGGGGACAAGCCGTATGAACGAAAGAAGGAACCCGGGATTGGAAGGAAGGACGGGAGAAAGCTGAATCAGTCGGATGATCAAAGAAACCCCAGCATACCGACCAAGACGCAAATAATGGCTCAGGTAATCGTCAGTACGAAATAACCATTGAAATACCTTACTATTCTATTCTATTACTGTAACAATGTGCGAACTAACGGAAGGAATGCAAATACCTTCATAACTTAAGACAGGCAATTTTACATGGCGGGAGAGCAAGGCCTACGGAAACACGATCCGACAGAAGCATTGGAAGCTTGCCAAATGAGAGAACGCCAGTCGAACAGGGATAGGCCGAAGGACACCACAAGCAAGGAATTGATTGTAAAACGCGTCCATGTAAATGGGGCTTAATATATTTTATGTAACACCCGAAAGGGTTTGATGTTAGTGATCTAATGAAACATAGCTACCCTGCCATAGAAGGGGGCAATTTTCTCTCAATATATCTCTGAAATATTTATGATATCCCAAAAAGGCTCGGTATTGACTGTTTTTAATGACGAATGCAGTTACCCCACCATGGGAGGGAGGCAATGTCCCTGCGGAACGTCACTTGAATATTTATGTGAGGTCCCACATGTATAGCGATTGCAAAATAGCCCGAACATAAGTTTAAGGTGACTCGTCCGGATGACTCGCGACATCCAGGCGTAGTCAATGTTCGAGGTTGGAATGTCGGAACACAAGTTTAAAGTGACTCGTTCGGGTGACTCGCGACATCCGGGCGTAGTCAGTGTTCAAAGTTTGATTTTCTGGACATAATTAGAAAATGGCCCCCCCGAGAGGTTCACGCCCTCCGGGGAGTATGTGGTCAATGTCCAAAGATGGTTGATACCCAGAAAGGGGTTGCCATAATCCTGGCGGAAAGGCTGAACCACCTGTAAAATCGCGAACATAAGTAAAAAGTGATCCCTCCGAGGTTCGTGCCCTCCGGAGATTAGTGATCAATGTTCATTATTTTCTGGACATAATTAGAAAATGGCCCCCTCCGAGGTTCGCGCCCTCCGGGGAGTTTGTGGTCAATGTCCAAAGATGGTTGATACCCAAAAAAGGAAGGGGTTGCCATAATTCTGGCGGAAAGGCCGAGACGTTTACCACATTTTGAACACAAGTGAAAAACGATCCCTCCGGGAGGCTGGCCCCCTCCGGAGACTTTTGTGATCGATATTCATAAAGGTACCATACAACCAAACAAAATGTATAAACTTGCACTATCGGAACTATACAAACACAAAAATAATAACGAACGAATGTCACACGCCCGTAATCAAAAGAATGTACAAATGTACTTTCGGTGCCATACGAATGACAGAGATAACAACGGACAAACGACGCGATTCATAACACCGACGAATAGCGAAGAACAACTATTCGACAACATCCATTTCAAGGACCCAAATTGTCCCATTACAATCCACACATGTAGTCCACGCAAAAAAAAAAAAAAAAGAGAGAAGAATATATTTTTTTTTAGGAAGGGAAAAAGGAGGAAGAAGGATAAGGCAAGCATTAATAAATCACAAGTTAAAAGAATCCGGCAGGATCGTTCAAAGGTCCAGTAGAACATCTCATCATACCAACCGAAAGGTCAATTCCACTAAATCCAGGTCACTCCGGAAGCAAGCAAGAACAGTAACATGAAACATAAAACATGGAGCATGCGAAACACAAAACAATCATAAATATATGCAAAGGAATAAGACACGCAAATTATTTGTCACAAGATTATTACAGTCATCCGGATGTATGTATATAAAAACAGAAAGAGAAAAATTGTTCTTGGCTCAAAGGCCTTACAACACAAGGTAAAGCAAATCATTCGGAAACTTAGGGGGCCGACCCGTCCTTTCCAACAGTTGGGCCCTCGACGGTAGTGGTCCCGGAAGTTGATCCCTCGGCGGCATTAACAATCGGAGCGCGGGGAGAAGCAGCCGGGTCGGGATCAGGGAAGATTTTCAGGATCTCATCAAGGGACTTAAGATAGGAACCGCTGATCTTCTTGATATAAGGATACTCGGCGGTAAACAACCCGTCAAATGCGGGGTTGAGTTTCTTCGCAGCATCCACATCCAGGTCTTCCGTTTTGGCCAAAATGGCGGCCACTTCTTCCGGCCCGCGGCCCTCAACCACACCTTCCATAAACCCGGACTGCGAGGACAAGCTGAAGGGCCCTGCCAAATGGTTCTTGTACTCATAGCTGCCCAACAGACGACGAACAACCTCCGGGAGAACCTCTTTAACAACCCTGAACCTTTCCCCTTCGGTGCGTCCCACCCGGGCAATCAGATCTTTCTTTTCTTCCCGAAGGGCCACGTTGTCCTTCACCTCGTCACTCAGGTTAACCTTAGCTCTTTCCAAATCAGCTTCCAAGGCGCTGATTCGTTCCGCTGCGGCCAACCTCTCATCCTCCACCAGCTTCTCCAACTCTTTCACTTGCCCCATCAACTCCGACTCTCTCACCAGGCAGTTGGAATGCTCAATCTTCAGTTGTTTGAGCTCTCCCCCGTTCTTTCCGAGGTTTCCACAATGCTGGTGGATTTGGTAAAGCTCGCTATGATCATGAAGGAGTTTCTCGAACCGAAGCAACAAGTCGGACTGAGCAACGGACCCCATACCCAAAAGTCTCCAGGCTCTCTGAACAGCCTCGACATCCCCCAAACTTTCCAAAAATGACTCTTCTTTCGGAGTCAGTAGGTTCAACAACAGTTCCCGGCAGACCTTCCAGCTATCCAAGCGGTCATCCTTACTCACCTTCCACATTGGCACATGCAAAGAGGCCGACTCACTTTCACCGGTTGCTTTATCCTTCCCGCGGTTAGGATCAGCAGCGGAAGAAGCCCCTACACTTCCGGAAAAAGAAGAAATAAATCAGTAAGTCAAGCAACAATTTCGGAGTAAATGCAAAGTTAGAAGGTCAATGTTTTATAAAGAAAAAGAGAGGAAAGACTTGCCAGCACCAGTTGCCTCCGACGTGAAGCACCCGCCGATACCCCCTTGGGTATCCGGCTGTTTTCTTCCGGCCGAAGCATCGGGTCCCTCCGGCTGTTTTCTTGCGCCCGAAGCACTCTCGCTTTCAGTGGGCTCTCGGAAAGTACCCCCACCGGACGCGTCACGGTGAAGGCGGACTCTAGTCCCCTGTGTTTGGGACTGAGGTATGGGGCGGACAACATCCTCACCCGGTTTCCTCTTTCGGGAACCCGAAACCTTTGGGTCAGACTTTTCGACTCTGGTCGTCTCGGCCGTCTGCTCAGGGATAACGGCTTGGGGAACGGCGGCAGTATGCGTTCCTTGGGATTGACTCTCTTGATGCTTATCTCCCTGGGTCAACGGCACATCCTTCTTAACTTTGGGCTTCCTCAGGTATTGAGACATTGTGATAGCTGCAAAAAACGGATGCAGGTGATGGTCAAAACGTTGCACAGGCGAAGGCCGAAACACAACTAAAATAATAAAAGGAGACAGACAAAGACCGTAAGGGCATAACCCTCCTCCCGATTCCCCTAGAAGTTGCCCACTAGTTGGGATACCCACAATCGAAAGAGAGCCTTACGACGTGGGAAATTCAAACGACGCGAGGTCTATCGTTCCCTAAGCCATCCTATCGGCGTTCGAGGTAAAAGAACTGAAGGGTTTATATGGAAGCTACGAGGATAAACCTCGAAAAATGTTATATAGTGCATTCCTAACGACGCTAGGTATGCCTCTCTACGGTATTTCGTAATCCGTGATAACCCCATGCACAACCCTTTAACCCCATCGAAAGGCACGTGTCTCTAATTGGACCCCTGGAAAGCTCTCTCAAATAGAAGTGGGCAAAGCCGATGCGGTTTTGCCGGGGGAAAAAGGGATACAGCCAAACAACAAAATAAAGTTAAGACAGAGATGGTTCGAAACGTACCTTGGAAAGACGAAAGACTAGTATGAAAATGTAGGACAGATTGGCAAGAATCGTTCGGAAAATAATACCGGAAGGCGTCTCAGTTAAGATTATGGAATTACGGTAGTAAAAAACACACATCAGTGTCACTATTTATAGGAAGAGCTCAGGATGTGGAATGTCACATTTGGCGAGACGCTGACGTGGCTGCAAATCTGCACACGCACTAAACACGCGCATACGTGTCAGTCCATCAACAATGACCTACATGGAACAACCGTAAAGTGACAGAATTATAAATAATAATAAAAGAGAGAGGCACACTCATAAAAACACTAGGGCGATACTTGGTAAAATCGGTATGATGTAAGACATGCTAGAATCTAACGGCATATCCTTCGGAAAAGGTCAAACGTGAACCCATAGTTTGTCAGCAATGTCGTACCATCGGCATAATCGCAGCGCCTACGCACAGAAGGGCAAGGCCCTCCGGATAAATTGAAAAAGGCACTCTGACCCGTCGGGTGTACACAATGATTGCTCACCAAAAGAAATAAAAACGTACGCATAATATACATTATAAGCCAGAAGAGGATCGGGAACGATGCAATAATAACTTCCACACATCAAAGCCACGGCATATCAACACCAACTCTGTAAGGCACTTCGCCATCGGCCAAACTAAAAAAAACAAATGCAACAGTGATCCTAAAGACTTAGGCCGAAAAGCCACAAGGTAATCTTTGCAGAATTACGTCAATGTTTTATCAACAACGCAATACCGATATCACATGCATGTATCGGAAAGCGCAGGCTAAAACGCGAAGCAACTGTAAGGTATTATCTTAATCTTATGGGTGTATATGTTCGAACAAAATATGCCGAAAGGCACCAAAGGTATTACCTAAAAATTGCAGGTACCGAAAGGCGCACAGATATTGTATAAGTATTACATCATCGACCTTCAGCCGATAATGCAACACTGGGGAGGGACATGTTGACGTATGTGTCCGAACGGCCTGTCTCTACTGGCCGTCCGGACGACATCCGGCCGTCCGGACATACCGAAAGGGACACGACTCATCCGGCCAATATCACAGTGAGTAATAGGACAGGTGGCGTTTACCTTTTGACAGATGGCAGCTGCAGACACCGCCGCCGCCGCCCCAGGATTTACGGGATTATGTCGGGGACATGTCTCCTGAAAATCCGGCGCCGCCATTTCAGGTATCAAGGTCGAGTACTATAAATACTCGACTCATTTACTGCTCTCAACTAACACTTTTACCTGCATTAATTCCACACTACGATTGATAGCCCTTTCGGAATACCAGATACTTACTCTCACACCGGAGGTGGGTCCTGGGATAACACCCGGGGCGAGCCTAACGTGTGCTGTTGTGTGCAGATATCCGGAAGACCCCAGACGATCGAGGTGATCAGCCCCGAGCCTACCGGAAGAACCCTAGTGGAGTTCAGCCGGCAGGCCCTCTTTATTTGTCTGAAGTGATTGCAAGAAATTGCTTCAACATATTACCATAAAATCAACGGGTGACTTATTTTTGTGCGACTAACGGTAGAGTTGCTCTACCGGTTGGTAGGAGCATTTCAATGTATTTTTTAGGAATTGGTGATAAATTTTGTTATAAATAAAAGAGGCAATTCCTTAAATACTCCAAAAGTACAACCCCACTCACTCTATATGCCTCAAAAAAATTTCATTTTCTTAAATGGCACAGGGCGAAAGTCGCCTCAGGTAAGTGGGGGGCGACTCATACAAAATTGTGACACGTGTCCTACTCATGTACTTGTTTTTGACACGTGTCGCAGTTTTATAAAAGTCGCCCCCCACTTACCCGGGGCGACTTTCACCCTGAGACATATAAATTGAAAATATGGAAAGTGATATATGTTATGGAGTTTTTTTTTTTTTTTTTTGAGAGGAAAGTTGAAGGAAGTTAGTGAAACAAAAAATATACCTTGTTCTTAAGTTTTTTGAAAGAATGCAAGTGAAGTAAAAGTATAAGAAAGGAGGTAAACTTCTTTGGTTTTTTTTTTGTCAAACCCACCGGCTCACATTTGGGATGAAAAACGATGAAAGAGAAGCAACCATTAAATAGAAAAAAGTTAATGACAAGAAGACCCTTGATTTCAATTTTGGTTATGTTCGTTTAAAAGAGTATGGTAGTAAATCATTAAAAATCAAGTACATTTAATAATAGAGCCCTTAATTAATAATGTAGCAACTTTCATCCGGTTTCTTTCCTTTTAAAACTTGAGAACAAAAAAAAAATTATTCACTTTCTTCCCTCTCCACCCCTTCTTTACATTTCTTTACTCGCCTTTCCTTTCATTCAAAAATAAAACTCGAGAACAGATAGGAAAATAAATTTTTTTTTTGAACATATAGGGTAACCCCAGTTGTACCTTTGTGGCATTTGGGAATTACCTCTAAATAAAAACACGTATTAAATATCTACTAGTATTAGCTCGGAACAAAATGAAAAATCTACTCAAGTTTAAGGATATCTACTCAATTTTCAACCTGATCCGGTAAAAAAAAAGAATGTAAGAACTAAGAAGGTTTGAAAGTGACCCTCAAAAGTAAAAAGTTCAGGGGCTTAAAAATAACAAGTCCAACAGTTCAGGGACCTGTTTTGCAAGTTCAGTAAAGGAGTTAAAACTGAGTTTAGTGATAAGAAGAGTTCATCACAACAGTTCGTATTCAAGATTCGAATTAATAAGGTAACACTTCTAAACTAATTTTTACACTAAATAGTTAATTCTTGTGGTGGTGGTGGTTCAGTGATGGCAGTGGTTTTGACAGATCCAGTAGTGGTGGTAGGCGATTGGTGGTTGACAGATCCAGTGGTGGTGATGGTGGTGACGTGGTAGGGTGGTACCAGATCTGGTAATGGTGGAATGCTAATCGCGGTTTAATGGTGGTGGTTGCGACGGTTCCCGGCGGTTTAATGATGGTGGTTGTGTAATAAAAGAGAGGAAGGATAATGAGAGTTTGAGTGTTTTTTTTTTTACTACTCAAAATTATTATCCTTCGGAAAAAAAACACACAGTTTAAAAAAACATAATCATCTTTTATTTTTTTGCAAAATGTCATTTTTACCCTTATGCAATTAATTAAATATTTAAATGATGTTTGTAATTTTTAGTATCATTAGATGCAATATAGTAAACTTTCAACATTATTCACAACTATATTTGGAAGGGGACAATAATTTCGGAACAACTCAAAATGAAAAAACTTGGGACGGAGGGAGTATGTGTTTTGTGATATTATTTTTTTAGAAAAAATTACACGTTTGGTCTCTGTGGTTTGCTCAGATTTCATGTTTAGTCCCAAAGTCGTTTTAATTACACCAGAGATACTTATTTTTGAAACATTGCACTCATTTAGTCCCTATTTTGGATGGACCGTTAGTTTAACCGTTAAGTGTTTAATTAATGTTTGCCCGTTAGTCTCTCCGTTAAAATTTTCTGCACCGTGAGTCCTCATTGTATAAAATGAATAAAAAAAGGCAGCATAGGCTCGAACTCGAGTCTTGTTGCCCAAAAACCAACTCCCCAACCACTGGAATAAGCATCCAGTGGTGTAATTATATCAAAATAAATTCTATTTAACTTTTTTTTTTTTTTTTTGCTCAAACTCATTTTTATCCGTTTTCGTCCATTTTTTTTACGTTTCGTACGTTTTTATACGTTTTCGTCCTTTTTTTAACGTTTTCGCCTATTTTTCTACGTTTTCGTCTGTTTTTATACGTTTTTGTTTGTTTTTTACGTTTTCGTCCTTTTTTTACGTTCTCGTCTGGTTTTCTACGTTTTCGTCTGTTTTTATACGTTTTTGTCCATTTTTTTTACGTTTTTGTACGTTTTTATAGGTTTTGTCTGTTTTAAACGTTTTCATATGTTTTTTTTTACGTTTTTATACGTTTTTGTCTATTTTTATCCGTTTTAGGCCATTTTTATATGTTTTCGTCCATTTTTTTACGTTTTCATCCATTTTTTACGTTTTTGTCCGTTTCTATACGTTTTTCGTCCGTTTTTATACGTTTTTGTCTGTTTTTTTACAATTTCATCCATATTTTTTTACGTTTTCGTTCGTTTTATACGTCTTTGTTCGTTTTCGTCCATTTTTATAAAAACGGACTAAAACGAACGAAAACGTAAAAAAGGGACAAAACGTATAAAACGGACAAAAACATAAAAAATGGACGAAATTGTAAAAAAACGAACGAAACATAAAAAAATGGACGAAAAACGTAAAAAAACAAAAGACAAAAATGTATAAAAACGGACGAAAACTTAAAAAACGGACAAAAACGTAAAAAAATGGACGAAAACATATAAAAACGGACTTAAACGGATAAAAATGGACAAAAACGTTATAAAACGAACGAAAACGTAAAAAAACATACGAAAACGTTTAAAAACAGACAAAAACCTATAAAAACGGGCGAAAACGTAAAAAAATGGACAAAAACGTATAAAAACAAACGAAAACGTAGAAAACCGGACGAAAACGTAAAAAAAAAACGTATAAAAACAGACAAAAACGTAGAAAAACGGGCGAAAACGTAAAAAAAATGACGAAAACGTATAAAAACGTACGAAAACGTAAAAAAAACGTACGAAAACGTAAAAAAACGTACGAAAACGGATAAAAATGAGTTTGAGCAAAAAAAATGTTAAATAGAATTTATTTTGATATAATTACAGCACTGGACGCTTATTCTAGTGGTTGGTGTAAAACCCCAACCCGACAAGGGTAAAGATATCACAACAATGGTGGCATATCAGAAGTCACAGAACATTCAATAAATAAAACCTCATAAGTCTTAACATTAAATCCAAAATAAGTCAACATGACTTAAATCAAAATGCAAGACAAAATAGCTTAAGTACAAAAATCCAATATTTAAATGCCTAAACAATGGCATAATAAAATAAATAGAAGTTCAAATGGTAAAGCTAAATAACTAAAGTCGACTCCGAAATAGATCACTCTCATCCCAAAGCTAACCCAGCTCCTAGCTTAAGTACCTGCCGCAGGAAAAGAAATGCGGCTGAGCTTCAAAAGCCCAGTGAACAGATATATAGATAACGGGAACAAATAGCAAGTAACAAAAGCAAAAGCAAATCAGGAATACGAAATCATACCGATACAAAATCAAAATGAAAGAATGAGAAATGAATCATGAATGAAAGAAAAGAACAAAGTGAAATAAGATTTAAGAAAACAAAACACAGCAATTCATCACGAGCCCAGACGACTTACGATACCATAGCATACTAATATAATAAAACATACCTGTGTAGAGTGATCAGCTCTCAGACCAAAGTGAAAGACGTGTATCGCACACACAATCAGTCACCAGATATAATAACATATAACATATACAGATAACAGGTCAAATCTAGAGTGCACCCATACGCCCCACAGACAAATCAATAATCATAATTATAATGGCCATAACAAATAATAAATAAGGGACGGAACAGGTCATCACTCTCCTGCCCTAGAGTCATGTCAGAGGTGCGTCAATGACATGGACATGAAACCCTCATGTCTAGTGATTGGCTCGTAATATCAAACTGTAGATCAAAGGTCGGGCGTACTATCAAATAATCAAAATTATATCTTAAGGGTACATGGCAAAAGATTCCAATCAAAGACCACATCGAAAGTTCACACAAAAGGGAACATAGCAATGGTATAGGGAATCCTAATAAGGAAATGAATTCTGAAGAAAAAGAACTGAAAAGCCCTTACTGAAAGGACGGAATATCTGTACCTTATTAGCTCAACAGAAAGGAAACAAACACGAAGTTGAGATTAGGGTTTCTCCTTCTTCACACCTAAAGAAGTATAAGACAGAATTATGAACTATTCAAAACTCAGATTATTACTTTTAGCTTTACCTTTCCATTTGTAACTTTCCAGATTTAGTAATATGTTAATATTCCAGATTTGGTTAAATCCTTATTTCAAGATCATTATGGAATTAAAGTACCCTTTTATCAAATTACAAAAGTTCAGGGTTAGTTATGACCATTTTCATAATTTAGGGTTTTAATTGCAATTTCATCAACTTCAAAGGTTTAAAATGAAAATACTTTAAATTACTGATTTAATCCCTATGATACATGTATTTACCAAACAAGTACTTTATTTTAAAAATTTACAGAACTTCACCTCAGAATTATATGAAGTACGAATTAGACCCTCAAACTTTAGTAATTACACAATTGGTCCTTTAACTTTACAAAACTTACAATTTAAATCATAATTTTTTTTATAATTACATATCAATCCCACAAATACTCAAATTTACCCATTACACCCTGAATGACATTATTTACTCAAAACAACTTCAAGTTTCCCAAATTTACACTTTTAGTCCTTCTATTTTAAATAATTGCAAATTGACACTTATAAATATAGTTAATTCATTTTCTTGCACATTTACACTTAGGACCCTCAAGTTATATTTTTCTCACATTCCTACTGACTTATATGACATTACAAAAATATCCCAGAAGTTTCAAAGTTGACAAAACAAGCCCTTATACTTTTAAAAACAAACCGTATAGCCTTTTATTTTACCAAAACAAACCCTAGTTTTAACCAATCATTAAATCATCATGACATCATCATTAAAACATTAATTTCATCAGATCTATTCATATAAACCCTAACCCTAATGCATTCTAGGGTTTTCTTCTTATTTTCTTTATTTTTCATATAAACCGATTATGAACAATAATTCGCATCAATTATTTTAAGCTTCTATAAATCATGTGGTTATTTTTATAGACTTATATTATCAGTATAGGACATGTAAAAATTATAGTTACACCTCAGAAAAATCGTATAACATTATTTGGAATTCATGTGTATTTTAACTCTTACAAATTCGTACGCCTTGTTTAACTTGCATGATCCATGTTCGACATTTTTACTGAGTTATATACAATATATAGATCATTAGAAAAATGCTAGATCAATTATAGAACGTAAGATTTAGGCGTATTATTTTATACCTATCGAGCGAAGTAGATCGGACAAGAAAGGTGTACCACGATCGAACAAAGGCTTCCACAACTCGACTCCTATTTTTCCTAGCTTGCTTACACTTTGATCAACCCCAGAAAAATGCTAGCTCACGTCCAGAAGATCGAATGAAGGTATGGTCGAATTATGTGTGTGTCGATATTTAGGGTTTCGGCAAAATAGGTTTCACAAAATAATGAATTGATTTTGTATATAATAATAGCCGACTAGGAGGGGGGATATACTCAGGAAATTCGGCCCATAAGTTAGCTCAATATCACACTTTGATTTTACATATAATTCCTTAATTTATTTTGTAGTTATCAAATCAAAATGATTTTACAAATATATATATTAAGTTAATTAAATAAATTTCGGACCATATATATATACATATGTGATTTGCAAATTTTCTTGACATTTAATATAATGTAGTGTTGTCCCAGAAATTTATTTCGTTTCATATGTAGTTGTTTTCATAATTTTTGGATTCAATTCGGAATTGTTATAAGTGATTTTATTAAGTGTTATGGCTTCAGGGGTAATTTGGTCATTTTATAGGTTATCTGAATTTCAGGTATTACAGTTGGGGAGTTGGTTTTTGGGCAACAAGACCCGAGTTCGAGCCTATGCTGCCCTTTTTAATTCATTTTATACAATGAGGACTAACGGTGCAAAAAAATTAACAAAGGGACTAACGGGCAAACATTAATTAAACACTTAATGGTTAAACTAACGGTCCATCCAAAATAAGGCTGAGCAAAACTGAACGAAACCGAAAAGTCCCGAAAAAACCGACCGATCCCGAGTAAGCCCGATACCGAAATGTTACTATTTAGTCGGTATTCGGTTTCAAAAATTAATGTATCTCGGTTTCGGGTCGGTTCGGGCCGGGAACCGACTTAAGCCCGAAGTAGGCCCGCTAACCCGAATACTTATTACTAATATTAATAAGAACCACCTCTAACATTCAGTCCATTCCCTTAGGCCTCAAACACTCTTATCACTCCCTCATTTTCTGAACACCGCATATGAATCAAACAAGAACACCATATGGATCAATCAAGAACACCACATATGGATCAAACAAGAACACCATATGTGTTTGTTTTAATTATACTGCTCCACATATGGATCTGCTCCGTATTTGTTTTAATCTACTCCATATCAGTAAGGGGTGTTCGATTAGTTTGATTGAAAAATTTGTATAAAGATATGTATAGTTGTAACTTGATGAATTATCATCATTAGTGATTTTTTTTTTTTTTGTCCTAATCAATTTTTTATAAACTGATAAATATCAATTAAATGAATATAGTTGTAACTTGATGAATTATCATTGTTTACTGATTTTAAGGGGTGTTTACTGATTTTAAGTTTGCTTTTGTAATTTTGTAATTTGTAATTTGTAATTTTGTGCTTGGATCTGCTATTGCCTGCTTGGATCTTCATCTACTTGTATCTGCTGCTTGGATCTACTTTTTTTTTTTTTTTTTTTTTTTTTTGGGGCTTGACTGCTTAAACCCGAGTTCGAAACCGACTGTCCCGTTTGATCCCGAACCGACCCGACTTCTAGTCGGTTCGGTATCGGTATGTAATTTATGCTTGTTTCGGTATCGGTATTTGTCGGGACGGGTCGGGTCGGTATCCGGCCCGATGCTCAGCCCTAATCCAAAATAGGGACTAAATGAGTGCAATGTTTCAAAAATAGGTATCTCTGGTGTAATTAAAATAACTTAGGGACTAAACATGAAATCTGAGCAAACCACAGAGACCAAACGTGTAATTTTTTCTTTTTTTTATATATGTGATGCAATGGATGGTTGAGATTAAACTTGATCTAATGGTTAAGATTTGCTCTTCTTATCTTAATTTTGGTGGGACCCATAATTATAGATGCTTTATATAGCGGTATAAACTTTAGAAGTATAGATATAGATGAAGGAGCACTCTTGCTGTAACACCCTAGGCAAATCTCACATTGGCCGTGACTTGGAGTGATGCTGGGACATATGTTAACATTCGCCTTATATGACAACAACGCGTTTTGTGGTCTAACGGTTAATCGCCCATACGGTTAAGCGTGCTCATGTGAGAGTAGTACTGGCTTGGGTGACCTGCCGGGAAGTTTTCACATGAGGGCCACAAAAGTAAAGTCGTGAGTCTACGGGCAAAGCGGACAATATTGTGGTCTATAAGGCGGGGTGTTATAGGTGGTATCAGAGCCACTCCAATCCGTTCGGGATGTGGGGCAAACCTCATCGTCGTTCGAGGACGATGAGTCCCTTAGACAGGGTTGTTACCCAACTTGAATCCCGAGACGGGATTCCCCTAAGGGGGGTGAATGTAACACCCTAGGCAAATCCCACATTGGCCGTGACTTGGAGTGATGTTGGGACATATGTTAACATTCGCCTTATATGACAACAACGCGTTTTGTGGTCTAACGGTTAATCGCCCATACGGTTAAGCGTGCTCATGTGAGAGTAGTACTGGCTTCGGTGACCTGCCGGGAAGTCTTCACATGAGGTCAACAAAAGTAAAGCCGTGAGCCTACGGGCAAAGCGGACAATATTGTGGTCTATAAGGCGGGGTGTTACAGTTTCACTTAGAGCATAAAGTTATTAATGACTTTTTGGCTGTGTTTAGTAATGGAAAATTTTTCTTAGGTTTTCATTTTTCAGTTTTCTTGAGAATGAGAAAGCTATTCTTGAGAATGAGAAAGCTATTCTTTCTCTATAGAACACTTAAAAACGTGTTTAGATGAAGTTTTCTAAAATGGGAAACTTATGGATAACTCATAAAAGGAGTTTTCTAAAACTTAGTTATAAACTTAGAAAATAGGTTTTCCATCTTTCCAATAAAACTTTTAGAAAAAACCTAATTTGAACGTGTTTTCAATTTTCTTAGGTTTTCTAAGAAAATCTTTCTGGAAAACAGAAGAGTTTTCCATTACTAAACACGCCCTTTGCTTCTTACATACCATCAATGCAACTAGATTTCCTTAACTGAAAAGTCATATACACATAATAGTTCCAATGCATCAAGCTTTAACAAAAGCTTTTTAAGAACTAAAAAAATGATTGAAAATGAAAAATTAATGCTTGAAAAAGAGCTCGAAGCTATTCGTCAAACACTTGGAGTTTCTCAATAAGTGCAAAAAGTCTTTACTCACAATGCAAAAAGTTATTTGAATGACTTTTTTAAATAGTAAAAAGTCTTTAGAAAAGCATCCATTGCGGATGCTCTTACACGACATAGGAAAGGTTTGACATAAAGTTATGATAGTCATTCTGAAGTTAGTTAAACAAAATAGAACCCATCACTGAAACAAAAAACTATATCAATGGATATGTTGATAAAACCAAGGCTGTCAAGATCTCGATCCCACCTGAGATCGTTTTTGTCTTTGCAAGATCGAGATCGTAAGATCGGATCGAGATCCTACGATCCTACCAATTTGTCATATTTTGTAAGCAAAGGATAAACGAGTTAATCTGTTTTACATTTCTACTCAAGGCCAAAGATAAAATAATATAATATCCTCTTAAAAATGATATGAATGAGCATTAGACATCCAATATAAAATTCCGTGCACCCCATATTACACATATCAGAATCAATAAAAAAATATTGCTTACATTTAATTTAAATTAACTATTAAATGGCAAGTGTAAACTCTAACTAATAGAAAGGTATACATAAAAATCAAGAACCAAAAATAATTACAAAATTATCTGTTGGTTGTTAAAATACAAGATCTTCAATCAAGTGATGAGATGAAAAGAAAACTTCAATAGTTATCTCTCAGAATTTGATTTGGGGTAAATGAGATGTCACCAGTTATTGACTTATTGCTACTTGTCTATTTTCTTTCGGCTTAAGGCTTAAGCAAAAAGATGGGCTAAAAGCCTAAAAGATTAGAAAAAAAATGGATTTGGGCCTAGGTAAAATCGGGTCGACACGCGATCTTACGATCTTACTTACGCTCCTACCTCAAATGCGATCCTATAAAGATCCTACACGGTTTTAGCTAGTGAGCACGTAAACTCGTACGATCCTACGAGTTTACACGCGATCTTCACATAACAAGCATTGATCATCTTAGCCTCTTAGGCCTTTAGCGAACTGGACTTGTTTAAGCTGTTTACGACATCAGTAGCTATTACTCATGTCTTTCCGAAAGAAAAAAAAAAAAAAAGAAAAAAAAGTTTAAGTTACTCATCTACTCCATAACATAATAGACTTGTACGGTTGTACCCTCATTTTAGAAAGCATTCACATTTTTCATAACAAAGCCCTTTTTTTGTGATTGTATCGATATCAAAAACTTTATATTCTAAAAATCTGATTGTATAACCAAACAGTAAAATCTGTTGCATTATAAATTACAATCTTACCTTTAATTATACTTAATCTAACATTCATAAGCTTATGTAGTATGTTTGAAACTATCAATACAACTTATTCAAATACGTTGTGCGTATTGTTGATCCCTTTAGTTTTTTTTTTTTTTTTTTTTTTTTTTCTTCGGATTTTGCTTCTATTTTCATTTCAGTTGTTATTATGCGTATATGGTTTTCTTGGTTTTGATTGTTTAAGGGTGTGTTTGTTAAAAGTAGCAGTGAGCTGTGAGCAGTAGCCACAACTCACCGCTCACAGCTTATTAAACAAGCATTGAAAAAATGAGCATTCCTAAAAAAATAGCAAAGCTCACCGCTTCTTTGTCAAACGACTACTAAAAATCAAAATGCTCATTGCTCACCGCTCCAAAAAGCTCCACACCGCTCCGTGCCAAACATACGTATTAGAAACTTCTTGTTCGGCCTCTAGATTTAAAGGTGCGAATTTTAAGTTTGGCCCATTATATTTATAGTGTTACCGTTATCATAAAAGATTACAAGTTAAGAAAAAAAATTGAGTTTTTTCATGCCATTAATTTTCGCGCGAGGTATACCAATCTTACTCTAGAACAGCTTTTATATACGAAGGATGAATCAAGTACTATATTAGAAATAAGATGTGACTTGCAAAACACCAAAAGTGATTTTTGCAAACCGTAATATTTGTTCTTTGACAACTTTGCAATCACGCTACCGACATCCTATTTCTGTATTTACAAAATTTAAGTTAAACCAAATAGCTTTGTACTCTAACGATAATACGTGATGTAAGATGTTCCACAATCAAATGTTGTATATCTGTAGTGTGTGAGCTAGGGCGGTTAATGAACCAGACAAATATGATTGGAGTCTCGTTTATGTTCGTTCGTTTAACTTTAACTGGACTAATGAACGGCAATGAACTTTTAAACGGATGAATTTTCTTGTTTATGTTCGTTTGTTAAGAAATGAGGTTGTTTGTGTTCGTTCATTAAGAGATTAAATCAACATAAACAATGAACAAATGAACGTATGAAAAGAAACAAAAAAATCTACAAAATATTGTGTTTTATGTGTGTTCGTTTGTTTAAGTATACCTATTTTCAAAGATATAATAATAATAATAATAATAATAATAATAATAATAATAAACTATATACGATCATAAACAAATAAACAAACATAAACAGACATTAACGAACGTGTAATCGGATGTTCACGAACATAAATGAGCGAATGAGACTTTTGTCATGCTCGTTAAACATATATAAATTCATGTTCATGTTCATTCATTTAATAAATAAATGAACATAAAAATATATTTTACCGCACAGTTTATGAAGGGTGTGTTTAGTAGCAGTAGCAGTGAGCTGTGAGCAGTAGCCACAGCTCACAGCTTCTTAAAAAAGCATTGAAAAAATGAGTTTTCTTAAAAAATAGCAAAGCTCACCGCTCATTCGCCAAACGAACAATAAAAATCAAAAAGCTTATTGCTTACCGCTTATCGCCCCAAAAAGCTCCGCGCCAAACATAGCCGAAATGTTAACTGAACGTCCGATTTATTTACAGCCCTAATGCGAGATATTAATTTTGCAAAAGAACACGTTACTTTGATAGAATCACCTCCAAACATCCTTACCTAAATGTTAACTTCCAATACAATAAGAAGATAAATTCTAAAAAAATCTCAAAATAGACATACTTGGAACCTTATTCATAACATCGAATATTTTATTAGAATTTCCTACTTGAAAAAAATTGACACGTAAAATAGCTCAACCGGTCGACTCACTCAATTCATGACACGTGGTTATGTCATATTACTAAAATAAAAAATAATAAAAAAAGCCGTCGATCAACTTTTTGAGTTTCACACCCGTAGTCGACTTTTGAGTTTCACACCCGTAGGTCAACCTCCTTTTGGGGTTGTCACAGGCATCGATTGCACCTTTTTAAGTAGTCATCAGTCATTAATCACATATTTTTATAATATAACAAATCTGCGTGTTATAAAATAAGTGGGTTGATCAGTTAAATCTTTTATAAGTATATTTTTTATTAGTATGTTGCTTGCTATTAAAATTTTAGTTAAAGTTTGTCCATATTGAAAATAGGTGTAATTTTGTCTATGTCAAGGATTTTCTCATTCTAAAAAGTAAAAACTATGATGATACACAAGTTAGCTTTTTATCATGTACAAATCACATCAATTTCAAATCCGGGTATTGTTAACCATACACCTTCACGCATATATATTACCCCTCTCACCCTTTTTTATAATACATGACAGTTTTTTATCAGTTTTTGTTTCGTGTTTTTTTTTTTTTTTTTTTTTTTTTTAATACTTTGATTTGTCAAACTTTATATTTTTCGTTTTGTAATTTCTATTTTGTAGTTTTATAATAAAAACAAAATCAAAAAATTAAAAAAAATAAATAAAAAATAATAAATAAATAAAAACTTAATGGGGTATTGTTATCCATTTAGAGCATAGGGTACGGTAGC
The DNA here is from genome assembly GCA_021014915.2 of Artemisia tridentata subsp. tridentata. NCBI lineage: Eukaryota > Viridiplantae > Streptophyta > Magnoliopsida > Asterales > Asteraceae > Artemisia > Artemisia tridentata. Next base: position 347,509,434 of record CP139506.1, on the reverse strand, counting down.
TGATGGCTTGAGCCATTGCCAAAAACGCGAGCCTACGGCACGAGATACCATACTGCAGCTGGGCTGGTACGGCCTGACGCAGTGGCCACCAGCTCACGCCGTTGGATTTTTTTATTTTTTTTTTATTATTATTATTATTATTTTTTAATTTTCAAGTGGGTATTGTGTTTGTGAGTGAGGTTTTGTGTTTGTATTTGTGTTTGTGTCTGAAAATGTTTATTGTGTTTGTGTTTGATAGTTTTTTAAATTTTTTTTTAAAGTTGCAGGTTATTGGGCAAAGAGGATGGAGGAAGACGGGTCCACTAAACCTTTTATATATATATATTCATTTTAAACCTTGTTGTTAACTTGTTATACAAGTTTACATTATTTGACTTGTTAATGTTTTTTTTGCACCATTAGTCCCTATATTATTGTCATTTTATGTACTTTTTCTATTTAATGTAACGACACCGGTGTGATCGCCAGGGAGAGGTGTTTTGGTGGCATAAGAAAATCTGGTGCCAATGAGAAAAAGGTGCTGAGATAGCACCACTTTTTCCACGGCACCATCCATGTCACTCCGACTGCACCAACTGTACCCGATGCTCATAGTGTCAAACTGTCATTATCCGTTCCCGAATAAGAAAGTACAAGCACGAGAGACATGAGTACCACGTGGTCACATACCATTGATCACTCCTCTTTAATACAATCTCTCACACAAAACAGACCAAAACATCAAACATAAAACACCAAACCAACATTGGTGTTACACCTTCTGGCGCCCAAATTTATAAAAAAAATTCTTCCATCAATCAGTAACAAGGTAAATACTAAATAATAAAACTAAAATGTCTTGGTGATATACTAATTAAATTTGATCATTTAGTTGTAAAAACATGTTTTTTGTTCATAACTCATATGTTTGGTTATAATGTTTTGTGGGTATGTTGTATTTTAAGGTTTAAATGGCTGAGGGTCCTGCAAGTCCATGTGGTGGTGGGAGTCATGAGAGTGGTGGTGATACGAGTCCTAGAGCTGGGAATGCTAGGGAACAGGACAGGTTCTTGCCCATTGCGAATATTAGTCGGATCATGAAGAAGGGGGTACCAGCTAATGGAAAGATTGCGAAAGATGCTAAAGAGACTGTTCAGGAGTGTGTTTCTGAGTTCATTAGCTTTATCACTAGCGAGTACGTGTAGTTCTTTTATATCTTATGTTTTATATGGAATTTAACTGTTTTCTATGTGTTTATTATTTAGTTATGAGCGGAAAGTGGTAAGCGTTTAGGGGGTGATTGACACTGTGTATAATCATCTGTTTCAAAAATCAAAACATATTAGGAGAACCAGATAATAGGTTGTTTGATTGTTTGCAAATATATACTACATATGAGAATTTACATGTAAAATGACGCCTAATGATATGGAAATGGTAACAATTTTGTCTAGCTACTTCTATGCGGTGTTTGGGTAAGCTTATTAAAACAGCTTATCAGCTTATTGCGCTTGTATTCAACTGATTTGCACTTTTGAGTGTTGAGATAGTGTAAAACAACTTGGGCTTATCAGCGTATTTAAGTCGTTTCACTAACCTGTTTTGGACCAACTATTTCGGTAAAGATTCAGCTTATTTGAACAAAAACGATTCAAACATAATCTCCTGCATTGTGTTTTCACTCAACATAGCTAATAGGTTATTTTTATATACAAGCAGAAGTTATTTAGAAAAGCTTTCCCAAACATCCCTTAAACTGAATATTTAAGAATAATTACACAATACCTATATAATTAGGTAATCAGAATGAGTTTCACTATACCCGAACACTAAGTATCGCCAGACACCCTCTTAGACATGTTGAAACTATTCTATCCTACAACAGTTGAAAGTATGCCACTTTTTGAGAGTAACTCTTTAATGGCTTGGAAATGTGTTGATCAAGGGATGTGCCAGGGGTTATTGTCATGCTTTATGTAGCTGTTTTTGGTTTGATTCGTGTATAGGGCAAGTGATAAGTGTCAAAAGGAAAAGAGGAAAACCATCAATGGTGATGATCTGCTATGGGCAATGGCGACCCTAGGGTTTGAGGATTATATTGAGCCACTCAAGAGATATCTGAGTAGATATAGAGAGGTACGTTCTTTACGAGTTGTTTCGAGATTTATCGTTTGGCCACTAGAGGTGCCAAAATGCGTGAGTCGGGTGCGTTGGGGATAATTTTAACGTTGGTAGAAATGGTCTAAGTTGGGTTGACCCAACATTTTTGCTCAAAGTTTTAAGTTTTTTTAATCAATAATCTGTGTATTAAATATACCATTCAATAAAAGTGAATAAGCTGAGAGGTTTATGCATTAAATATTTTTAACCTACTTGGCCCGAGAGAGATAAAGCATAGCTTAAATTGACTCATTCATTAGTAAAGGGTGGTAACTGGCACCTCTACTGGCTACATATGTCTTTGCTTTGTATAGTTATAGTAGCTCTTTCGAAATTAATTACTGATGAATTGGTGTTTCTACTTACTATTCGTGATCGGGTTGCTGTGGCAGATGGAGGTTAGTGAAGTTTTATTGTTCATCTTGCATGTTAAGTATACTGATTTATTATTATACTATGAAATGATTGATTCATGTAATTCCTTTTGAAGGGTGACACCAAGGGGTCTGCAAAAGGTCAAGATGGAACTGCTAGCAGAAACGGGATGCAACCTGATCTTAATGCACAGGTTGAGCATTGCAAATACACTGACTTGTTACATAGTCAGATGAGTCGAGTCAGTATGCTACTTATGGTACCTTAATCTGATTTTTATCTAATAATCATGTTCCTCCATGTCTACAGCTTGCTTCTCAAGGTTTTTATTCACAGGGTCTGACTTATGGTAACTCACAGGTACACTCTCTCCCCCTTATATTATGTATGTGGGTGAGTTAAGTTTCGTTAAGGGCAAATGCCAGAAAAACTGAGCTTCCACTCTTTAAACTTCTTTTTGCAAAAATCCAAAATTCATTTTATTTATATAAGCGGTCAATATAAAAAAGATCCAATGTCAGGGAAAATAAACCCATGGACTTTCCCTTGTACTGACAATAAAGTCATTATTATTTTTATTTTTTTGCATGAAATATTTAACTTAATTTTTTCCGACATTTACCCTTCAATTGTTTTCTGTACCTTGACAGAGTCAGGCTCAACATTTGATGGTCCCGATGCAAGGCAGGGATTAATAGTTCAGATGACATTCTTCTACCATTATTGTGTTAATTGTTCACGGGTGGGAAGAGTGGTCATGTGTACTTGGAGCTATGTCGTATGAGTATAGTATCTATGATGAAGTATTTCCTGAGTAGGCTTCAATTTATTTGTTAAGTTGAAAGACAAGACTCGAGCTTAATCTAACCTGTATTTAAATACTATTAAAGTCGCTTAGTTCCATGTAACTGCATCTGATTGGTAAGACTATCAATTTCCGTGTTGTGGCCACAAAGAGCTTCTTTACTATATATAATCTAGTCTGTCAAATAACAGGAGTGTGTCTTTTTTTGGTAATAATGCTTGTATGCTGAGCAAGGGGTACTTCTCTAGAACAATAAAACAACACTTTTTGGCTAAAAATTAACAAAACATTATAGTGATTAGAAATAGGCTGAAAATGTACAATGTATACGCAGAGCTATGCCGCAGACAATTTTGTAACCCTATAAAGAACAAAGTTTGATCATGCAATCCTGCCTTAATTAGCAGCAGCAACAACAACAACAACAACAAACCCAATCCCGCCGGGGCAGGGTATGGGAGAGGTAGAATGTAGACAGATCCTACCCCTACCCCAAGGAGTAGAGAGACTGCTTCCAAAGAGACCTCCGGCAAGTGCATGTGTGCGCGTGAGAGAGCAAAGGCAGGAGGGCAATCGAGTCAGAGCACAACAGGCAACAAGCAGGCAAAACAAGCAAACACATAAACAGAGCAGAAACAAGACAAGGTACCCGAAGAAAGGCAAAGAGATAAATCCGGCAAGTGCATGTGTGCCTTAATTAGCTTTCAGCTATATGGAAATAGTGCAGTTAGAACTTACAAATTTACAATGTTAAGCTCTGCTGACCTCAGTGGAGATGCGGTATACTCATCATCTGGTCGCAGGTCAGGATGAGATCATTCAAAAGCTGAGATAACTGGACATCGTCAATATTGGTACCTCTGCAAGGTACCATCAAATGTTTCTGCAATAAACAGCTTAATAATATGTTAGTTGCTTTGCCACAGTGATACAACTCCTAAAATCGAAGCAATAAAGAGAATATCAATAAAGTCAATCAAACTAAGACCAAATAAATTGAAAATATGATATGGAAATCGATGTTTTAAGAGATATTAATCAATAAGAAATAAAATATATTAAACAAAAATAGGCCCGTCCACTACTTGCATGAAATTATGTCATAAGCTGACAAGAATAAGATGATTTTACGACTTATGCTAACCCACTCCACAGCAAGCACAAAAGAAGCGAAGACAACAAGCATTCACTGAACCAAAAGGAGCCAAAAGCATCCTACATGAGACTTATCGAGAGCACTGCACAGATACAATCACAGCAGAAGCCAAAGCAACCAACCAAAAAAGAAACACACAACCAAAAGCCATCCACTATAAGGAAACCAACAGACAAAAAGAAACCTGAAAAACCCCAGAAAATATAAACCCACCAAAATCCAAAGCGCAAACCAAGAACCTAAAGAACAAACCATGATCAAACATAAACGGTCAAGAAGAGAACCCCGTATACACAGCTTTGAAAAAACCAAAAACTAAAACAACATCTAACAAAATTGTTCTATTTTGGCAAGAATGAAAACTATGCAATACAGCAAAAAGGTTGTTACTAACCTAAATACAAAAGTTAGTGTGATAACCTCGACGATTGGCTCCGGGAATATGATGATCATACCACCTGAAAATAGGGAGAGAAATATTGAATTATTTGCTCATAAGGTTTACCAGCCAGTACTTACTGCAGGTCCAAATTTTACCTGATATGTTTTGGGGCCCTTTTTAAGTAAATAGCCAGCAATGTTTAGATTTTCCACAAATGTATCAATATCTGGAACTCTTAACCCGATCTTATCAGCCAAACTGTACATTTCCTGAAAAAATTATAAGGATGTCATTTCCCCATTATAAAGGATAGTAATCACCACGCAGAACTGCTTCTGATAACAATACATAGTTGGTGTTTACCGATATAGAAAAGCAGTCTTTCTGTGTCAACTCTGATTGCTTGTTGAGTGCACTTAAGAATCGCTTAGCTTCCTTCTGATGACTCATCCCACCACTCCGACCAAAATCCACAAGTCCATGCTCATCAACATACTTGTCAAACAAGGATTCCTTCATTATCTCGACAACATCCTGTGGGATACATAGATTGAACCAAAAAACCATGAAGATCTTGTAGAATATAAATAAGTGTTAGTGTATAAGAATGTGACCTAACATTCAATATTTGTAAATCAGAGCTTCTGGTTGCAAGCTACACACGACGCATACAGCCATTAAAGTATGAATATTAGCAATATACTTGCCCAGAACACATGCATTCGGCAAAAGATACTTAAACTACAGAGTAATGTTAGTTTCGTCATTATCGCACAAGCTACTTGAATTACTGCCCCTCCAGGAAAGTAAATTTACTGATTTTCTTTGAAGAGTTCTACTTTGAAATTTTACATTAATATAAACTTTAATGAACTTAAGTCACTCTTCTTTCTGCGAAGATCAGATAAAAAATCAATTTATTAGTTTCAATTTAGTCATGTGTATATTTGACTATAATTCCTACTAGATCTTGATTTTTTGGGATCTTGAGTAGCAAATAATAAATTTTCTCTATAGCAAGGGTAAGATGGAAATTTAGCATCATTAACTACTTCCATTAGTTAGCAGGTAGAGTCAAACACTGCAAACACTGAAATCCTTGTCGGACAGATGAAGTACATAGTATTGATGTTACAGATTCACAAAATCAAATACTTTAAAATTTGAAATTCAAATTCTACATTAACAAGTATGCATGTCATAACTGCATTTAATTTGGAAAACCGTATTGAAGTTTGATAAATACATCCCTTGATTGTAGAGAAAAATGTCAAGAAAGGTAACATACGATACCAAATTTACCAATTTGGGGTATCCACTACTTTCTTGCTCATGTTATCTCTTTTTCTGTCAAAAAAATGAGCTTGTTCCCTATGATGAGTGAAAAAGTAGTGAATACCCCACATTGGCAAATTTGGTATCATATGTCACCTTTCTTGACGATTTTCCTTCTTTGTATTGTTGTTCGCAGATATACTAAGAAATGAACGTTCATTTATTTAACTTGGCAATTTCTAAGCTGCATTCTACTAAATGAACTTACCATAGCATCTTGAACGGTTATTTCTTCTCTCAACTCAACCCTAGCTCGTGCTTGTGCCAACCTTACTAGACTTTCTAACTGTCTGGCTGTTATCGGTGTGCCATCAGCAGACATGTTATGATCTCTGAGTTTTAGGTAGAACTCCTGCAGGATTTTAGCTGCTTGTCTTGTCACCCTAATTATAAAAAATAAAAATATTGTCATGCAAAAAGCTGAAGAAGTAGATGTTGCATCATGATTGGTATGTTATTTCACCTTGGAAAGACATAAGTTTTTGCATACGCAATATATTTACGAAGAAGAGGACCAGCCAATGGAACAAAATCACGGTCGTTCCTGGGATCAAGTCTCAACCTTGTGACTAACGAACCACTCTTTCCATTCAGATATATAAAGCTAGCACTTCGAGATTCTGCACCATTTCCATCGAATCAGCCCTCACATTTGAACAACCAATGGGATAAATAGATCTACGGGGAGAAGTACATACCTTTAACTTTTTTCAAAGCTTGTGAAGTATCCCCATTGCCAGCATGCAGCTGCAAGAGAAAAAACATTAAACTGTGATTCTTACTTGAGACACAAACTGTAAGATAAAATGTATACATAAGTGAGGTTATGCATCCTTACTGACCATAGTATAAAATATTGATCAAATCCAACTAAACATTAACTTATCATAATTATAGAAAGTTTCAGGACATGTTAGACTTTAATAAATTAGTGAGTCCATATCCTCCATTTAATTTAAGGCCCTGGAAAAGATCATGTTTAAAAATTGGTTTTTACAGCAAAAGGATGTGCGCTACAGATACCCTTAAAAGAGGTAAGCCACCACTAGAGCCTTCAGGCAATATAGCTCTAGTAGAAATAATATTCACTTACTGACATAATGTGTTCCGAAACTCGTTTGTCAAGTAGCTCATCAGGTTTGTCAAGTAATATGAAAACCAAATCAAACCGTGATAGCAGAGGAGCATTGATTTTCAAATTTTCATTCACAGTTTTTGCCCGGCTGCAACCAAAATAAGCAAATCAGTACAGAATCCTTCTAAGCAATTTGACCAAAAGGTTTAGTGATAATTAAGAATTAAAATTGAAAGTAATAGGTACTTGTAATGGCCACCAACAGGGTTTGCTGCTGCTAAAACAGTTGTTTGAGCCGATAAACTTGCTACTAGGCCTGCCTTGGCAACCGAGACACATTGTTGCTCCATAGCTTCCAGTAGAGACTGTGGTGGTTGTAAATGTCAGCAGAGACTTCTATATAGTATTTCTGTAATAACCTTTTTTTGGCTATGTCAGATATTAATTCAAGACTAACCTGGTGTTCTGCAGACATTTTATCAAATTCGTCGATACAGCACAGTCCCCTGTCTGCCAGTACCATAGCACCTGTTGAAAAACACAACACCTCAGATCAACCATGGCCACTAGTCATGTGAGAAATAAGAAGATATTAAGAACACTTCACCAGTAATTAAACACTCTTAAGATATACTCAATGGAGGACATATCAATGTAGCCATTTTCAAAACATAAAAGAGGAAAAAAGAAAACACGTACCAGCCTCAAAGGCATAGTCACCGGTCATTGAATCCTTCACCACAGCAACTGTGAGTCCAGCATTTGTTGTGGCATTCCCACAAACATATATACCTCGTGGTGAAACTGAAGCAGCTGCTTGCAGTAGCTGACTCTTTCCTAGTCCAGGATCGCCTAATATGGGACATATGGAGGTCACACAGGTCAGTCTACAATACTAAATTATGAATTTGCACAAATCCGAAATAAAATGCATGTAAAACTTTGATCGAAGGACTCGAGAAGGAAAAAAACGATACCAGTCTAAAGTAAGTTTATTGAAAGACTCTTTAGAACTCCTTTTTTTGTGTCTTTATGAATGACGACACATACACACCCAAACCCTACTCTACACCTTGAATACATGTTCTGTCTGTGTTAAGACTTGATCCCATAACTACAACCTCTTGGTTGATAGGCCACCTTGATATTGCCAGGACAAGCCGGTTGGCATGTCATGTATTTGCTTAAAATACACAACTTGCGAATATAGCATTTGAAAAGGCATGATGTCAATCATTTCCAAAATCAATATCAAATTACAGATTTTAGAAAAATACAGCACTAAAAAACTATGAAGGTGCTTACACCTCATCAGAAAAGAATTAGAAAACCTCATACCAACAATGATCACATGAATGTCTCCTCTGACAGGAACTTTATTCTGATCCATTGAATGCTTTCTTACACCTCCAAATAGTGCCAATGTGATTCCAGCTGTTTAACGAAAACATATTAATCAATGTCAAATGACCCATTTACTATACATACATATTTTCTTATACCTTAATATGTTCTTTTACCAAGTGTTAGACAAAAAAACTTGTTTCTGTGTTTCTCTAAATATTAAAAACGGTTAATCAGCAACAATAAGTGGAAAAATAAATAAGAACAGCATTTTTATGTACCTTTAACAAGTTCATGCCCATAGATGGAGGGGCAAACAGATTGCAGTACTTGACGAAAGACGTCTGAACGATGCTCTGAATAAAATTTCTCAACAAATTCTGAATCCCGTTGACTGAAAGAATATAGATCAAGCAAGTCCGTAGCTTTAGCCACAGGCTCTGTATCTTGTAAAGTCTCAGACACAGACTGTGACTTGGAATTTTTGACTGAAATTCCTTCTAGATACAAGTAATATAATCCTTGATTCTTGCCCTTACCTTTTCCTGATTCACAATGAAGATTGAAGAGGAATAAGCGCATGCACTTGGGACGACAATGTTAAACAACTTTTTTACACCATTATGCTGAAGAGTGGCTAAACCTTAGTGAACTCTTTCCCTAAATAATTAGACACGTTTGTTAATGTGTAACACACAGTGACATATAATGAAATTCTGCATAAATGAGACCATGAATATGTTATGCACAGGTTACCATACTGTGAAGCAGATATCTACAAGTCTATAAGATGAAATAACTGCTACTTATTTAATCAGACTAAGAGCTAGTACAACTAAAGTTCACATTACTTGAAAATAGCAGCTACTTAATGTGGTATTGCTAAGCTAAATAAACACGACATTGCTAGAACACGCATAAAGATAAGTAAACCCTGACGCACAAACCAATATATGGGAATATAATAAGTTTATGTAACTAGAATATGAAAGCATTTGTCAGAACTTATGGAATCATAATGAGTTGGAAAATACCTCCTCCAATATCCATGTAATTGTTAATCACCCTTATTATACCGGTAATGGTCACAACATCTCCAGGGATGCACAAATCTACAAGATCTTCAACCAACTCACATTCAACAGTTCGTGGTACACGGCCTTCTTCATGATGTTCAGATTTTAACAGCTCTTGAATTCTAAAAGAGTAAATATAAAGTTAAAGATTATAATGCAAAGTCATACAAAAATATGAAGTGTCTTTTGTAACTGTACCTTATTTTCTGAAAGTCTATTGGTCGTGCACTTGATCTAATTGGGTTAAAAGATCTGCTTTTGCATCCATGAATAACACAAACAGAAGGAGGTGAAAACTTCCCATCAGGGAAGTCACGTGTAATTTCCGTTCCACATTTGGTACAAGTAAAACTCATTTGTACCACCAAAGGCTTAACAGTGCTAACCTTTACCACAGTACCACGCACAGAAACAAGCCTTTCTGTAGAATTAAATATATATAACTGGTAAACGATGCTAAGCCATCATAACATAGATTATAAATTATAATTTAGTAAAGCAGAATTTAGAACTAAATATACCAATGTAAGCTGCCTTCAGATTCTTCAAAGCAATCATAGATTCAGGGTAGTTGTGCAAACGGATGTTTACCTTTGCACTCTCATCCCATTTTTCATCATTTGAGTTGGAGTAAAGGACCTTTTTCAAGTAAAACTTGATAGTCAAACGCCATAGGAAACGAGTAAACAAACATCTGTTATTCACTTATTCTTACCTTGTGTACTGCAGCGCTCATGCATAGAAGTGCTTCTTTGGGTTTTCTTTCGAACGCATCGTAAAATTCTTGGATCACGCATTTTTCCTTGAAATGGTGGAAATCAAGTGGCAAAATGTGCAAGATGTCTTCTTTCTTTACCTATTTGTAAAACATTGTTAATAATATTGCAAGAAAATACTAATACTTGACAGGAAATAAGTCCCTCTGACATAACTTCACATAGAACACTAACTAACAGGAGCTTTGAAAAGACGCTAAGGATAAAAATGAATCAAACATTTTCCCAAACCTGCCAAAAATGGCAGCTATCTGCCAGTATTTGTAAGGGCCAGTATGTATGCCAAAATGCCTAATAGACTATTTACTATTTAGAAATGTAAAGTTTTACCAAAAAAGCAACTTCTGCACTTATTGCTGCATAAAATATACTCGAAATACTAAACTAATATTTCGAGCTTATGTCATCATAAGGTTCTCCCGAAAAAATGAGTTACAATCAAAGATAGTTGAGTGTTTGAATGGAGGCCATCTGATTCTTATTGTCTAATTACATCAGTTTGGGGAGTGTTTGGGATTGCTTATTAGAGATGTTAATCTCCCTATTGCATTTTGATTAAACGTATAAGCAATTTTGAGGGTATTTAGAACTACTTATCTATTGACTCAGCTTATCACATTTTCTGCAAGTCAAATTAGCAAATTTTGAATAACAGCTTCAATCCGCTACTTCCAAACTGTTTATTTCATAAAGTAGTAAGCACTAAACAGATTATCAGTTTTTTTAAACAGCTTTGCGTCTTTATGAAGACCATCTGATTATTGCGTCTGCAAAACGCAGATGGTGTTTGGAAAACTGTTCCAAAAAATTGACTATCTTCGTTTTCTACTACCCTATCCAAACGTAACTATTCGCTTATTCCAAAACGCAATCCCAAACACCTCTGAAATTCAAGTACAATCATCAAACCACTATGTACCAACCTATAAACTGTATTTATACCCTAGTAATATTTGCAACATAATAAAAAAAAACTTATATCTATCAGCAATTTAACACTAAATCGACGTCGTTACTCGCTATGTAATTTCAATCTCTCGTTTAACTACAAATCAACGGCCAATCATAATCATAAGTAAGAAAAACAAAGTAATTTGACTCATCTTATTACTGAAACGCCATTCATTCCAAACCGCAATCCCAAACACCCCCAAACTTCAACAACAACAACAACACAGCATTCAACTATATCAAACCCTAGCATCTCAAAAATGAAATAACTCTAAATTAAATTTATAACAATTAATCTCTCAATACTCGTACATTATGTATTCGCATAAAATCAATTTTCGATCATTTCGCACTTAAAACATTTAAATGAATAAATAATTGTAAGAAGATAGAGAGAGATATATGTATATATACGTGTGAGACGAATTGTGAACCGGTAAGAGTTGTGAAAAACTGATCGTGGAGCTTGGAAGTGAGGAGAAGGAGTTTTTTGCCGTCGCCGTGAGTGTAGTCGATTTGGGGGAAATATTTGGCTAATATTTGTGTGATTTGCCCTCCGCTGCTAGTGCTGGTTGTTTGCTTCTTTGCGCCGGAGCTCATCATTTTTGCTTGATGTTGGCGGGAAGGGATGAGGGTTTGAGAATGCTTTCGTGAAAAGGAATTTTTACCCAGTTAAATTTCACCCAATTACGTTTCTTTTTAAACAAGAATCTCACTCCCTCACTTAAGTTAACCTCACTTAATTTGGCAAAATTATGAGTAGCAATAGACTAGGGCCGACCAAAATGGACCACGAATCGGCCCGAACTGGATTTAACGTTTTAGTTCGGTCTTTGGTCAACCTTTTTCTTTTCTCGTATTTGGTTTTCTGTATCGACAAATATGATTTGTTGGATCAGATCGGACTGGCTCGACTGAACTGGATTTAACGTTTTAGCTCATCATTTTTGCTTGATATTGGCGGGAAGGGATGAGGGTTTGAGAACGCTTTTGTGAAAAGGAATTTTTACAGAGTTATTTCATTTAAATTTCACCCAATTACATTTCTTTTTAAATTTAGGGTGAGTTTGGTATAATTAAGGGTTTAGAATATGATTTTTAATTTGGTATAGAATGAAAAAAAAAGAAGGAGAGAAAAAAGATGGTGGGGACAAAAGAAATATATTAATAATATATGAAATATTGTTGTTTTTTTTTTTTAAGTTATTATTTAAATTGTTATATTAGTAAAAGAGATGAGAGAGATAGAGAGAGAAGAAGCATAACACACATTGAAAGAGAGAAATTTTTTGACACCAGTCGATACAATAAGGTTTCACTTTTAAAGCTATCAAACCATTACGCCCGGTTCTTGAGTTTTGAGTGAAGGGAAATGGAAAAGAATAGGAAAGGGAAAAAGAAAGTAAGTGTTAGTTGTTATGTTCTTGAGATAGAGGAAAAGAAAGTGAAAATAATCATAATCATGTTCTTGAGCGGGAGGAAAAAGAAAATAATTTGGTCAAATTACATATATGCCATTTAGTTGTTAATGTCAAATCTTTTAAAAAAAGTATATTAGTCTTTACACAACATACGGTTCCCTTTTTTTTCACTTTCCTCCCAAAAGTGGGAGGAATATTTACTTAACAAAACTTCCTCCATATTTCATTTCCACTTCCCTTTCCTCCCTTAAAAAAAACTCAAAAACACAAAAAAACTATCAATTTCATTTCCTTTCCTCTTCCATTTCAACTCGAGAACTGAGCGTTACTCTCTTCTTAAATTACATACCAAACAATTTGTTTATGTTTCAAACCATTACTTAATTCCTAAATACCCTATAACAAATGGGCCCTTAGATATGTTTTGCTAAATGAGTTTGACTAAACGCTACAATTTTTGTCTTTTTATGGTGAAGATTTATTTGCGGAAGTTTGGACCTGATTTTGAAGGAAAAAGGATTGTTAAAAATTTGAATTAATTAGTCATTAAAACATTTCTTAATAATTCAAAAATAATTTGTAAAAGCAATTTTTGAAAAAATGTTTTGACACATTTATAAAAATATGAACTTTAGGACAAAAAATTATTTCTTTGATCATCCAACAAGTTTGAAGTTTATTTGTACATACATTGAGTGATTTACGTCGAAATGGAGACTTGTGTCTGAGACGTCGAGAGATGTTTCTAGGTAGGGGTGTAAACGAGACGAGATAGCTCGCGAGCTATTCGAGATCGACTCGTAAACTACTCGAACTCGACTCGATATAAACGAGTCGAGCTCAAGCTCGAGCTACTCGAGTAAACTTTCGAGTCGAGTTCGAGCTTGAAAATACTCAGCTCGTGAGGCTCGCAAGCCCTTATCGAGCTTCAATGATATTACATTTTTACCCTTTTATGTACATGTAGTTAGGTAAATGTCATAAAATCGAGTCGAGTCGAGCTTGATATGTTGATCTTTCACCGAGTTCGAGCTTTAAATGTGGAAATAATCGAGCTCGAGTCGAGTTTCGAGCTCGAGTTTGAGATGACGAGCTCGAGCTTGAAATCCAAAGCTCGACCGAGCTCGAGTCGAGCTTCGAGCTCGAGTTTTAGTAATCGAGTCGAGTTCGAGCTTGGCAGTACTCGACTCGACTCTGCTCGTTTACACCCCTATTTCTAGGTATGTGTTACGCCCCGTGCCCGATCGGACCAAAAAATTTGACTTTTATGCGGAAATGACCCATCCTAAACGAAAATTTCGTTACTCTTTTGACCATTGACAAAAATCCATAAACGTCTACACCTTGGAACTATTTTTAAATTAAACTATACTCAATTCCCTTCAAAACGACGGTTGGCACAACCCGCGAAGACTTACGGTTTAGGAGATATGGTTTTTAGAAAACCAACAAAATCTGCTCACAAAATTCTACCATTTGAGAGCCATCAAAACTTTCATACTTTTAGTGAAAAAAATCTGGACATTTGGAGCCATCAAAAGTTTAACACTTCTAGTACAAAATTATTGAGTTTGAGAGCCATTAAAAGTTTAACACTTATAGTACAAAATTCTGGAGTTTGAGAGCCATCAAAAGTTTAACACTTCTAGTACAAAATTATGGAATTTGAGAGCCAACAAAAGTTTAACACTTTTAATACAAAATTTTGGGCAATGGGAGCCATCAAACTTTCTCAACTTCATTTTCCGGAAAACATGTCTCCAAGACTCAAAACTTTACGAAACCTTTCAGAATTCATTAAAACATCAAATACTTCATTTTCATAATGTTACTTGGTCTAGACGACCCGCAGAAACATGCTTTACAATTTGACGGGTGGTATGCCAAACACCCGTTTTGACACATTTGCATACTACACTTAACCGTGTCACCTTTAACCATATAATTAACACTTTAACCATGAACCAAACACTCATTTAATATAAAGACCATGACAACTTTGATACATGGCCATTGACCTCGTTCACATCCAAAAAATGGGTACAAACATACAATAATCTAAACACCCCTTTAACTTTGACCATCAACCTTTAGCCATACTATGACAGACCAATTAACCATCAATTCTCTATAACGACCATGACATACATTAAAACACTTAACGACACATTACAAACCATTGAAAGACCAACGGGGGTACAACATTGATTTGATCTCGTATCTACCTAACCTCCTACTTCCTTACCAAACCTTCTAATCTTCCGCATTACCAAACCTTAATCCTTAATCCAAACCATAGCATTAACACAAGAACCTACAAAACATATAACATTAACCGGTAAGCTTTCACTTAGTAAGTAAAACGATCATAACACAACACCATAAATCATTCATACATTAAGCATCATGACCCATTAATCCATAACAACATTAAACATAAACACATACCTTTAATCACTTTAAGCACCAACATTCCTTATAATCAACACACCAACATACCTTAACCTTCGGCGTGAAATTGGTAATCTTCGAAAACCCGAGGCTATTTGAAGATTATAACAACTCCTTCTTGAAAACCCTAAGAAAATAAGATTATAACAACTTCTTCTTGAAAACTCGAAGAAAATAAGATCAAAATCTTGCTTTTTCTTAAGAACATATGAAATTTCTTACAAAATCTTTAAGAAGTGCCTTAGGTTTTAGGACTTTTGGATATAAAAGGGGGGGGGGGGGGATGAAGATTTCTATGGTTTTAGTTCTTTATTTATAGGCTAGGTTTTTAGTTAACTACATATTGGGTTAAATCCTTAACTATGGTTAAGTTAACACATGTTAACATCTTAAGTCAAGAGTTATCACCAAGACACCAAGTGTCTTGGGACTCCTCATCCAACGCCACCTATGGCATGAGGTGATGAGTATGCATTTTTGATAATATCTTTTGTTTACGGAGTGTAGTTTGATCCCGGTAATTACTAACGTTAAGTATTTAAATCACGAAACTTAAAACCGGGTAACGTAAAAATATGAAACTTGTAAAAATGTTTAAAAAAATTATTAATATACTTTATCTTAGTATATTTAAATGAGTGATAAGTTTTACGGAGTGCATAAACGTTGTTAAAACCTAAAAACGTAGGTTAAATGCGCGTAAAACGCAATTTATCAGAAAATAACGAGTATGCATGAAAATGACCATGCATTTGTTTAAATTAGACTAAAATTAATTTAAAAGTGACATAAAATGTCAAAATGTGGTTTTCGTTATGCGCTCGATAACCTAACGGTTATACGTAAAGTTTAAAAGTTACACGATTTAAGCAAAACGTAAGACGTACAAAGTTTACGTGACAATGGAAAAAGTGAAATGTGACTTTTCAAATATGATTATAAGAAACCTAAAAAGCATATAATATGTAGACTGGGCATTGTCTAGTGTTGATTCAAGTTTAAGGCACGCACGCTAGTGAGCTCATCCAGCTACTTGTAAAGGTAAGTTACTTAAGAGTAAAATATTAAGTAAGGAAATTAGTTAAATAATGACCTCATAAATAGTGAATTGTTACATAATCCACCCTTGACTAACTCTTAATGACTAGTTATGCCAAACTAGTCTCATACACACTTTCACATAAGCACATACATTCAATCATTCAATTACCTTAACATAACAAATCACATAACACATAATGTATAAAATTATTATAACATCACATTATAACCGGTTTACTTACCTTGATTCCAAGCTAATTAAACCAAGAACATCATCATCATTAGCCTCTTCTTCACACACTAGGTTAAATCATTATAACCATAATCACTTAATAATCATAGTTAAATCACTATAACAATGGTTTATATAACCATATCCCATCTTTTGCACACTTCTAATCATCATATAATCATATCTTGATTATATGATGATCAATCCCCAAAATTACTAACTTTAACCCAATATAATCATCTCATAAATACTATAGCCTTTAATTAGCTTATAAACATCTTTTACCCAATTTCCCCAAATAAGGGTTCATAACCCTAACCTCTCAATTCACTAATTAAACTCAATAATTAAGTTACTTACTTGCAGAGATGATTGATAGGTACAATACTCTTGGATTGAAGCACTTAAACATCATCAATTTGATCATCAAGCTTCACCCTTTTTCCATCATCTCTCCATTTCATGACAAACACACACACACCTAAACATTTCTGGAACTCTTATGATACTTTGAGAAGTATCCAGACACTTGTAGGTCGTAGGTTTGGCTAATTGGCACATTAGGTCCTTCAAGTCCATGTCTTTCTATTTTGGCAAAAAATAACTTTATTACCCATTTACTACATGACAACATTAGTCCCTAAGTCCATCTTTCTTATGATTGTAACACATCATATTTTCTATAACCATTTACATAACCTTTAATACTTATAGTTTGACTATCGTATTTGACTAACCAATCCCGTAAGTCCTTAAAACTTATAGAAGTCATAGTCAACTATTCAAATGACATTCTTGTAATAAAATACTTAAGGCCCGGTTTCAGGGTGTTATAATTCTACCCCCTTATTTAGATTTCGTCCCCAAAATTTCTCGTCTAAACTAATCTTGACTTGGTCACATCTTACCCCCATTCTTAGCACTAAGCACACTTTCATTCAAATATTCCGTTGCAATGATCTAAGTGATCTTGCAACACTAAGCAACATACTCCAAAATCCTTGATCCACTCTACTTCTCGTTTAATTTTCTATAACCATACGGCTCTTACTAAGGTTATTATGTCATTCGGTACACATTTACTATAACCAAAGTATCATTTAACCAACTCCATTACTATTACATCACATTCTTACTTGTTATATTATAACTTTTTAATTAAGGACTATGTGTCACTTGAACAAACTTGCATTGTTTTGACTTTACATAAGTCAAACATTAATTAATACAAATTAACATTCCCATTTTACCGTAACCATCCAATTACCCTTTTAACATTTTACTATAACACCTTACCTTCTTTATTTCATTTTAAGGATTTTCGCTAAGTATTATGGGTCACTTGGGAAATCTTAAGTTACTTTGACTTTCACAATTCAACATTGACTAATACCTTCACATTCTATCATTGTCATCCCATTATTCCGTTATCGTTTTCACTATAACGCCTCGTTTCCTCTACTTCTTTCTATAAATTTCTCGTCAAAGACTATAAGTCTCATAGGAAATTTCAATATTTTGACTACATAAAGTCAAACTTAACTTACATCGTCACATTTACACATAAGGGTACTACTAATAATTAGCATCCATTACTATCATTACTCACATTTTGTACCACGCCTCAAGTCACATTATAACATCATTACAAATTCCTATTCTTTTCAAGTTATACTATAGACACCTAATGGTAGGTTTCGCATAACGTCTCAATTAAAAGTCACATTCTAATTCTATCTCACATATCTTAGTTCTTATGACTTCTAACTAGTTTTATGGTCTCGATTTCTATCCCTTATCCTACTCATGCTATGTCAGGAACGCATAAGCCCACTCATTCACACTTCTTCATTTACATAAAAAGGCGTCTCAATCGATGTAAATCAAGAATCATAAACTCGTGGTTCGGCAATTCACAATTTCTTTAATTAAATGAAAAGGCGTCCCAATCCATTTAACTAAGGAAATCATAAATCATACTACTTATACATTTTCGGCATAACACTCGTACCTATTAATTACATATTTTAACCTTTCATTATTTTCATTCTGGTTACACTTCTCATTACTTTTTACCTTTTTAGACTTGGATCCATACCATTAACACTTTCACTTTGGGGATATTTTTATATGCCAAAGATATAGGCAACCACTTGCCGATGAAGGCAATACATTCCATCCCGAAGGATTCCATTTTTAACATCATTAATTTGGTCATCCCGAAAGTTACCATCATTAACATCACGAGGCTTAGTCAACCCGTGCGTTGCACCGATTGTATCTAAATATTAATAGCGTAATGGTCGATACTAATTAGGTTTCCACTATTTAAAATAGTTTCTTCACATTAAAAGAGTACATGTGAAGAGACTTTTCCCAATATGTTACATTTAAAAGAGTCTCTTCACATGTAATCTTTTAATATGAATAAGTTACGTAAATTATTTTTTGCCTATTTATTTGGCACTTTTGTCATAGTGAGTTATAAAACCATTTGTACTTTGATATATATTTTTAATTTTTTTTTCAATGGTAGAATTCCAAATGTTAGAGAATTTAATGAATGTTGTTGGTTCTTCTAAATTGCATGATTGTATGTGTTTGTGGTTTGTGCAACAGGCAGGTGAAGATGATGCATTTTCCAAATTGCTTTTTGCTTGTTGTGAGCATTTGAGGCGGGTAATGGTGAAAAACCAAAGCATGATGGCGAACATGAAAGCATTAGGTCCTTGTGGTGTTGCTTTGGACTCGCTAGAAGCTTTGAGAAAGACTCAAGAGAGGCATCGGGTATTACTTGAATAGTTAGGACATCGTATAGTATTTCTTGACTAGGCTCGAGTTCGTGCTCGAGTATATGTTTTTTGTTCGAGCTCGAGCTCGAAGCTCGTTTATAAGTTTTGGCTATTTTTTACTTGTTACAATTTGAAAATCGAATTGCTCGTTTATGAGCTCGAGATCGATTAGCTCGCTTATTAGCTTGTGTACGAGATCGAATAAGCTCGTTTAGTGTGAAGTTTGACTTTTGGTCAGAAACACAGATTGTATGTGTGAATTAGTTAAAATAAGTATTTATTTGTCTAAGTTTGTAACAATTTTTTTCTTATTATTCTGGGCGTGCAACCTTTGTTTATTTATGTCTATCTTTTTACAATTTGTACTCGGTTTATATATTGCTGGTTTATTTACTTTGTCTTAACTTCTGGAATTACGCATGCAGGAACAAGAGACCGTTAAACGTTTTGTCTTGGAGCCGGTTAAAAACAAGCAAGAGTCGCTTTCTGCCCATGAAGAAATGACTGCTTACTATATGGTAGTTTATTTTTCTGTTTATAATCTTGTTATTACTTCAAAAGAAATTAATCTATCGGTAATGGAAATGGATTTTTTATTAAGTTGTAGCAGTTCTGCCTTTCTAAAAATCTTTTTTAATTGACGCCTCATCATAGTTGTCAAAAGCGACGGCGAATTCAAGGCGCAAAGACCCAAAATGTGGCTTAAGCGAGAGGCGCAAAAAAAGCGCGGGCCCGAAAAATAAAAAGCGCACTTAGGTAAAAAAACACTAAATACCATTCAAATTACCAAATACCATTTAATATTTTGACACGATAAAAAATTACATTAAGCTGAAAATGAAACATACGGAGATAGTATGCCATAACAAGAAAACTACACCACCACAAACAACTACGACAAATATGAAACCTAAACTAAAAATGAAGCATGTCAACCTCTCGATGAAGGCACGTGATATACTGACCCTCCCCATTTTTGTTATCCGGACCCTCCCCATTTTTTTTTTTTTTTTTTTTTTTTTTTTTTTTTTGATTTTTATTTTTTATTTTTATAATTTTGTTTATATCAAAAAGCTATAAACCTGAAAGTGCGGAACAGAAATACGGAACAAAAACTATAAAACTGTCATAAATACGGAACAAAAACTAGAAAAAAAAACTGTGCTGCACTGTAAATAGTGGGGGACAAGGGGGACAAAAATGGCAGCCCTCCCTAGTAGGGAGGGTCGGTTAGTATAACCCCTCGATAGGGGGGTGTGCACGGTTCGGTTTGGTTCGATTTTTGGCTAAAATCGAAACCGAACCGAAATGTTCGGTTTTTATAGAACCAAAAACTGAAACCGTTCGATTTTTGGCGGTTCGGTTTTTTCGGTTTATTATCGGTTTCAGTTCGATTTTTCGGTTTTTTTGGTTTTTAAACCGTTTATATTTGGGCATGACATATTTATACCAACAAACTTGTATTACATAAAAAATTTGGTTATTCTTATTTATTGCATATTCTACAATTACACACATATTGATGAGACACACACAGGCAAGTGAAGATAAATATATTATAAATCTACCTACACGACACGACACAACACGACAAACACGTATATAAACATAAACGTTAAATAAATCTACCTACAAAATGAATATCAATTTATAAATTTGATTTATTTAGTTATATATATTCATATTAGATTAATTATATATTATTATATATAAAATCGGTTCGGTTCGGTTTTTACGGTTCAGTTTTTGGACGAAAACCGAAACCGAACCGCATTTTTTGGTTTTTGAAAAAGTAAAAACCGAACCATCGGTTTTTAGTTTTGGTCGGTTTTTTCGATTCGATTTTTTCGATTTTCGGTTTGGTTTCGGTTTTTTTCGGTTTTGTTTGGTCACCCCTCCTCGATTAATTAACAAGAAAACTACCCCCGCCCAATATTTACCCCGCGCCCCCCGCACTTTGCTTTGTACATGTTCGACCTCTCCCTGGGTATAAAATGGGAAAATTTTTATATTTTATTCATAACTCACACACACACTTCTATACTCTCTCGTCTCTCTCACCGCCTCCGGCCAATCTTCCGGCAGCCACCGTCACCGCCGGTAACCGCCGTCGCCGGAAAATTTCCCGGCGAACCCAAACCCTTATACCAATCGATAGATCAGGAGATCCTCTTCTGATCTGGAAGATTTGAGCTCCATCCGAGCAGTCTAGCACCACAAACCGCCGGAAAACTGGAATATGTCGCTTAATATTTATGTGGGCCTGGGCCTAGGGTTTTGGGCGGTGAAGGTGGGCCTCGCCCTCGCCTGTTGCCTAGGCGCACAAGGCGAGCGCCTTTAACAACTATGCGCCTCATTATATTTGCAGAAACTTGCTGAAGAATTAAAAAGTAATGAATGCGCCAGTAGTTCAAGCAAGCATAAGGTACGCATTTAAAATTGTGTCTTATGTGCTTTGAGGTAATTTTTGTATGCCAATGTTTGTAACGAAATTTTTCTTGTTGATTTTGGTTTTGCTTATTTGTATTTGTATGAAGTTTATGTTAGACGATCTATATGAATGTTAAACGATTTATAGGAATGAAAGATGAGCTGTATGAATGATAGATTATTTATATGCATTATCCATGAGATTTGATCATTTCACTATTTAGTCATAAAAAATAAATGATATAGACATATGTAGTTTAGGATGAGATAAATTATACTTTTATCAATTTAGTCATAATTTGAGTATATCAACATTCGTCGGTTTTTGATGATCTAATCATGTTTTCATAAGAGTATACAGTAACATGTATCATTATTAATCTGTGAAAAAGTGCAAAAAGATATTTGACTATGCTATAATGCCAAAATGCGTTACTAAATAAATCTTTCTTTTCCTAGATTTGTAGTTGTGTACGTTAACAGTAATGGTATTGTTCTGATCTGTATGTTTACTGTTGTTCAGAACATTCTCACAAGTATTTTGTGCTTACTTGTTATACTTGATCATGTATCAAACTTGTGTTTTACGCATTACTGGTTGTTTGATCTTTGCGGTTCTTATATCTAATAATTTTTGAAATTGTTATGAATGGTTATGGAGATGCAATGGTTATCATCATATTGGTATAATATGCGATTTATCTCAAAGTTTACCATCGCTCTCAAACTCTCAAATATATATATATATATAACACTTTAAAAACTACTTATATGTTTTGAATATGATTATGACGGAAGTTTATGAGATTTAATTATCCACATTCGTTTGTTTTTGATGATCTAATCATGTTTACATAGGAGTATACAGTTTGTGTACATCAACAGTAATGGTATTGTTCTGATCTGCATGTTTTCTGCTGATCAAGACATTTTCATGAGTATTTTGTGCTTACTTCTTCTACTATATCATGCATTGAAGTTGTGTTTTATGGAGTCCTTGTTATGATTATCATTATATTGGTATGGAAGCACTCTTCAATAGTAGTGCACTAGTTGTTTACTAGTATAATATGCTGGTTATCTCAAAATTACCATCGCTCTCAAACTCATCCTCACTCCCTACAAAAAGGCTGGAGGTCCTTTTCTACCTTAAGTAGAACCGGAAGCAGCCTCTCTACCTTAGGTAGGGGTAAGGCTGTCTACATCTCAACCTCTCCCATACACCGTGGAAGATGGCATTGGGACCCATAACCCGTGGAAGGACGGTATTGGGAGTTACTTTACTTTACTTTTTTTACTCTAAAATTACTTGTATGTTTTGAATATGATTATGACGGAAGTTTGAAGTTATTGTACTTATTATTACTAGTTTTTTAGGAATGAGATTAATCTTGATTGAAGCTTTATTCGTTTGTTTCACTTACTGCTTTTATAGTTTTGTTTGTGTGATTTGTTATAACTGTTTTACTTGAATTAATAGTGAACATAATACGTTAGTTTAAACTTTTGGCTTCTCTGGGTGTCATGTACTCCGTCTCTCAGTAGTGTTTGTTTACTCATATCAGTTGTCATTTAGTAGTTACAGTTTGTTTATGTTGAAGAAAATTTCTTGATTAATACCATGTTGTGTTTAGTCTTTAATTGTAAGTTGTACCATGCTTGTACGTGATAATTGTTTCCAAAGTTTTCAACTTTTATTGTACTTGCATGTGTATTTGAGAATGTATAACAAGTTTTTGTATCTGTTTCAACTTTTTTGTATTTGTTGTTGATTAAATGGGGTTATAATGTTCCGTGTGATGTTAATAGTTGTTGATGTACAATATTAACTTTTACTTGCATGCCAGATTGTATATGTGTGAATTAGTTAAAATAAGTATTTATTTGTCTGAGTTTGTAACAATTTTTTTCTTATTATTCTAGACGTGCAACCTTTGTTTATTTATGTCTATCTTTCTACAATTTGTACTCGGTTTATATATTGCTAGTTTATTTACTTTGTCTTAACATCTGGAATTACGCATGCAGGAACAAGACACCATTAAACGTTTTGTCTTGGAGCCGGTTAAAAATAAGCAAGAGTCGCTTTCTGCCCATGAAGAAATAGAATTTGAGTCGGATGAGGAGCCTCGATGCAGCGATGCAGAACTCTGTTCATGAGAAAGTTGAACTTCTCCGTATCAGAAGAAGATTTGTATGTGCTATCTACACAACTATTTTATATTGTATTGTTATATTGTAATTGTATATTTTACAATTAGTTTCTATCCTGCAGCAAATATTTTTTTAGGAATGTTGCGAGAGTAAACGAAGTTCAGTTTTCCAAGAGGAAGAAAGGAGCACGGTTTGGACATGTGGAGTTTTACACCGCTGAGGCTGCTAGACAGGTATAACTCATTTGTGCAAAGGTTTCGTCTTGCTGATGTTGCATATAAGTATTTTTAATAATAAAAAACTATTTGCAGGCCCTTAAACTAAATGGCCAGAAGTTACGCGGACATGTTGTTCGTCTCGATTATGCAGAAAAATGGCCTAACTTGGCTGAGATGTTTGCTAGCGGAGGCCGTCATGGGGGTCGTGGTCAGGGTGGATTTTATGGTGGAGGCCGCCATGGGGGATTTGGTGCTGGTTGAGGCCGCCATGGGGGGCGTGATTGGGGCTACTGAGCAACACACATGAGTTGCTGTAATTGGCTAGTGATAATATGATTTGACCTGACTTTTGTTCTGCGAAATTAAACAACTAGAAAACCAAAGTAACATACTATAATTTCGCAGAACAAAAGTCAGGTCAAATCATATTATCACTAGCCAATTACAGCAACTCGTGTGTGGCTCAGTAGCCCCAATCACGCCCCCCATGGCGGCCTCAACCAACACCAAATCCTCCATGGCGGCCTCTACCATAAAATCCACCCTGACCACGACCTCCATGACGGCCTCCGCTAGCAAACATCTCAGCCAAGTTAGGCCTTTTTTCTGCATAATCGAGACGAACAACATGTCCGCGTAACTTCTGGCCATTTAGTTTAAGGGCCTGCAAATAGTTTTTATTATTAAAACAACTTATATGCAACATCAGCAAGACGAAACATTTGCACAAATGAGTTGTACCTGTCTAGCAGCCTCAGCGGTGTAAAACTCCACATGTCCAAACCGTGCTCCTTTCTTCCTCTTGGAAAACCGAACTTCGTTTACTCTCGCAACATTCCTAAAAAAATATTTGCTGCAGGATAGAAACTAATTGTAAAATTTACAATATAAAATAGTTGTGTAGATAGCACATATACATCATCTTCTGATACGGAGAAGTTCAACTTTCTCATGAACAGAGTTCTGCATCGAGGCTCCTCATCCGACTCAGATTCTATTTCTTCATGGGCAAAAAGCGACTCTTGCTTGTTTTTAACCGGCTCCAAGACAAAACGTTTAACGGTGTCTCTTGTTCCTGCATGCGTAATTCCAGATGTTAAGACAAAGTAAATAAACTAGCAATATATAAACCGAGTACAAATTGTAGAAAGATAGACATAAATAAACAAAGGTTGCACGCCTAGAATAATAAGAAAAAAATTGTTACAAACTCAGACAAATAAATACTTATTTTAACTAATTCACACATATACAATCTGGCATGCAAGTAAAAGTTAATATTCTACATCAATAACCATTAACATCACACGGAACATTATAGTTATAATGTTCCGTGTGATGTTAATGGTTGTTGATGTAGAATATTATAATGTTCCGTGTGATGTTAATGGTTGTTGATGTAGAATATTAACTTTTACTTGCATGCCAGATTGTATATGTGTGAATTAGTTAAAATAAGTATTTATTTGTACGAGTTTGTAACAATTTTTTTCTTATTATTCTAGGCGTGCAACCTTTGTTTATTTATGTCTATCTTTCTACAATTTGTACTCGGTTTATATATTGCTAGTTTATTTACTTTGTCTTAACATCTGGAATTACGCATGCAGGAACAAGAGACACCGTTAAACGTTTTGTCTTGGAGCCGGTTAAAAACAAGCAAGAGTCGCTTTTTGCCCATGAAGAAATAGAATCCGAGTCGGATGAGGAGCCTCGATGCAGAACTCTGTTCATGAGAAAGTTGAACTTCTCCGTATCAGAAGAAGATGTGTATGTGCTATCTACACAACTATTTTATATTGTATTGTTATTTTGTAATTGTAAATTTTACAATTAATTTCTATCTTGCAACAAATATTTTTTTAGGAATGTTGCGAGAGTAAACGAAGTTCGGTTTTCCAAGAGGAAGAAAGGAGCACGTTTTGGACATGTGGAGTTTTACACCGCTGAGGCTGCTAGACAGGTATAACTCATTTGTGCTAAGGTTTCGTCTTGCTGATGTTGCATATAAGTTGTTTTAATAATAAAAACTATTTGCAGGCCCTTAAACTAAATGGCCAGAAGTTATGCGGACATGTTGTTCGTCTCGATTATGCAGAAAAAAGGCCTAATTTGGCTGAGATGTTTGCTAGCGGAGGCCGTCAAATGGGGGTCGTGGTTAGGGTGGATTTTATGGTAGAGACCGCCATGGGGGGCGTGATTGGGGCTACTGAGCAACACACATGAGTTGCTGTAATTGGCTAGTGATAATATGATTTGACCTGACTTTTGTTCTGCGAAATTATAGTATGTTTGTTACTTTGGTTTTCTAGTTGTGGCTACTGAGCAACACACATGAGTTGCTGCAATTGGCAAGTGATTGTTAAATTTTCAAGAGTAGTAGATAGACTATAACTTCTAGCCAAGTTATCAAGGTTATGGAGCTGACCAGATAGCATGTAAAGGATCTTTTGGTATGCAATGCAAGACTTTTTTTTTTTTTTTTTTTTAATGTGGAACCACTTTTGCCTTTAATCATGTGGAACCCCTATAATCTTAGGTTTCTTTACTAAAAGGTTTAAAAACTTTATAACTCTTGTATATAGTTACCGGAAATTGCATGTATATCCTTTTAAAATTAAATAATTGTATATCTTTCCATAGTTAGGAGGAATTGCATATATAGTAATTGTGCTAGGAAGTTTACACATCCCACTCTTAATGTAAAGTAATCTTAGTAAGATGTATATAAGTTCCATTGTTCTAATTATAAGAACTATTTGCAGACCTGAACGACCAAGAGTTAACTCAGACGTGTTGTTCAGCTCTCGTATGCGCACACACAAAAAAAAAAAAAAAAAAAAAAAAAAAAAAAAAAAACTCTTAAAGTGGGGGAGACGTTTGCTAGGGACATGGGGAAAGTGGTTGCTAGCGGGTATGACTCAAATAATCAAATTTGTTTGGTGTTTCTTTTTTCTTTCTTTTTATTTATTTATTTTTTATTTTATTTATTTATTTTTATATCAATTGAATATTTCTGCTTGTACTTTTTTTGTATCTACCATTAAAAGGTGTAGAGTTTCAGGAAGCATTGTTAGAAATGCTACGCGTGATGGTAGCGGAGGCCGTCATGGGGTCGTGGTCGGGTTGGAGGTTATGGTAGAGGCCAGCATGGGGGATTCGGTGTTGGTAGAGGCCGCCATGAGGGGTGTGATTGGGGCAGAGGCTACTAAAGTTTATACCCGTGGTGGTTGATTTTGGCTTGCTTAATGGTTTAAATGGTTCTTTGATCGATCTCAGTTACGTACACACACTTCAGACCGTATTTTCTTTGCTTATGCATATCCTATTTGCAAGACCTAGTATCTTTATTTAAATACTAATACTTGATTTGCTTACGTCCCCATCAAAAGCCGCCACACCACGCCTCACACTATTTATAACCTTGGTTTTACATCTTGTTTCATTTACCTTCTTGATGACACGTTTGATTTTCTTTTTAACTTGCCTCACGTTTGAGGAGTGATATGCATAAATCTTAGTTTGTTTTGTTGATGAAGTTTAAGGCACGAAAGAAACCCTCAATTGTATCACTACTGCACCAAAATAGTGGGCAAGGATCTATATACATACACAATTGAGATCACCTATCAAAAAATAAAAAAAGAGTGTAAACATTTACAAAAAGAATGTTCTATACTTTACATGTGACTAGAAAGTCTTTAATCTTATTCACCATTCTTGAATTGCATAGAAATTTGCATAATAATCTTGAGCATCCAATTTGAAAATTGATGTGTTATTAGTATAATATTGTTTATAATGTTGCCAACATCTGCCTAGCAGAGTTGGTCAGGGGGCTCTTCCCCATGCGAGAGGTCTCGAGTTCGAGTCTCCCCATGGTGGTTTTCAGTGGGCTCTCACTAACTACACTAACTATATCTATACTAATTCAGCCGTTTAAAAAAAATTTAAAAAAAAAATTGTTTATAATGTTGACCTACAATGTTAATAATAATAATAAAAAAAAAAAATGATAAAAAAAATACATAAGATCTTATAGACAATTTATTTATGATACAAAAAACTTAGCACAAGCACATGCCAACCGGAACTTGTCGTTTTGGATCTTTTATATGACTATCAAAATCCCATCAAATTCAACTTTACCTTCAAACATCATGTACAAGAGATGACCAAACAAAGAAAGCAACCGCAGGAATGAAGTGCTCTTTGGAAAAGAGGTCAACTATCGTCTTCGCTGCAAACCCATTCACGATCATTGTCATCTCAGTGTGATCATAAACAAGCAGGTTAGTACGATGAATCCATTGCCGTAGCTAAGCTGACGAAGGCCCTGTGCAAAAACTTATACCATAACTAAATACGATAATCAAAAATATATTATACCAACTATGGAAACAAAAAACATATTATTTTGATGATCTATTTTAAGTTTTAATAAATATTTACAACAAAAGATTGTACAACAGTAATAATTTTTTTGTTCGAAGTGAATTTGAGGCCCCTAAATATTAGAGGCCTTGTGCGATAGCACGCCTCACACACCCTCATATACGGCTCTTGATTAATCCGTCTGTCGCACTCCTCAATCCAAATGTTGCATGAAAACAACAACAAAATATTATCAATTAAATAAATCAAAACTAGAAATATAATCAATAAAAATTTAGTCACCAACAAACCTGTGGTAAATGCACTCAAACATTGTCTTTACCCTTTACATATCATTTCCAAGCTTCCTCATAACCAATTTATACCATCTTAAATGGAACCTCAAGCTGTCGAACATTTCAACATTCTAAAAACAATTTTCGATCATCAAGCTTAACAACAAATAAATCTGAACAAAAAACATAAAATCAATAAACTTCGAGAAATGGTCAATTTTTGTTGGGATCAAGATAGAATTCAAAAGTTAAAATAAGTTCAATTATAATCATTCAACTAAATCCAATTATCTCTAAATTAACATCAACAACAACAACCCTTTTATCACATTTACATATAACTTGATTTATCGTGAAACATTTTCTTTTAATCCTCACTATTGCGAATATTCAAACTTCGATTCCACATTTCCACACCAGGTACGTTCGTATAATCCTTAGTATTGCAACTATTTAATGTGCGTTTTAGTTTACTTTTCACTATAAAATTAAATTTAAAACTAAATTTTGTTCTACAATTTAGGAATTAAATGTAAATTTTATTGGGTAATAAGATTATAATGTTATTTTACATTTAACTCATAAACTTCTACATATCAACTCCTTATCTTTTATATAATAAAACAAAATCTCAAGTGGGGACTTTTTCATTTAAAAAAATAAAATCATTCCTTATTAAGTAATATTTTTTTAATTATTATTTATTTATTTTAAATAATTTGATTTTTTTTAGGTTAAATAATCCTAAATACTTCCTTATTTGGCAATAGTATTTGTAAATTCGTTTTTTAAGAAAATTTGAGCTAAAAAAATATATGTGTCAAAAATATAAAAAGTTAAAACTTTAAAAACGCGGGGTCATTTACAAGACTTAGGTGTCAAAACTGAAAATTAAGAAAAAACAAAACAGAGTTTGGCTGTTGACACAAATCCAAAATACACAGATGTAACTTAAAAAAACAAGGACTCGTGTTCCTTCCATCACCAGTAGCATCAATTATCCCTAAAATCTAAACCTAAAATCTCAATACATCCTATTCATATGGATCATGTGAATAAAAAAAAACATCTCACGAATCACAAATAAGAGGTAACTTAGTCACCTAGAATATGCTATCAACGAATTAACATAGCAAGTGATTGTTGATTATGCTTGATTTTAGTATTTAAGTGTGTTTGGCCACTTTAATTTTGACGACCACCAAGTGTTCGATATTAATCCCCAATGAAACTCATGTTTTTAAGATGCAACATTGTATATGTGCTTATACTTTCATGTGTACTTGTAACACCCTCGATTTCGATATATCACAGCGGAATATAAGTTGGGGTGTTACTTCAAGCATCACAGTCATGAGAATAGAAAACGACTCGAAAAGAGACGTTTTAAATAAAATTGTTATCATTCATTTATTTAAATCAGAGTTATATATAGAGGTCCCAGCGGGATGTTTCTGTTAATACGTGATAAAAGTTACATTATTAGTTGAATGATAACGAAATAGACACTCTTTTTATAAGAAGAAAGTCCATGCCACTCCGTGCCAAATCGTACTTCTAGTTACCTGAGATAAACATGCTTAAAAAGTCAACACAAAGGTTGAGTGAATCCATAGCGTTTAAAGTTAAATCAGTTGAACACAAGCTAAATAGAAAGTAAATCGGTAATATCGCAGTTCGTTATATATTGCTCTAAGTCTCATGAATCGCAAGACGTTAACACGATAGATATCATAGTTATAAGCTAATGATGTAAATCACTACATAATTAAATGTAGCAATTATGCCCTCAAGTAGGAGTCTGCCTGAAACTCTTTATTAAACGTTTTCAAATAAAATGCATTGGGTCACTTATCCAGTAACACAAAGGGGTTGTCAACCCAATAGATCTATTCATTATATTCGCGCTCACCCGAAAGTGATTAATGGTTCATGATAGAGGGTCTTTAAATAGGCAACAGTTAAACTTATGCAATATAAATCAGGAAAGCATACAGGAAAATACTTGTGTTCGGTTTAGTAGCATGTATCTCCCCACAAGTTTGGAAAAACGTATAAAGAAAAGTGGGACTTTGAACTCACCTGAGCAGTCTGGATGGAAAACAAAGTTAAATAGAGTTGAAAAACGTCTCCGGCACGCAACCTGGTTCGTTATGTCAAGTTTCAGTAATCGTTTTCGAATACATATAAGTTTATGATTCGTTTCGTAACGTTTTTGGTTGACGATTAAATGTTAAAATTGAGGCAACATGAAGTCTCTTCAAAAGTTATAAGATTTTATCTTATTTCTTATTTTTATGTTTTCGTTTCGTTCGTTAATTATTTCCCGTTTGTTCGTTATCGATATAAACGTATTACTTTTATTAATGTCTATTAAATTAGAAATAACAATAATAATAATATTAACATTTATAAAATGTTATGTTTTTGCCCTTAGAGTTTCATATACTGACGGTTTATACCCTTATACTTTTATAAAATTACAACTTTTACCCCTGAACATTGGTCAAATGACAGTTTCTACCCTGGAGTTTTGAAAATTACACTTTTTACCCTTTTTATTAATCGTTGACAAAAATGGTCCTTGATTTAAATAACTTTGAGAAGTTGACAAATTTGGCCCATAAAAACTCCAATTCATTAGTTTGAAAAATATATAAAAATAGTTCGCGATCACCTTGTTTTGGACACAAATAACTACGAGGCGAGGGCTTGGTTTTTCTTCGTTCTTTTTCCTACATAAAGTTAGCCAGGTGGTCTATTTACTGGCCAAGTTTCGTAATTTTTGAAAGTTGTTTGATAGTCGAAATAAATTTCCTAAGGTTGTCGAGTAGAACAAAGATTTATTTAAAACTGGAAAAATAGTTTTCGTACCTAGCGATTGACAGATTTTGGAACTAAATAACTTTATGATTACTTCATCTTTTCACTGAATTCTTCTTCCTAAAAACAGTTAGCTATGTGATCTTTTAGTTAGCAAAAATTCAGATTTTATGGTGTTATTTTAGTGGTCGAAAATTAGACCCAAAGTTGGTTAGTTGGACTGTTACTCGACCAGGTTTTAAAAAAATAAAACTCAAGTTTTTCAACTTAGCGATGGGGCACTAGTTTTGGGACTCGACAACTTTTTATCCGTTAAATCTTTTTATGAAATTCTTCTTTCTAAAATTAGTTAGTTAGGTGGTTAATAAATAGGCCAAGTTTCAGATTTTATTGAGGTCTTTAAAGGGTCGAAAAATAGGTTCAAAGTGGGGAGTTGGGGACTGTTTAATCGACCAGACTTAAAAATAAATCTTAAGGTTTTTCAGTGAGCGATAAGGGGCAGATTTTAGAACTCGATATCTTTATAACGACTTGACCTTTTTACGGGGTTTTTCTTTCTAAATTTAAACAGCTATGTGGACTATAACTAGGCCGAATTTCAGAATTTATGATGGTCATTTGAGGGGTGAATCAAAGGTCCAAAGTTGGGTATCTGAAGCTGTTTTAGCGATAGAACAGAAAAAAAACTGATTTGGTTTTTCAATATTTAAGATTTCTTACTAACTTTTAACATATAATATGATGAGATTAGGTATATTAAACTTATTTTTAACATGTTTTATCAATTCTCAATTTGTTTTTACAAGATTAAATATATAGGGTGTGTTTGGTTACTGATTCGAACAGGAAGAAGAAAAGAAAGAAAAGAAAAATGAGATTTTTAGTTTTTGTATTATATCATTATTAGAGGTTACTTATTTAGTATCTTAAGAGTATTCAAAGCATATGTAAGGTAATGAAAAGGATTGAGAACTCACCTAGCTTAAACTAGTTCGAATAGGAAAAGGTTTAGGGCATATGACTTGGAAATGAAACACAAGAGCTTCTTCCTCCTTTCTTGACTTCCTAGGCTGTTTCTTGGACTTATTTAAGAGTTGTGGGATCAGTAGGGATTGTGTATGGGGCTGTGGTGGTGATGTCGAGGGGTTTGAGGTAGATATGGAGGAGTGGTGCTCAACTATTTATAGGAGGAGAAGATTAGGGTTTTCTATAAGCTTCTTAGGGTTTCTTAGAGGATGTTAAGAAGATAAAGGTGATGTGTTTCATTATCTAAGGCGCCATATGGTTGGAGGGGGAAAGGGTTGGTGTGGAAGCTCTCCTTCCATACAAGTAGGCTAGTTGGTGATGTCATGGTGATGTGGAGGAGGGGAATCTAAGGAGAGGCTATTTGAGGGAGGTTGTATGAAGAAACTAATTTGGTTGTGGTTTAGTGGGTATCGAACTAGGAGGGGGAAAATGGAACCAAATGGGCTTTAGGTAGTGGTACTTAGGGTTTTATTATATTGTACTTAGGGTTTATGGAAAATAATTAGGTTAGTTTTAGTTTAAGTAAGTATTACTAAGATATTTATTTAGGGTTTTCACATTTACATATTTATATATGTCGATTTTATATATAGGATAAAGAAATGGATTTTGTGCTTAAGGGGGTTGTACTAGAAGCTTAATAAGGTTGTAATTAAGTTTTAGAAATATAGAAATTATAGTTTTAATGTTTCCTTAAGTTATATAATTTTTATGTAATTTTTATTATGCTTAAAATGTATATAAATGGGATTTTAGGATTTTGTGCATTAGGCACTTGTACACTGGGTTTAGAGACTTGTACTTATATTTAATGAGTTTAGAAAAATTAATTTTTAAGATTTGTGTATGAAAGACTTGTAATTTGTGCTTTAAAATAATTATATTTAAGGTTTTAATAAGGTTTTTGTAAATATTTGGTTTTTTATGCATTATTGACTTGTACCTTGGCTTAAATGACTTGTACAATTTATATTTTATAAAAATCTCATGCAAATAAATTAGGGTTTGTAAATTTAGTTCATAAAATCATAGTTTAAATGAAATTAGGGTTTTACCGGAAATTATTATGGAACTAGGGTTTCTATGCTTTAAATATTTGTACCTTAGTTGAATGAGTTGTACTTTAGTATTTTTGGGGTTTTGTTACTTAAATTTGTTGTTATGATAGTTTAGGATTTTATAGAACTCTATTTGATAATGAACGTTTAGTTTTAAACGTACGTTAACGAATTAACGCAAAATGGCAAATGAGATATCTTTAAGTTTTATATGAAGATGTTTATATAAGATAAACATTAAATACGTTGAGGTTGGGTTGCATGCGAGCACGTTTATCGAGGATGTGATCTACGTCACATAAGATAATAGTTATAATCAGATAACAAATTAAAAAAAAAATTACACGTAGAAAATGATAAATATTCTGAGAGATAGTTTATTATAACGTGGGATTTTTCACAGTGGTTACAGTACTAAATAATTAACATGGTTGATGAATTTCATTAGAGGTGGCAAATAAAGTTACTTTTTTATGGTTTATTTTAGCTTATTGGATTGCTTATATGCTTTGAAACTAAGCACGCACCACAAATAAGTAGTTTTCATTAGAGAGTTTAGGATTTGAAACATATACAACATGTCTCAGAAAATCATGAGAATAAATGTCAAGTTTAAGAATTAATTAAACTATTCGATTAACCCAATTGTAATTTATCTGTCTGTACATTAATAATTCATACGTTAACCTTACAACACGTTGGCTGCTCTCGATCAATTAGTCTTAATTGGCATTTGTTAGGAATGATACTTACTGTTGGGTGTACTCTTTAGTCCTTTATCCTTAACTTAATATGTAGCATATATCGAGTCCGCCATAGTTTTAACATATAAGGCTGGCAGACATATGTAAAAGCTAAAACGTGTGTCGCCATATGGGTTTTTTCGTCACATATAGTTAATATCTTCTACCTGCCAAATGACATTCGTCTGAGAGATTGTGGGTTTACGTTCTAGCTGGTCATTATCATATGTGGTATTTGTTCATAGTTATGAGTTATTATTAGTTATACTCTTTTCTGTTTAGTAGTTGTTAAAGCTATAAGTGATGCTATTTGCTATATTAGAAAGGTGTAATCTATTTTAATTTTCGAAATGAGATTGGATAAGGGTTTAAACAAGATATCTCTTTTCCTATTGATCATGTGATTAGCTGCACCAGAATCAACAACCAAACTTAAACACATCTTAAAAATAGGAATTTCACTAAACAATACTGATGAGTGTGTAAATACTCATCATTTTATACCCATAATAGACACTAAAATGACCAAAAACACTGAATTATACTGCAGATATCCTTGGTTTGTGTTTTATGTGTTTCAGGTACTGAAGGATTGAAAACGGAGCGAAAACGAATATTTTTGGATCGACTCGACAGCATTTGATCAAGTGAAGACGAAAGTCAAAGACATAGTCAAAGTCAACCCCCAAAATACCAAAATGACACAAGTGGTCCCTGGAAATAGTTTTGATTTTTGGCAGCCTTGGTCCTTGGATTTTCAGAATTTACAACAATGGTCCCTTAAAGATAAACCTAATCTAATTCTAAATCCTAATTCACAAAACCCAGCTGCTAAATTAAATCCAACCCAACCCTAAATTAAATCCAACCCAGCCCACACCATACACTTACCCAAGCCCAATTTAAATAAAACCCAACCCGATCCAACCCATCCTTAGTTAACCAAAAGGTTTGACCTTCGGTCAAATCCTTCTTCTTCAATACCACCCCGCCAAAACCATACCACCCTCACCCACAGGTTTCTCTGCAACACCCACCCCCTCCTCCTATCCCACTCCACCTAACAAGCCAAAAGCAATTAATGCTTCTTCCCCATTTCAAGTTATCAGAGATAGTGGATTTTTCCACTATCTCCTTTTTGGCGCCAAAAGTGGTTTAAATGGCTGAGATCAATTCAAGAGGATCCAATGGTGCAGAAATGATCAGAGAAGAAGATGAGACTTATCCCACTTTAGTTTAGTATATATAGGACTCTTTGTAAGCCTATTGAGGCAAGTAGTTAATTTTTAATAATCGTTTTTATTTACTCAGTCTTTATATTTTGTAATTCCAATTTCAGTTGTTAATTCAAGTTATTTTTAAGTTATTTACTCTCTTTTAATTCAGTATTGCACTCAGTTTTCATTTTAATAGAATTCAAGTTATCTTGGTAATTCGTATTAAGTTTTCCAGTTGTTAAGAATCACTCAAAAGCCACAATTACCCTTCCTATAATCTTATAAAAGCTTTTCATAGCTTTGTGTAAGTTTATATTAGTATTAAGCTGTTCTAAATTCAAAAGATGAAGAAAGTCAATGAAAGTCAAAGAAGGACCAAATAAGCAGTTCTGGTGAGATAAGCCATCAAGAAAAGCTGAATTGGGTTTTCTAGCTTGTCATTGACAAGCTAGTTGTGTTCTGTTCATAGTTCCTTAGTTTCATAGTCTCCAACAGTTGTAAGCCATTTTCATTAATTTTTATTGTTTTCTAGTTTACTGTCACATAGCTTATTACTAGCTTATTTTGCCTTTTTTCTATTTCTTTGGTGTTAATTATTGCTGTGTATTTGTCTTTCTAGAGTTTAAACTTCAGTTTGTTCTAGTTCCTTTAAAATCTCATTTAAAAGCCAAAAATAGGATAAACTAGGAATTGCTTATTTGTTGCTTATTTTCAGTAGAA
Source organism: Artemisia tridentata subsp. tridentata (assembly GCA_021014915.2). Lineage (NCBI taxonomy): Eukaryota > Viridiplantae > Streptophyta > Magnoliopsida > Asterales > Asteraceae > Artemisia > Artemisia tridentata. Next base: position 347,473,024 of record CP139506.1, on the reverse strand, counting down.
ATCTATTCATTAGTGCTTAATCTAGTTAGAGGAAACTTTGTGACTCAAAAAAACTTAGCTTATTGTGGTCTTATCAGTTGAAAATCTCAAAACAGACCCAATAAGGACTGTTTGGTTTATAAGTCAAAATGGGTCATCTGGGTTCTATACTGTTCATTTGCAATTCTCTTAGATTTGATCTTGAATAATTAAGCAGATAAGAGTTGTTAGTGGGAGCATTGTGCAAGATTTTTAAGATTTGTAGGTTTTGTATTCACTAGTGCAATATTAGAGCTTGAACTGTCCAAATAAGCCATAACAAGCAATAAGCTCTTTTGGACCTTATTTTTGGCATTACTGAGGTCCTTTAAGTCCATTTAGTGAGTACACAAGAGTTGGTTTAATCTCAGTTGTTTTGTGCATATCTGCACAAGTCTGCACACATCAGACCATCAATAGCAGTCTGCATAAGTATTGGTGGAACAATTTAAGTGCTTATTTGTGATATTCTAAACCTAAATTTTTGGTTTCTCAGTAGCTTACTATGTGTTCTTTGCTTATTCAATATATCAGCCCCTTAGTATAGCTTATTGAAGCTTCAAATTAAGCTCAAAAGTCCCCTATTCATACAAGCATATACTGAGAGATCAATATATACTTGCTTTGAATAGCCATTTTCTCAGCTTATTTTTAAGCCCTAAATAAGCTCTACTTGGTCTGAGTTTTGGTTTTTAAGATCCTTGCTAGGTCTTCTTTAGATATTTGTGGTCTTTAGTAGTTATATAAGTGCTTATAAATAAGCTTAAAGTTGCCTAGTGGGACTGCATAATGCCCTGTGCATAGCAGCCCCTATTTGCTTATTTTGTGTGTGATCAGTGCTTATTTCTTGGTACTTGTGCTTATTCAGTTGTCATTTAGCTTATTGTTGGTTGTTAAGATAGTTTCAGTTTGCCTTTAGCTTATTTGATTGCTTATCAGTCCTTTTTTCTCAAAAAGCTTGGCTTATTATCTTAATAGCCCACTGATCAGCAAACTTGAGCTTTTTCTGGGCTTATTTGTGATTTTCATTAAAAGTTCCAGTTATAAATTTTGCTTATCTCATTGTGCTTAATCAGTTTCAATCTTAAAAATCAAAAAAATAAAAAAAAAATCAAAAAGGTCAGGACTGGGATTCGAACCCTGGTCTCTGGACTCAATTCACACACACCTTACCATTGTGCCCTTGGGACTTCTCTGGTTTATCTTTGCACACATATATATTTAAACCCTTTTTCCCTTTTAAGCCATTCGAGCTTATTAGCTTATTACCAGCTTATCCCAATAAGCTGGCATCTTGTTAATATTTTTTCCAGGCTTGTTTTAGCATAAAGTAATTTCACAAAAATTTCCAGAATTTTTAGAATAGTTTTAGTATTTTTAAAAAAAATTTCTTTTACGTTTAGTTTTTAATTCATAATAAAAAATGTAAAAGTCAGAAAAATATAAATATTTTTTCTAAAATTTTCTTTTGTTATTTATAACTTAGAAAAAATAAAATTACACTTGTAAGATTAAATTTTAGAGATTTCACATTTTAATCCCGTTTTTAGATTTTCCGTTTCGCGTTTTTTATATAAATTGTGTTAATCTTAATTTTCTAGTGAGAATTTGTTTCTCATTATTTAATTAGATTAAAATAAAAATACAAGCAAAATTCCATATTCCAAATATTAATCACTCTAATTCCAAACCTCAAACGATTGACCATTCACTCCTCGTTGGGACACGACCCGGGTAATCACTTACCTGGTATCACACATATAAAAAACGTGAGTTTTTGCAAGTTAGCCTTTTTTCTAAAGGGTTAATTTGTCTTTATTCACGTGTATCCGTCTGATATTATTTATATATACACTTCACCGCGGATCAAATTTTGGCGCCGCTGCCGGGGAGGTTGTGTTGCGACTATATCGTTGAGATTTTTAACGATTAGTGACTTGAGATCCTTCTTTCAGAAGTTTCCACTTTCATAAACCATATAAAATACAAAAATATTTTTCTTTTCTTTTATATATATAATATCATATAAAAATAAAAACCCAAAAACATTTTCCGTTTTATTGTAAAATAAAAGATAAAAGCAAAATCAATATAATATTCCTCAACTTGGAGTATTATCATAATAAGTTCCCAAACAAAAGATTAAAACTTGCCTTTGTGTCGCTTGCGAATTCGGCTCACCTTTGATTGATAAACAAACTCTAACGGAGGTTTCAGGAGGTTTGACATTAAATTGACAAACCGAAAGGAGCGGGTTTTTAAGGAGCATTTATTGCCCACCTTTGCTTCTCCGCCACTCTGTGCGTTTTTAAGTCAGAGAGCTACCGTACGCTTGTTGATTTAAGGTTTTTAAGTTCCTTGTGTTTTGCTTCGATCTTGATTTAATTAAATTATTTTATTTAGTGCATGCGCACTCGTTCTTCTACGTCGACAAGTCCTTTACGTGAACTCGTAGATATTCCGAGAAGACGTAATCGTAGATGTGCTGCCCGAATAGTCGAACCCGAGATTCGTACTGTTCCCATTGATAAAATGGCAGACGATCGAACAATGGCGGAGATGCTCCAAGCACCCACCGAGGGTTACAGAGATGCCATCGTTTTACCACCAATCGACTCTGATCATTTTGAATTGAAAACGCATTTGATTCAACTCGTGTCTACAAACCAATTCCACGGGTTTGAACGAGAAGATCCGTATGCACACATCCGTTGGTTCAACAAGTTGACCTCTACAATCAATTACAAGGATGTGCCGCAAAAAGTTGTCAAATTGATGCTATTTCCGTTTTCACTCGAAGGGGCAGCCCGGATTTGGCTGAAAAAAGAACCCCCTCGATCCATTGAAACTTGGGAAGATCTCGTACAGAAATTTGTCAATTATTTCTTTCCTCCTTCAAAGACGACTAATCTGAAAAATGAAATTTCTGGGTTTCGTCAAGGTTTCGATGAAAACTTCGGAGAGGCATGGGACTGATTTAAAGATCTCCTAAGAAAATGCCCGCATCATGATTTCACGGAGTTACAACAGATCAATACGTTTTATAATGGGTTGAATGGAAACGATCAAGATTCTCTAAACGCTGCCGCTGGTGGCAATATCTTGAATCGTCGACCTAAAGACGTGATTGAAATTTGCGAGAATAAGTCAAAAGTTCCTATTTCTAGAAACAAAGTGAATGTTCCTGTCACTCCTACTTCTTCATCCGGTAACTCATCAGAGTTAGCCGCTCTAACGGACGCAATTCGTTACATGATGAAGGAAGTAAAAGAAATTAAGAGTGAAATTCATAAACCGGAACAAATCAAAGCCATAAACAAAGTGTGTGAAACTTGTGGTGGCCCGCATGCGTATTACGATTGTCAAGCAACCGATGATTCTGTTTACCAAGCTCCCGTAGCAGCCGTAAACCACAATCAAAACCGACCGCATGCGAAAACTCATTACCGAGCACCAAATGCTATGGTACCACCTGGTTTTCCACCCGCGCCTAATCAAAATAATCAAAATCGCTTTGTTCAAAATCAAGGACAAAATTTCAACAATTCTCAGAATTTCAACCAAAACCGTAACAATTTCAACCAGCCTTATCAAGCTCCGAATCAACATGTTTATCAACGACCTCCTCAAGCTCCTTTGACTAATGATTTCATGAAAATTACTAAGTCCAGCATGCGTTCAATGCAGACTCAAATCAATAATATGAAAGTCGAGTTGAGAAAGGAAATTGATACTACGATGTCTCATCAAACAAATGAGTTGAAGAATATGATGGGCAGTTTCATGAATATGAACATGAACCAGTCTTCTTCATCTTCCGGACGACTTCCGAGCAATACCATTCCTAATCCCAATGCTGAGTTGAAAGCCGTCACCACTCGTAGTGGTAAGACGCATAATGGACCCTCGACTCCTATGCCCCCTCCACCGGGGGAAGTGAATCGAGATGCCGAGGTGACAACGGACAAAGTGCATTTCTCAAGCCCACAAAGTACCGCACACGTCCAACCTCCAGATGTCCAAACTCCAGTTCCGGAACCCGATGTTCCGAAGACCAATCCTAAGCCTTCAATTCCATATCCTTCGAGGCTTAATGATCAGAAGCTTAAAGACAAAACGAATCAACAGATGGAGAAATTCTTTAAAATCTTCAGTGATTTGCACTTTGACATAAGCTTCGCAGATGCTCTCATTCTCATGCCCAAATTTGCATCTACACTCAAAAGTTTGCTAAGCAACAAGGATAAGTTGTCTGAGATGGCAAAGACCCCACTAAACGAACAGTGCTCGGCGGTGCTCCTCAAAAAGCTTCCCGAGAAGCTCGGAGACCCCGGCAAGTTTTTAATCCCATGTGATTTCTTGGTGATGGTTCAGTGCTCTGCCTTGGCCGATCTTGGCACAAGCATTAACCTTATGCCACTCTCAGTATGGGAGAAATTATCTCTTCCAAAGCTTACATCTACTTGCATGACACTCGAGCTAGCGGACCGTACTGTAACTCATCCGCTGGGAATAGCTGAGGATGTCGTTGTGAAAGTGGGAAAGTTCCATTTTCCCACTGATTTCGTTGTGGTAAACTTTGATGCCGATCCTCGAGTTCCACTCATTCTGGGGAGAGCTTTCTTAAGAATGAGTCGTGCTATCATCGACGTATATGCTAAAGAATTATCCATACGGGTTGATAATGAAGAAGTCACGTTTAACATTAATCAGGACTCTAAACCTCTAACCACCAAATGCAACATTGCTACGGTCAATCAAAAATCTGATTTCGTAATTGCTTCCAAAAGAAGTGATTCGATGCTCTCAAGATTCACGGTTAAGAGTCCTTCACAAAAACGTGCTGAGATCAAAACGAGGGGGATTACCCCTGGTTCAAGCAAATGGTTTGAAAGTCATACTACAGAAGTTAAGAGTGTTTTTGACTACGATGAACAAGAATCGGAGATCACATTGGAAGTGGTGAAAACTGCTAGCTCTAAGAGCACACCACTTGTCCTACCTCCGGAATCGGTTTATCGTGTTGAAATTGTTAATTATGTGAATGATCCTACCATTGCTCTCTCTTCCCCCCCTCTCACTCCGTTTGAGGGAGGTGACTTCATCTTGGAAGAGATTGAGGCTTGTTTATCTTCTGATTAAATTTATTCTGAAATTGATGATGGTGTATTTGACATGGTGGGAGATATTCTTCTCATTGAGAAGTTGCTTAATGATGATCCATCATCTTTCCCTCCGAAAGAACTTCATAATGAGGAAATCAAATCTGTTGAAAATCCTAATGATCCTCCGGAGGTCGAACTTAAGGACTTGCCACCTCATCTCGAATATGCATTTTTGGAGGGTACCGATAAATTACCCGTCATAATTGCTAAAGATTTAAATGATGAGGAGAAAACCGCTCTCATAAAGGTTTTAAAGTCACACAAGCGAGCCATCGCTTGGAAACTTTCCGACATTAAGGGTGTTAACCCGAAATTTTGTAAACACAAGATTTTAATGGAAGATGACTTTAAACCAGCGGTTCAACATCAAAGAAGGGTTAATCCTAAAATCCAAGAGGTTATCAAAAAGGAGGTTCTTAAACTCCTTGATGCCGGATTGATTTACCCTATCTCGGATAGTCCTTGGGTGAGCCCCGTTCATTGCGTACCTAAAAAGGGTGGCATTACCGTTATTGAAAATGATGAAAATGAGTTGATTCCTACTCGATTGGTAACGGGATGGCGTGTATGCATTGACTACCGAAAGTTAAATGACGCCACCCGTAAAGACCACTTTCCTTTACCCTTCACGGACCAAATGCTCGAAAGACTAGCGGGAAACGAATACTATTGTTTCCTTGACGGTTTCTCGGGTTACTTCCAAATTCCCATTGATCCGCAAGATCAAGAAAAGACCACTTTCACGTGCCCTTATGGAACGTTTGCCTACCGACGCATGCCTTTTGGCTTATGTAATGCTCCGGGCACGTTCCAAAGGTGCATGATGGCCATTTTTCATGACCTGATCGAAAAGACTATGGAGGTCTTTATGGATGATTTCTCGGTCTTTGGGGATTCTTTCACCACATGTCTCTCCCATTTGGAAAATATGCTTAAGCGGTGTGAAGACACAAATCTTTGTCTAAATTGGGAGAAAAGTCATTTCATGGTCAAAGAGGGCATTGTCCTCGGCCATAAAATTTCAAAGAACGGGATTGAGGTAGATAGAGCTAAAGTTGATGTTATTGCGAATTTACCTCATCCCACAACCGTTAAAGGCATTCGGAGTTTTCTTGGTCATGCCGGTTTCTATCGTAGATTCATTCAAGATTTTTCAAAAATCGCCCGGCCGATGACCCGTCTCCTTGAAAAGGAAACTCCGTTTATTTTCTCCAAAGAGTGCATTGATGCTTTTCAAACTCTTAAAAAAAAGCTTACTGAAGCACCAATCTTGGTTGCCCCCGATTGGGACCTACCTTTTGAACTTATGTGCGATGCAAGTGATTTTGCCATAGGTGCGATCTTGGGGCAACGGAAAACAAAACACTTTCAGCCTATCCACTATGCTAGCAAAACTATGACCGAGGCTCAAGCTCATTACACCACAACGGAAAAAGAATTATTAGCCGTGGTGTACGCTTTCGAAAAGTTTCGGCCATATTTAATCTTGTCAAAAAGCATAGTGTATACGGATCACTCGGCTCTCAAATATCTCTTTGCAAAACAAGATGCAAAGCCGAGATTGCTCCGATGGGTTCTCCTCCTGCAAGAATTTGATATCATCATCCGTGATAAAAAAGGAGCGGAGAACCTTGCTGCTGATCATTTGTCCCGATTAGAGAATCCTCACCAAAGTGTGCTCGAGAAAAAGGAAATAAATGAAACATTTCCTCTCGAGACACTTAACGTGGTATCTTCTCGTGGTGATTCTAGTACCCCATGGTTTGCCGATTTTGCAAATTACCATGCGGGGAACTTTGTTGTAAAAGGGATGTCGTCCCAACAAAAGAACAAATTCTTCAAAGATGTGAAGCATTACTTTTGGGACGACCCCTACTTGTTTAAAGTATGTGCGGATCAAGTCATCCGGCGGTGTGTTCACGGCCAAGAAGCCGTTGATATTCTTAAGGCATGCCACAATAGACCCACAGGGGGACATCATGGTGCCAATTACACTGCTAAGAAGGTGTTTGATTCCGGTTTCTATTGGCCCACAATCTACCGTGATGCCCATGACTTAGTCAAATCTTGTGACTCTTGTCAACGTCACGGGAAGATCTCTCAAAAAGATGAAATGCCACAAAATGTCGTTCGATTTTGTGAAATCTTTGACGTTTGGGGCATTGACTTTATGGGCCCGTTCCCGTCTTCACGAGGGAACAAGTATATACTCGTGGCTATCGATTATTTGTCTAAATGGGTCGAAGCGAAAGCTCTCCCCACCAACGACGCCCGAGTAGTGTGTAAATTTTTGAAATCACTCTTTTTCTCGGTTTGGAACTCCCCGTGCTATCATTAGTGATCGCGGTACGCACTTTTGCAATGAACAATTTGCAAAAGTCATGCTTAAATATGATATTACTCACCGTCTTTCTACCGCGTATCACCCACAAACAAGTGGACAAGTGGAGGTTTCAAACCGTGGTATTAAAAGAATCTTGGAAAGGACCGTAGGTGAAAACCGTGCATCTTGGTCGGATAAACTAGATGATGCACTTTGGGCCTTCCGTACAGCTTACAAAACACCCATCGGGTGTACTCCTTACAAGCTCGTGTATGGAAAGGCGTGCCATCTGCCGATCGAGCTCGAGCACAAAGCTTATTGGGCCTTAAAACATGCCAACTTCGACCTAAAGTCTGCGGGTGATCACTGCAAAGTTCAACTCAATGAATTAAATGAACTTCGTGATCAAGCCTACGAGAACTCTTTAATCTACAAAGAAAAAACAAAGAAAATCCATGACTCAAAAATCAAGAACCGCGTTTTTAACGTTGGTGATCGAGTCCTTCTTTTTAACTCTAGATTGAAGATATTCTCGGGTAAACTTAAAACCCGTTGGACTGGACCATTCACCGTTGCCAAAGTTTTTCCTTACGGCACCATCGAGTTATCTCAAACCGATGGACCAAACTTCAAGGTGAACGGTCATAGGTTGAAGCATTACTTTGGAGGGGACATACCACCCATGGTTGTCCCGGATCTCCAAACTTTCCCCATGAACCAATGAATTCGGGGTCGAGTCAAGCTAGTGACTCGGTTAACAAAAACATTAGCATTGCATGGGTAAACGCCCATGTTTCCGTCTTCTCTCTTATTTCTAACACTAAGTGTGGGGGAATCCCACTGTGCTGTGCTCTTTTGTGTTGTTTGCTCTGATTTTCAGGTTTCCCTTGGATGGTGATGATTGCCGCGCCTGTTTTCAATCTAGCCGCCCAATATCCTATCCTTTTGCTAACGATTATCTAGGGATATCTTTTTAATCCTGTTTGTGTAAAATGAGATTTCTTTCACACACTTGGATATTATTATTACCTTTTTACGTTCTAAGTGACGGCTTAGTAACCGGTACTTTGAATATTGAGGGCAATATTCAATTCTAAGTGTGGGGGGGAATTCTCTCGAATTTTGTCACATTGTACCTTCTAGTGCCCTAGTACCCTCGTTTTGGCCAAAATTTTAAAATTTTTTCGTTTTTGAATAAAGAAATTGCAATAAAAAAAAGAAGTGTTTAGTCTTGATTAGGTTAGAACAAAGGGAATCCTGACTCTGCCAGAGTATTGATCTGGCTGCTTCCTTAACGATTAGACTAAGGTTTTACGATATGTGCAAATGAAAATGCTAAGCGTAGAATAGTTGGTTTTCTTTAGAGCTTATATAAGTAATCTATGGCTTTTCCTCCCAGGAGATAACTAATTTGACTTAATTAGTGCTTATTTTTCAAACTTTTGAACACACAAAATCATTTTTCTTTACGATTTTGAAAAATACTAGTTCAAAGCTTTATTTAAACTTCGGAACAAGCATATGTCATAATAATGTAAAAGTTAAGTAATAAATGTATGTGCTAAAAAGCTAAGGTTCAAGATCGGCCCTTGGATCCTTATTTCCGGAAGGCGTTTAGGTCTTGGCTACCCTCTTACACCGGCCCTTGGACCCTTAATTCTGAAAGGCGTTAAGGTCTTGGAACTCTCCGTTGTAACGGCCCTTGGATCCTTTATTCCAGGAAGGTTTAAGGTCTTGGTTCCCGTGAAACTCTGTTAGTTTATATTGCACAAGTATATATAAAAAAAAAAAAAAAAATGATGAAAAAATGAAAAAATGAAACAATGAAAAAATGAGAAAATAAAAAGAAAATAAAATGGAATGATATTGCAAAATGCAATAAATTTTGAAGCTTCTTTCAGCTAGTATTAGTCAAAGTTTTATAAAAACGTCGATTTTTGTTATCAAAATTTTGAATATAAGCACAGTCACCTAAACTTTAATATATGCGGGAGTGAAAAGTTAAGTTTCGGCTTACATAGATTATTGATATAAGTAGTGTTAGCATTTTACAAAAGCATTTGCACATTGAGTTTAAGCTTAGTTGGGAGTATAAAAAAGAGGATGACGATTTTAATTCCCTGGAGACACCCAGTTTGTGTGAATCCTGTTCCGTGATACCATTTTTGGAAATCAAGCGTGTTATATATTTTTGTTCTAAGTTTAAATTTCGTGCATTGTATAAAAAATCAAAGCGGGGTATGCTTGGTATTCTTTTGATCCTTTCATTACTTTATATGATCGGATTGCTAGGGACTAGCAATAGCTTAGTGTGGGGGATTGATGAGTGTGTAAATACTCATCATTTTATACCCATAATAGACACTAAAATGACCAAAAACACTGAATTATACTGCAGATATCCTTGGTTTGTGTTTTATGTGTTTCAGGTACTGAAGGATTGAAAATGGAGCGAAAACGAATATTTTTGGATCGACTCGACAACATTTGATCAAGTGAAGACGAAAGTCAAAGACAGAGTCAAAGTCAACCCCCAAAATACCAAAATGACACAAGTGGTCCCTGGAAATAGTTTTGATTTTTGGCAGCCTTGGTCCTTGGATTTTCAGAATTTACAACAATGGTCCCTTAAAGATAAACCTAATCTAATTCTAAATCCTAATTCACAAAACCCAGCTGCTAAATTAAATCCAACCCAACCCTAAATTAAATCCAACCCAGCCCACACCATACACTTACCCAAGCCCAATTTAAATAAAACCCAACCCGATCCAACCCATCCTTAGTTAACCAAAAGGTTTGACCTTCGGTCAAATCCTTCTTCTTCAATACCACCCCGCCAAAACCATACCACCCTCACCCACAGGTTTCTCTGCAACACCCACCCCCTCCTCCTATCCCACTCCACCTAACAAGCCAAAAGCAATTAATGCTTCTTCCCCATTTCAAGTTATCAGAGATAGTGGATTTTTCCACTATCTCCTTTTTGGCGCCAAAAGTGGTTTAAATGGCTGAGATCAATTCAAGAGGATCCAATGGTGCAGAAATGATCAGAGAAGAAGATGAGACTTATCCCACTTTAGTTTAGTATATATAGGACTCTTTGTAAGCCTATTGAGGCAAGTAGTTAATTTTTAATAATCGTTTTTATTTATTCAGTCTTTATATTTTGTAATTCCAGTTGTTAATTCAAGTTATTTTTAAGTTATTTACTCTCTTTTAATTCAGTATTGCACTCAGTTTTCATTTTAATAGAATTCAAGTTATCTTGGTAATTCGTATTAAGTTTTCCAGTTGTTAAGAATCACTCAAAAGCCACAATTACCCTTCCTATAATCTTATAAAAGCTTTTCATAGCTTTGTGTAAGTTTATATTAGTATTAAGCTGTTCTAATTTCAAAAGATGAAGAAAGTCAATGAAAGTCAAAGAAGGACCAAATAAGCAGTTCTTGTGAGATAAGCCATCAAGAAAAGCTGAATTGGGTTTTCTAGCTTGTCATTGACAAGCTAGTTGTGTTCTGTTCATAGTTCCTTAGTTTCATAGTCTCCAACAGTTGTAAGCCATTTTCATTAATTTTTATTGTTTTCTAGTTTACTGTCACATAGCTTATTACTAGCTTATTTTGCCTTTTTTCTATTTCTTTGGTGTTAATTATTGCTGTGTATTTGTCTTTCTAGAGTTTAAACTTCAGTTTGGTCTAGTTCCTTTATCTCATTTAAAAGCCAAAAATAGGATAAACTAGGAATTGCTTATTTGTTGCTTATTTTCAGTAGAAATCTATTCATTAGTGCTTAATCTAGTTAGAGGAAACTTTGTGACTCAAAAAAACTTAGCTTATTGTGGTCTTATCAGTTGAAAATCTCAAAACAGACCCAATAAGGATTGTTTGGTTTATAAGTCAAAATGGGTCATCTGGGTTCTATACTGTTCATTTGCAATTCTCTTAGATTTGATCTTGAATAATTAAGCAGATAAGAGTTGTTAGTGGGAGCATTGTGCAAGATTTTTAAGATTTGTAGGTTTTGTATTCACTAGTGCAATATTAGAGCTTGAACTGTCCAAATAAACCATAACAAGCAATAAGCTCTTTTGGACCTTATTTTTGGCATTACTGAGGTCCTTTAAGTCCATTTAGTGAGTACACAAGAGTTGGTTTAATCTCAGTTGTTTTGTGCATATCTGCACAAGTCTGCACACATCAGACCATCAATAGCAGTCTGCATAAGTATTGGTGGAACAATTTAAGTGCTTATTTGTGATATTCTAAACCTAAATTTTTGGTTTCTCAGTAGCTTACTAGGTGTTCTTTGCTTATTCAATATATCAGCCCCTTAGTATAGCTTATTGAAGCTTCAAATTAAGCTCAAAAGTCCCCTATTCATACAAGCATATACTGAGAGATCACTATATACTTGCTTTGAATAGCCATTTTCTCAGCTTATTTTTAAGCCCTAAATAAGCTCTACTTGGTCTGAGTTTTGGTTTTTAAGATCCTTGCTAGGTCTTCTTTAGATATTTGTGGTCTTTAGTAGTTATATAAGTGCTTTTAAATAAGCTTAAAGTTGCCTAGTGGGACTGCATAATGCCCTGTGCATAGCAGCCCCTATTTGCTTATTTTGTGTGTGATCAGTGCTTATTTCTTGGTACTTGTGCTTATTCAGTTGTCATTTAGCTTATTGTTGGTTGTTAAGATAGTTTCAGTTTGCCTTTAGCTTATTTGATTGCTTATCAGTTCTTTTTTCTCAAAAAGCTTGGCTTATTATCTTAATAGCCCACTGATCAGCAAACTTGAGCTTTTTCTGGGCTTATTTGTGATTTTCATAAAAACTTCCAGTTATAAAATTTGCTTATCTCATTGTGCTTAATCAGTTTCAATCTTAAAAATCAAAAAAATAAAATAAAAGCAAAAATGTCAGGAGTGGGATTCGAACCCTGGTCTCTGGACTCAATTCACACACACCTTACCATTGTGCCCTTGGGATTTCTCTGGTTTATCTTTGCACATATATATTTAAACCCTTTTTCCCTTTTAAGTTATTCGAGCTTATTAGCTTATTACCAGCTTATCCCAATAAGCTGGCATCTTGTTAATATTTTTCCCAGGCTTGTTTTAGCATAAAGTAATTTCACAAAAATTTTCAGAATTTTTAGAATAGTTTTAGTATTTTTTTTTAATTTTTCTTTTACGTTTAGTTTTTAATTCATAATAAAAAATATAAAAGTCAGAAAAATATAAATCTTTTTTCTAAAATTTTCTTTTGTTATTTATAACTTAGGAAAAATAAAATTACACTTGTAAGATTAAATTTTAGAGATTTCACTTTTTAATCCCGTTTTTAGATTTTCCGTTTCGCGTTTTTTTATATAAATTGTGTTAATCTTAATTTTCTAGTGAGAATTTGTTTCTCATTATTTAATTAGATTAAAATAAAAATACAAGCAAAATTCTATATTCCAAATATCAATCACTCTAATTCCAAACCTCAAACGATTGTCCATTCACTCCTCGTTGGGACACGACCCGGGTAATCACTTACCTGGTATCACACATATCACAAACGTGAGTTTTTGCAAGTTAGCCTTTTTTCTAAAGGTTTAATTTGTCTTTATTCACGTGTATCCGTCTGATATTATTTATATATACACTTCACCGCGGATCAAATACAATTTCAACAATTTACATATGAGTGAAAGGATATCATTGAAAGTATATCTTCTCCACCAACTTTAGCACTATGAGTAGATGGGAAGCAGGCAGCTACCCCTAAATTTGACTATAAGCATAGTTTGGCATTTTCACTTATAATGTACCCGCATGTTGCTTTGTTTTTTTGAATATTTGGCCATGCCATTAAAGGTTCTATTTATTGTGTTCTCTAGGCTAACTACTGCCTTCTTATAGTTTTTTTTTTCATATCTATTTTTTTGGCAAAATAACATAGTATATTGATTTGATCCTACCTTTTTATTATCGGGTAGAACTTTTTCAAGATGCGGATCTTCTAAATAAGATATTTTAGTACTCGGTTCTTTGAGTTGGTTTTCTTTGTCTCCTGACCAAACTGTTATCATGAAGATAAACACGATATATATATTTTTTACGTTTTTTTTTTTTGCATAAATTACCAAGTTATGTTTTTCATCATATCTCCCGGTTGAGTTTTTTTTTTTTTTTTTTTTTTTTTTTTTTTTGTGAAAAGGAGAACTATTATATATAATCACAAAAAATGTACACAGCTTTTTTAGGTAGTCATGGACATGCCCATGCTAACACTAGAAAAACCTCTAGATTAAAAAGTAACCTACCTAACTATCAGGTTATTCAACATTACTATGCAGTAACAACTATACTATACATCATCTATACCAACATATCTAATTCATAAACAGAAGCCATCTTCTCACTTTACTTTTGCTCTCATCAACTGCACATTCCAAATTTCCTCAATTCTTCTGACTGCAATAGATTCTTTGACAATGAAGCCCATCATTCTTAAAATAAATTGCTATGCTTTTGGTTATTGGGTTTAGGATACAATGATTGAGGAGTTCTTTTACAAGGAAAAGCACTCATTGATACCATTAGGGCTGTAAACGAACCGGACGAACACGAACGGAGCCTTGTTCATGTTCGTTCATTTAATTTTAGCCGGACAAATAAACGGACACGAACGTTTAAACGGACGAATTTTCTTGTTCATGTTCGTTTATTAAGAAAATGAGTTGTTCATGTTCATTTATGTTCGTTCATTAAGAAACTAAACGAACGTTAAACGAACATAAACGATCGAATATAAATGAAAATAGACAAACAAACATAAATAAACGAAAATGGACATAAACAAGCGCAAACTAAAGCTATTACTTTAAACGTACCATCTGATCATTATCCCAAAAGATAGTCTTAATAATATCATTTATCATAGCTGATGTTCATATTCATCATTTTCCTAAAATATAGTCATATCAGCATCATCAACCTAGTTGATGTTTACATAAAAGAGTTAAAGACACCTAAAGAACATCATTATCTTAGTTAATATATACCCAATAACTTCTATAAAACATCTTTTTGAACGTCATCAAAGAAGAGGTTTAGAAGTCATCCAAAAGATGTCTAAAAGAAGAGATTTAGAAGTCATCCAAAAGTTGTGATCAAGTTGTCATTACTTAAGTAAGCTCCATAGTTACGAAATCAACTTGTTCCTACAAGAAACAAAAATAAATAACAGGTTATTCCTCCATTGTAAGAAAAAACTATTAGAGTTTAAAAGATAAAAGGTACCTTGGTTTTCTTTTTTTTTAGCCCATAATAGCCTTAAAGTTTGTCATATGCGATACCAATCAACTCCACAAATAAGCACTATCGTTCCCAAATTGCAGAAGAACGATGTGGATCAATAATCCTCCCACCGACACTAAAAGCAGATTCTGAAGCAACGGTGGTGAGGGGTATTGCCAATATCTCAGCAGCCATTTTGGATAGAATTTTAAACTTAGAACTTTTCTTCTTCCACCAGCCTAGTGCATCAAAGTATGCACCTGGCTCACCAATGTACACTCCTTCTTCCAAATAAGTATCTATTTCTGACTTCTCACTTATAGTAGTGTCCTCACTTCGAATATGTTGATCATACTTGGCTGTGCCTGTTTTGATACGTTTACCAGACTTAGACTTAGATGTTGAGCTAAGACCACTCTTAGACACACCACTTTGACTCCCAATATTTGCATTTGAAACAGCATTGCTTTCTTTATGAGCCTCAACATACTCATTATACAATTTATCTAAAGTGTCTCGAACAATTTTCTCCTGAATAGTAGCCGGGATCACCGGGATCACCGCTATTTGTAGATCTTTAGTGATCGATATGTTAATAAATCTCTTAACTCATGTTAGATTGTAGAAGAAGGTGGAATTTTGTGGTTAAAGGACTAGAGTTTTAATTTTTAATCTTAGTTCTAAGTTGAAAGGATAAATGGTTAAATGGGATAAAGTCAATTGTCACGAAAATATCTTTTATAAAAAATATTATTCACATGTACTGTGAATTATATTGGCGCCAAACACTCCCGCTCATTTGAAGACCATTGTTTTGAACTTTTGATGCTACTTTTCAATTTTCATTAAACTTTACTCTATTATCTAAAGAAATTAATAAGTACAAAAGTACTTAAGTAGTATATTATTGTTAGGGAGCTTTGATATACTTGATATATAATTTATTAAAACTTTTTAATATATGGGTTGTTAATCGAACGATAATAATTGAACGTAAACGAACGAAATAATCGAGCGTAAACGAGCGAAATAATCGAACGTTCACGAGCGCAAATGAACGAACGAAGCATTTGTTCATGTTCGTTCATTTAACTAAACGAACCAAAAATCTTGTTCGTGTTCGTTCATTTATTAAATAAACGAACATAAACGAGTTTCCCGCCGCACGGTTCGCAAACGGTTCGCTGAACGTTCCGTTCGTTTACAGCCCTAGATACCATATCATAATAAACGGTTTAAATTGCGACTCATTGTATTGACTTTTTTAATAAATAAAAATACTTTATTCAAAAAATTAGGAAAAACCCCGCACGTGCGCGGGCATTATAACTAGTTTTGCCTACATATTTTTTTACATTTGATTTTTTTTTTTTTTTTTTTTTTTTTTTTTTTTTTTTTGTCATTGTTATTTGAGCCAATTTTGTCCAACTGATTGTACAATTTAGACCTTCATTAGTCAATTAATCAGTTTGATTTTGCCATGTAGTGAAATGAGACTCTAGTATTACTCGAGTTTGGTTTTTATTAAGGGTTAATACATACAAATGTTACTGAAGTTTCTAAAAAATTTGAAAAAAGTTACTTAACTTTTTTTTTGTTGAATTAGGTTACTAAAGTTTCCAGTTCGAATAAGACAAAGTGATTTTCGAATAAGACAAAGTGACTTAATTCAAATTTTTTAGAAACTATAGTAACTTGGTTCAAATTTTGGGAAAACTATAGTAACTTGGTTCAAATTTTGGGAAACTATAGTAACCTAATTCAACAAAAAAAAAGTTGAGTAACTTTTTTCAAATTTTTTGGAAACTTCAGTAACATCTGTATGTATTAACCCTTTTATTAAAGATCATTGTACTTAAATGCTTCAACTTTGTCTATTTTTTTATTATATAAAATATTTACTTTTTGAAGTATAAATATAAATGGTTTTCCTATCTTGCATCTTAGATTCTTAGGGGTAGAAGATAAGAAGTCAAAATATAAATAAAAAAAAACTCAATGACCTATAGAAAAAGACTTAAGGACCCATAAAAAATGTATTTATTATTGGTCCCTAAGTCTTTTTTGCCTTATTATCTTGTGGCTTTAAAGCACAAGATAGAAAAACCATAAATATAATTATCAATACAAAGTTTTTCCATCCACATTAACATTATGTAAATAGAATTACAATAATTATTTTGAACAACTGAAAAACATTGCTAACAAAAATAGTATCTCATTTTAACTATTTCGAAAACCTAATCACGCATCAAACTAGTTTTTGAAACCGTCTTTCGTTTATCCTGATTAACTAGATGATCTAATCCGGTTTTCAAAACACTTTTTAACTAATGCTTTGGTTATCCATACCGCTCTTAAATCACTTTTTAACTAATGCTTTGGTTATCCATACCGCTCTTAAATGAATAATGGCACCTCCTCTTATTTAATTTTTAGAGTAAATTACATAAATGGTCCTTGTGGTTTGTCGAAAATTTCACCTATCGTCCCTTAAACTTAAAAGTTACATGTATCGTCCCTATCGCCTACAAAGAATAACACCCGTGGTCCTTTTTTTAACGAGTGTTAAGTGCATTCCGTTATAATTTACATGTTAGCCCCTGTTGGTTAACGATTATTGCATCGTTTATCCTTTATAATAACGGCCATTTATAATTTAAAGTTTTTCGACTTTATATACGTTTTTATACGTTTTATCAATTTTTGTCCGTTTTTATACGTTTTCTTACGTTTTTATCCGTTTTTATACGTTTTCGTCCGTTTTTATACGTTTTTATCCGTTTTCATCCATCTTTAAATGTTTTCTTACGTTTTAATCCATTTTCGTCCGTTTTTATATGTTTTGTCTGTTTTTTTACGTTTTGATATGTTTTCATCCGCTTTCATCCGGTTTTATACATTATTTTTTTTACGTTTTTATTCGTTTTTCTTACATTTTTATCCATTTTATACGCTTCCGTCCGTTTTTATACGTTTTTTAAGTTTTCATAGGTTTTTATCAGTTTTCATATGTTTTCAACCGTTTTCATTCGTATTTATACGTTTTTTTTAACTTTTCGTCGGTTTTATACGCTTTTTGTTCGTTTTCTTACGTTTTTTCTGTTTTATACGTTTCATCCGTTATTATACGCTTTTTTTTAATGTTTTCATGGGTTTTTATCTATTTTTATATGCTTTTATGCATTTCATCCGTTTCTATACGTATTTATCCGTTTTCATCCGTTTTTATACATTTTCTTACGGATAAAAACGTAAGAAAATGTATAAAAACGGACGAAAACGTATAGAAAACGGATAAAACATATGAAAACGGATAAAACCTATGAAAACGTAAAAAAAAAAGGTATAAAAATGGAACAAAACGTATAAAAATGGACAAAAACGTAAGAAAAAATGACAAAAACGTATAAAACCGGACAAAAGCGTAAAAAAATGCATAAAACAGATAAAAACGGATAAAACATATCAAAACGTAGAAAAAACAGACAAAAACATATAAAAATGGACAAAAATGGATTAAAACATAAGAAAACACATAAAAATGGATGAAACGGATAAAACCGTAAGAAAAATGTATAAAACGGACAAAAACGTATAAAAAAGGACGAAAACGGATAAAAACGTAAGAAAACATATAAAAACGGGCGAAAACGGATAAAAATGTATCTAAAGTCGAATAACTTTAAATTATAAAAGGCCGTTATTATAAAGGATAAACGATGCAACAATCGTTAACCAACAGGGGCTAACGTGTAAATTATAACGGAATGCATTTAACACTCGTTAAAAAAAGGACCACGAGTGTTATTTTTTGGAGGCGATAGGGATGATATATGCAACTTTTAAGTTTAAGGGACGATAGTTGAAATTTTGACAAACCACAGGGACCATTTATGTAATTTACCCTAATTTTTATGATCTAGTTTTTATATAAAACTAGACTATAGACCCGCGAAATTCGCGGGTGGCAAAAGAAATTGTACTTTAAGTAACATATCATGTGCAAGGATAAAAGAGGCATCGTAACATGTACCAATGTTTTTCATATTTTAAATCTTTATTGAAGTGTGCCCCACGTCTGAATATCATATATAAATAATATAAACTTGTTTTCCATAATCCATATTTATATCATAAAAAGCATTAGTTGATACAAATTTACTTACACTTGGCTTTGTTTCTCGTATTCATGTAGAACTTCATGAACGTTCACCATCACTTCCACTTCATGATCAAGCCAACGTTGGAATGACTTCTCATTGCTCTGCAATAAAAATCTTGGACTTTATGAAAGTACAAAGATGTCTGATGATACAAAAAATTTATTAGTCTCGATATTTACCTGTACATTGGCTCCGTTCCCATTGCTAGTCAATGTGTTGTCACGGTTTGACTTGCGGGCCTCAAGTAATTCTTTGAGCCTCTTGGTCGCCATTGCAACCTCTTCTGTCTTTCTTTGAAGAACCTAAAAGAAAATTTCAATATACAGATCAGTCATTGAAACTTTATGAGGTTACATAACAGTAAATACTAAATATTTACAAGTTCAGGCAAAAGAATCGAACCATTTTCTAGCGTTGATTAAGAGCATGCAGTTTATGTCTTTCATATTCATTCTTTCGTCCTTCTTTCTTTAACTGAATAAACAAAAATAGAAGAAAAAAAACAACCATCATATATCTGTGGACTTCAAACAGTTTTAGCAATATAAGAATGAACATGACAATAATAAATACATGCCTGTAGCAATTCTTTTTCACGAGATGCTTTCCATTGTCGAAATTGTTCAGCTTCTTGTTTTATCTTGTGTTGCAGTTGAACCTACAGTCTCATATAAATTAGCACCAAATTTTATTCATATTAACAGATACAACATACAGAAAATTCCTATAAAAAAATAAAATAAAATAACCTTTTGTGCTTTGATAAATTGTATCTCATCTTGCAATTTCTTTGCTTCTTCGTCACTCTTTTGTTTTTGCTTCATAATCTGAACTTGACTATCCTTTTTCTTTTTGAGATCCTGAATCTGTGACTCGAGTGATTTTAACTTGTGTGAGTGCAGGTCTTGTAATTTTTGTGTTTGTCCATCTGAAGTAGCTGAAAGATTTTGAATTTCAGCTTGCAATCTATCCCTCTCTTTCTGCATCAGTAAACAAATACCTAAATTAAATGAAACAAAAATTGAAAAAGATGAAAAAAAATTGATATGCTTATATTTACCTGCACAGCCCGTTTTTCGTCCTCAAGTTCCATTATTTTCTTCCCAAAATGTTGCTTAAGTGTCATTGTATCAAATCCACCAAAAAGTTTCATCTCCGACTGCATTAAAATAATTTTACAAAATACGATTTAGATGTAAATCAAACAAATTTAAATAGAAAATATAAGAAAGTTGACCTACCTCCTTTTGCTCTAAACGTTTATTCAACTCGTGTAGTTCTTTGTCCATGGAATCTTGGAGAAGAGTATGCTCCCACTCTTTTGCTGCTTCTTCATCTATAACCCCAGAATCACCTAATAATATTCATGTTACAAAAAATTTACTATTAGTTTAGGGATGTGGTTAAATTAGCTAAAGTTGGAGCAAGAGAAAGGCGTGCAGTACCACCTTCACTCATTTGATAATCAGATGAATCGATACTCCTTTTCAGCACATCAGGTTCCTCACAAAACGAATCATCAACCTGTAACATTTGCGGCAATTAGAATACAGTCCTACAAGCAATATCTAATAAATATTAAAAAGAAAACTTGATGAATTAGTATATACTTTAGTATCCATTTCAGAGTGATTAATGGCAATGCCTCTGCTGCGGTAAACATGAAGTTCCCTACAAAGATCCTGATTTGTAGCTTCAAGCCAAGCTATCTTTTCCCTTAATACCTAAATCAGGTTCATATAAACACAAGATTATAACAGAGATCTTTTTTTTTTTTTTTTTTTTTTTTTTTTTTTTTTTTTTTTTTTTTTAATTTCAATATATTTTTAATTTAGTAATTTATACCTGTAATTCACCCGAGTGACACAATCTTCCGCTGCGGGAATGTTAGACCCGTTTCCCGGATACTTGGACCCACCCTAGATGAAAATGGATAAAGACCTTATGTGATTGGTCAGTCAACAAGTGTTGCGTAGTGGTCAAACCCGATAGCCCAAAGAATGTGTTATTAGGTTATGGAAAGTACTATGTGGCACATTTATAAAGGAAATAGATTTCAAGGACCTAAGTTGCCAAGGACTAAATGTGTTATAAGTTAGTTGTGGCCAAAGTAGAATGAATGAAACTTAAGGGACTAAATGTGCCAAGTGACCATAATTGTGCAAGTAATTAATTGAAGTGTGGAGACTTCTAGTCATTTCCACCAAAATTCTAGAGGGTATTTGTGGATTCGGTTTAGAGAGGAAGAAATGGAGGGAAATGTGAGCTTGATGAGGGATAGCTAAAGAATCAAGGTTGTGATCAAGTAGATGAAGCCTAGCAATGGTTCCCACACAAGTAAGTATCTATGATCTTTGATTTAATGTAGATAGGGTTTATGAATAAAGTGGGAAATCATCAAATGATCAAGATATGATCAATTGATGATGTAGAAAGGATAATAGGTAAGTTATGGTGGGTTATGTTAACCCTTGTTTATGATGTTAATCATTATGTTGTTAGGTCTTGATATATTGTCAAGATTGATAATCATAGTAATGGATATGATGATGATGACTAGTAAGGATGATGATGATGGTGGTGAAATATTGATATGGTAGTTTAGCTTGGATATGAGATAAGTAACTCTCCCTAAAACATGTGTTATGTATGTATTTATCATATATGTATTATGATTGTATAAGAACATGATACATGGATTTAGAATGGTTGTAAGTAAGAGTGAGTGGCTAGTGATTTGGCTAAGAGTATGTTAGTTTATTGGCTTGGGACTAATTAAGGTATGTAGTAGATTATGGTTGTTGTGAATTGATATTAGTTTATGTTATGAGGATATGCATGATATGGTTGAATGTTGTAGCTTAGAAGCTTTTAAAGCGGTTATGATGCTTATGTGAAAGTATGTGTATGATATGTGTTTTATGTTGGGTTACTTACTAAGCGAAAGCTTATGTGTTAGTGTTTCAATGTTTTGTAGGTTCGTATGTTGATACTATGGCTTGGAAGAGAGTAAGGCTTGGATTATAGCTTAAGGATTTGGAAGCGGTTGGAAGATAGTGAGCGTTAGGAGCTAGGTAGAATACCGAGCTCGAGTCAAGGTTGTACCCCCGAGAGTCTCTTTTATGAGTTGTATAATGTGTGTCAAAGTCGTGTAACGGTTTGGTGGTCTAACGATGTGTCAAGTGTGTTTTAAGTGTTTTTAGTAAAAGTTAAAGGGGCGTTTGGCAAGAGTGTAAAAGTACCCATTTTGGGTGGTTAACGGGTCAAGTGTATATGGATCATGTTTTATATGTCAAAGTAATGTTAATGGTTAAGTTTGGTAAGAAATTGAGGTGATATAAGTGGTCTTGTTGTGTAATGGGTCAAAATGGGTTTTAATGCATAACCCGTCAATTTTGGAGGTACTATTCCGGGTGGTCAAATGGTAAATGTTTTTGTATGAAATTGAGCCCATAGATATACTAATGAAATCTGGAAAGTTTGGTTAAGTTTCTAGTTCGGGAGGTCGGAATTTCAAATGGGGATTTTGGAATGCAAAATCTGGACAGAAGGATCCATCCGATCGGATGGCTGGCGATCCGATCGGATGGAGGGTGTCTGTCAGATTTTGGTAAACTTTGAAAAATCATAACTTTTGATCCGTAAGTCGTCACGGGTCGTGCCACCCGTCGTTTTGAAGGTAATTGAGTCTAGTTTCATTTAAAAATAGTCTCAAGGTCTGAATGTTTATAGATTTTTGTCAGTGGTCAAAAGAGTAACCAGATGTCCGTATAAGTCAAGCGTTTCCGCGTAAAAAGTTTTAATTTTTGGTCTAAGCGGGCACGGGGTGTAACAACTTGGTATCAGAGCTTCGGTTTAAGTGAATTAGGTTTTCTTTAGGATTGCCTAGACTTAAACCACTCGTAGAAGCGTTAGACGTAAGTGTTAGTCGCGCGGAAAGTAATTGCTATGTGTTAGACGGATTATGAATTTTCTAGTTGAGCTTATTGATGATAGGTGATATATGTGTGTAAGTGTGTTGATGTGTATGAGATGCAAGTCCATGGGGACTTGAGATGCTTAAGTAATTGGTTGGCCGAGCACCTCGGTTGGTGCCGGTGATTGTATTGCTATTATGTGAATATATGATAGAGCTATAGTGATGGAATGCTAAGCGGTATTAGAGACGGGTAGTAAGTGAATTAAAGCTTATGATGCCTTAGTTATAAGGTAGACTAGTGCTTGCGGTTGATTAGAATGTTGATGCTTAGACATAGATTGCTTGTGTAAAGCGATGTATGAACCATAGACTATGTTTGTTGATTTTGATTATGAATGATTTAACACTTGTCGGATAAGTGTTAAGTGTTATGATATGATTGCTTATGTGATGTTAAGTCTATGGTAGTTCATTATATGTCTAAGTTTTATGTGGTGTGCTTGAGAGCACGATTGCATAGAAGTGTATGAGTTGAGATAGATGCATTGGAATGCATGTTACGTAATAACCTAGTGACGTAAGGAAGTTGAGAGAACTCACTGATATAAATAAAGAGTTAAGAAGCGTGATAATCGTTTGAAAAAGTATAGGCGCTTTGAAAGCGTGATATAAAGTAAGAAATGAATAGCGAAGTATGTTGGTAGTTTGATGATTAGAAATACATGAATGAATATATGCTTGGAGCATGAGTTTTTATATGCTAAATAAAATGAGAAAGTAAAGGTGTATGGATAAGATGTGGTGAGGTCATGTATCATATAAAACATGATAACTAAAATGTGTTAATAATAAATGAGTAGAAGTGATGAATGAGATATAGATTGCGCTAGAAGTCATAAGTGACTTGAAGTGTGCTAGAAAGAATTGTAAAACATGAATATAATCATGTTAATATATCTATATTGAAATGTGTATGATGAGACTTATGTGAGTGTGATGGAATAAACCTATGTAAGGTTTATATGCGTAAAAGTTGAATAGACTAAAATGAAGTAATAGTATAAGTTGAGAATATGGTCAACATGGGGTTGACGGGTAATAGTAAAAGTGCGTTGTAAGAACACATAGAAAATGTGTAAATTGTAATGGACAAGTATTATATAGAAATTGTCTAAAATAAATATGACACGTAGTGAGTTGTTGACGAACGTAAGAATGAGTTTATAGTTGAGTCGTAGATGTGTAAGTAAGTGGATCAACGTAATAGTAAACAACACGAGATTGTGTGTGATAGAAGAATAACAATAGCAAGATGTGGAGAGAGATGCTAAATGGTATTAGGGATGGGGTTAATAAGTAACTTAAGGTATTAACGCATAAATAATGGATCGTGATGACGAGAAGTGTACTAAATTATAATGTGTAATGATAAGATGGAATTGACACGCTAATTGTTAAGGGTTTGTTGACATAAGGAAAACGAATAAGATTAAGTACTGACGCTTTAAGTATTAATCATGATGATATTGAGTGTACTAACGTATAGTGTGAAAAGACAAGATGAAACTAACGAGTTAATAATAAGGTGTTTGATGACTTGAGGGTTAAAGAATGAGAATAGAAAAGGATGGCATGAATTGTGACCAACATATGGTCTCATTAAATTTAGTGACCAAGGACTAATGTTAAATTGGTATAGAGACGGGGTAATGGTAAGGTAAAGTACTTGAGGTTAAGTGTGAAAATAAAGTTGCGATAAAGTGTGGGTATATAAAGAATGGAAACTAAACGAAAAAGTTTGAATACTAAAAGTTAATTGCCATAAGTTAAGAATATAAATGAGAATGAGATGAGTAGGTAGTAGGATTGAGTATGTACATGAATGTGTAGCAAAGATAACGATGTTATGGTGATAGGTAAGGAAAGCGAAAATGACTTGACGTATTAATTTATAAATGTCTAATAAAAACAAAGGTTATAAAATGAGATATAAGCAAAATGATATGTAAATGATGACCAAGAGCGGTATTGCTCTAAATGCTTAGATAAGTAATGAGATGAGTTAAGTGCGAAAGCCAAAATGTAATGAAATATTGTGTGGTAAACGTAACGAGTCTATGTAATAGAATGTGTGCGAAGAAAAGGTAACGCTAATGAAGGTGTTATAGTTAATGATCCATGAAGAGTATATATATAAAAGGCGAGATAGAATGGTATTGCTGAAATACATAAATGATTAAAGAAATGAGTTAGAGAATGAGAATGAGAGTTGTGGTAAATTAAGAGTGCGAGTAAGAGCGCAATGATGCGTTGTGAAAGCTAAAACATGATAAGAATGAGAGAGTGACTTAAGATGTGCAAGAAAAATAATGATGCGAATGAAAGAATGAAATTAACCTATGTAGGGTTTAAATGCGGAGAAGGTCGGATAGGCTAAAGGATAAAGTAAAGATGTGAAAATGATTAATGCAGATTTAGAATGCAAGATGATAAACACATAAAATGTGTAATTTTAATAAGCAGGTTCATATGCTCTATGAGCTTGCCTTCACAAGATAAAATAGATGAGATAATGTATGTAGGGTAAAATGTTAATGGCTTGGATCCGATGTTAAAATGTGGAAGTGGTAAAGTGATGAATGTTAATGATCCTTTGGGATGAATGTTAATGAGCCTTCGGGATGAATGTTAAATGTGGTATCCCTCGGGATGACCAAGTAAAGGAATGTTAAAGAATCCTTCGGGATGAATGTTAAAAACCCTTTGGGATGAGAAGTATTACCTTCACCGGAAAGGGGTTGCCTACGTCCATGGCATATAAAATATCCCCATAATGAATGTGATAATGTTATGGATCCAAGTCTAAGAAGGGTAAAAGTAACGTAATAAATAAATAAATAAAATGAAAGAATAAAAGTTCAATTGGGAAATAGGAGTACTTGTGTTGTGTTGGAAATATATAACCATGAGTTTATGTTTCTTGATTTACATCGATGGGGACGCCTTTCCATGTAAATGAGGAAGCATGAATGAGTGGGCTTATATGTTGCCGACATGGCATGAGTAGGGTTAGGGAAGTAGAAAGCGGAAGTCTAGAATTAGTTAGAAGTTATGAGGATTAAGATAAGAGTGTTAAAATTAGAGTACGACTTCTAGTAAAACTTAAGAGAAACCTTTGTTTGAGTGTTAAGTACAAGTTGAAGAAATTATAAAATTGTAATGATGCTTAGAAATGTTATAATACGTATTGTGGCGTGGTATAAAAGGTGAGTAATGGAAATAATTGATGATAAGTGTCATGTGTAATGTGATGGCAAACGCTAAAGTATGATGTTATAAAGTCAATTCGTGTAACATTTCTATAAAACCTATAAAGGTAAACGAAAATGACATGAAGAAGAAGTAAAAGAAATGAGGTAATTGAAGAAACATAAAAGAAATGGTTAAGTGGTGTTGATATAATGTGAAGGTGTTAGCCAAGTGTAATTATGTAGGGTCAAATAATACGATTTTCTCAAGTAACTTGTAGTTAAGGGATGAGAATATAGGATAAAGCAAGTAAGAATGTGATGTTACGGTAATGAAACGAATTAGAATGGCAAATAGTTGTAGTGAGGATGTCCCGTGTTGTGTAATAAGCTAAGTAAAAGTTGTATGGTTATAGAAGTAAGCGGGAGGTAATGTGAATTAAGGTCATGTGATGTGTTATAGTATGCATAGAGTTGCAAGAGCACTTAGATAGTTGCATTTAAATGAACTAAGAATCGAAAGTGCTAAGAATGAGGTGTATTATGTGACTAAGTTTTTGTTAGCATTAGACGAGAGATTTCGGGGACGAAATCTAAATAAGAGGGTAGAATTGTTAGACCCGTTTCTTGGATACTTGGACCCAACCTAGATGAAAATGGATAAAGACCTTATGTGATTGGTCAGTCAACAAGTGGTGCGTAGTGGTCAAACCCGATAGCCCAAAGAATGTGTTATTAGGTTATGGAAAGTATTATGTGGCACATTTATAAAGGAAATAGATTTCAAGGACCTAAGTTGCCAAGGACTAAATGTGTTATAAGTTAGTTGTGGCCAAAGTAGAATGAATGGAACTTAAGGGACTAAATGTGCCAAGTGACCATAGTTGTGCAAGTAAATAATTGGAGTGTGGAGACTTCTAGTCATTTCCACCAAAATTCTAGAGGGTATTTGTGGGTTCGGTTTAGAGAGGAAGAAATGGAGGGAAATGTGAGCTTGATGAGGGATAGCTAAAGAATCAAGGTTGTGATCAAGTAGATGAAGCCTAGCAATGGTTCCCACACAAGTAAGTATCTATGATCTTTGATTTAATGTAGTTAGGGTTTATGAATAAAGTGGGAAATCATCAAATGATCAAGATATGATCAATTGATGATGTAGAAAGGATAATAGGTAAGTTATGGTGGGTTATTGATGAAGCGAAATGTGTACCGCTTTTAAGGGGTCATTTAAGCCCTAAATCGTATTTATTTGATCAAATATTGCCCTAAATCGTTCCTTTTGTCATTTTAGGTACTTTGGAGAAGAAATCTGGAAAAGGAAGCATTTTGGACGTTTTTGGAGCATAAAAGTGAAGAAAACGACAAAGTCTCAAAATCGGCTGAAAAGTACCTTTGACGGCGTCAGGGATTGCCTTGGACGGCGTCATGGCTTGGCAAGAAAAAGGTGGATATGAAAATTACTCATGATAAGCCAGAGAATTTTGCATGAAAAATCTGACGGCGTCACCCTTTAATGTGATCAAGGCCATCACGGTTTAAACTAAAGAGGGACGGCGTCAAGCCATAATCTGACGGCGTCAAGCTTTGATAAGCCAGAACGGATTTTGGAGGTCTAAAGAGGGACGGCGTCAGGAAGGCCATCCGGGAACCCTAAAAGCGGCGAGGTGACGGCGTCAGAATCTACAACGTGACGCCGTCAGCCCTTGATCTCTATATATAGTTTTGCAATTTTTTGTCATTAGTGTGGAACTTTGTGTGTAACCTTTTGGGAGGAAACCCTAAGACGATTTTAGCAGCTTTTTCAAGGCTTTTTGCCTTGAGATCTTCCATGTTACATTGAAGATAAGTTATCAATTAATCATTCAATATGTCTATGTGTTGTTTGATTCTATCTTGTTCTTGTCTTTTGTTTAACATGCTAGGCTAGGTTTTCTTTGTGTTTGCTTAGATCTAATGAAACCTAGCTATTGATTGTTGGTTATTAGTGTGTTATTAATTGTATTGGATGATTGTTCATCTATATTAGGCTTAAGAAAACTGGCTAACTTCCTATTCGGTAACTTGCTTGAACGTCTTAAGAAACATGAACCAATGCGTACTAAGGTTTTTATGGTTGTATTTAATGCATGAGCGAATTCTAGTGATCCCATGTTAGGAGCTTCTTAGCCGGCTCGACATAGGAGTGAAGTAGGAGCTTATAGAGTTGGGGAAGTACGTACGCCACCCCACGATTGGTATTAAGGAATACACCCGTCATCCACGTGATTAATACACACTAATCAACCGGTAAAAGATAGTTAGGGAGTAAGGAAATCTAAGTAAACACATTTCTCTCCACATAAGTTTTACCACCTTTTCATTTTCTGTTATTTTATTTTATTTGCATTCGTAGTAACTTGGGTTAGTTGACTAGCAACTAATTCCGCCCACTCTTTCAAACCCGAGATTTTACTTGCTTTCATAAAAATATAAAAACATAAAAAGAATCTTCTCTCACCCTTAGACCTATTAGAGTAGTTTTTCAATCCTAACGACACTATTCCCTGTGGAGAACGATCAATCTCCCGTACTTACCACTACACTATACTACATCGGTCAGGTACACTGCCTGGTGGGGTTGTAAGCCTCTTGAGATCCCTTGAGAGGTAAAACCTGTTGTAAGGTTGCAAAACCACGCATCAAGTTTTTGGCGCCGCTGCCGGGGAATAGTTATTGTTTAGGTTGAATTTTTATTTTATAGGTCTACTCACTAGATTCCTTTCTAGTGAGATTTTTATTTTCTTTTTCTAGGTTTTCTTTAGTCTATCTTATTTCTTTGTATTTTTGTTTGTGACACCTTCCACCTGCCTCATGAGTAATAGTGATCGCTTGATCCCTGTTATTCGTATTTTCCGCCGTGCAAATTTCCAACTATCCATTCCCGCCCCCATCATAGAAAACAACAACCTTTCACCTGACCACCACTTTGGTAACAATTCTGAGATGGAGGAGTCTGACCATGAGAATGACTATATTAGTCCGTTTTACTACTCAGACTCCGATGAGGATGCCGGTAATGGGGAAGTAGTTAACGAGGAATGGGGAAAAGAGGAAATTGATCCCTTTAAGTATGTTGACCCTAGGACTAAGATCGAAAAGGATAGCCTCTTTAACATGCAATTTCCTTGTAAGATTGGTTATCATGATTTTTATGCCTATCTTAACTCATCTTTGCCTATGAACATTATCTCTCACGCTAATTATAATAAAATCATGGTAGATGAGCTAGAATATCAAGGAGATAACATTGTTGCTAGGGTTAAGCCACTACACGTATTCGTTGGAAGTTTTGTGTATTTGGTGGATTTTATGGTTATGGAGAACATAGGAGAATTCATTGATAACAAATTAACCCAAGTCATTTTTGGAGAACCCTTCAAAAGATTGACCAACCTTGACGAAAAACTTGTGGACGGGTTAATTACATTCTCGGATAGGGATGAAGATTTTGTTTACCAAATGCCCCGATCACATCCTAGGTTTAAGAACTACTCCATTGAATCTTGCAATAGACTTGTGCCTCTTGATTTGTTAAGTGAGAATGATAAGAGGAAGGGGCTCAAATATCCACATGAGAAAAACAAGAGATACTATCATGGATGTTTGGAGCTGAATGATGAATACAAGAAAGATGAGGCAACAATTAGATGGCTCACACTCGGATACGTGAGCATAAGCGACACTAGATAGAGGGACTTTGAGTCTAGCTACAAGACTCGTTAATAAAGAAAAGCGCTTCTTGGGAGGCAACCCAAGCTTTATTTGCTTTGTGTGTTTATTTATTTGTTTGTTTGATTTTATTTGTTTCCGTATGTGTGTTTAATTTTTATTATTATTGATTCATGTTCAAAACTAAATTGTCAAAATGCTTTATTTTGTTTTTAACTTTGTCTTAACTACATATAAAGGTATTTTGCAAAAGTTAAGTGTAAGGGAAATCCAAATCGGTTTATTAGAACACAAATGAACATGAATCGTAATAATAATAAATTAACATACATATTAGTATTTGTTTGAGTCAAATGCTTGTATCGAGTCATAATGATGTTTTGCAGGAATTCCAGGAAGTAAGGTGTAGGTTTTTCCAAAAATTTTCCGGAAACTTAACATGAGAATTCTGTCAGACCATTTCTGACGGCGTCAGGCTTTACAACCTGACGGCGTCAGGCTTTACAACCTGACGGCGTCAGGCTTAATTTTCTGAAAATTTTTGAAAGTTTTGTTTTCATAAAAAGTTTTTATTAAATCTATAACTTATAATCTCCAGGAATCTGCAAAATTATCATTCCACAAGCATTATATCCTTATATAGAGTTTATCCCGCCGATGTTATGCAGGTTTTCGTGTTTGTTTTCTCAGGTTTAACAGGTTATTTTGGACAAGGAAATGTTTGTTGGATCAAGCTTTTGGCGATGCATTAGTCATGGAGCTTCAACATTACTTTGGAAGAAGATCTAACCGTGTTGCCACATTATCCACCGAACGAATCAGGGGAGTATTTGATTTCATTCTTTTACTTTTTTCTTTTACATCTTGTTATTTGAACATTGGGGACAATGTTCATCTTAAGTGTAAGGGGGGGGGGGGGGTAAAAGTACGATTAGAGAATGCTAGTACGCTTGATTTTTGTTTGTTTAATAGTAGATGTGTAATAAAACTGAGATAAATACCTGTTAGGGCAATTTTAGTGCCAAATTTAAAATTTTTTACAACATTTAGGAGTGAAACTTTGATCTTAATGAGCGTCTCACGGATAGGAGTTATATGACTAGCACAAAAACCGTACCACTAAAAAATTTTCCACCCCCAAATATGTGAGGTTCGCCCCTAGAATTGGTAGGAAAAACATTTATGCTATGATGTGTGTACCGGTAGCACTTAGATTCTAGAACTTGCGTTAGGACCATTCCAAGGCCACAAGTGAGACTACATTCGTGTAGTTAGATTTACTACATGATAAGAGGCATTAGGATTAACCCATTGTTTTACACCTGTGTTTTTGTTATAATTACGTTGGCTACATTGGTCAAGTAATTCTCCCACACCTTTTGCGTTGTACTCATTTTTAGTACACGATACCCCTAGTACACCCCTCAGAGCCTATCTTTTTGTTTCGACCTTTAAGCATTTTACTTAAAGGAAGAATTTGTTACACCCCACTTAAATGTACACCCAAATCGCCTTAGCCTACCTTGTATGCACTCATTTTTAGTGCATTATTGTGACAACATTTGTTTAAAACCCAAGTTAATTATCTAATTGATTACATGGTTGCTAAGTTGAGTCATATCCTTGTACATATTGTTTTGGGACGATTGGGACTCATGGGTAAAGTACTAGTGTAATGGAGTAATGGGGAAGAACAACATTATTACCCCCATATGTGCTAAATATTTTTAAAAGTACTCCAAGTTTTTCAATTATCTTAATTCGAGTCATTAGAATAGTTATTTGTAAAGTTATGTAAAAGTTCAAGTGTAAGGGGAATGCAACGCCCCTATGATGTATTATTTTGGATGGTAGGGCAAAAGTGTATTCAAAAAAAAAAAAAAAAAAAAAAAAAAAAAAAAAAAAAAAAAAAAAGAGAAAAAGAAAAATAGAAAAAACATACGGACTACCATCCCGTTTCATTTTATGTTTATTTTATGTTTTTGTTATTTT
This sequence comes from Artemisia tridentata subsp. tridentata, assembly GCA_021014915.2. Lineage (NCBI taxonomy): Eukaryota > Viridiplantae > Streptophyta > Magnoliopsida > Asterales > Asteraceae > Artemisia > Artemisia tridentata. Next base: position 347,441,202 of record CP139506.1, on the reverse strand, counting down.
GTTTTTAGCTTAATATTGAGTCTAATCTTGGCTTAGCAACATTGTATAGTACATGTAATTAATCAAGATCTTTAACTCGCCACCAGTAAAATATCCTTTATCCAACAAAACCGTGCTTTCCTTTTCCCTACACCTAACGTTATAACCCATGTAAAAGCCCTCTTTGATAGTTTATCTTAGGTGCTTACGCCTAGTGGAGGAGGTTTTCGATCCTTTCCCAAGCCTATGGTAATCTATTTGCTATGACAGGTAGTGAGAGATATTATCCGTTTTCATTTATGAGATTTATTTTGATGACACCTGAGAGATGTGAGTATCTAAACACTACTTGTGAGGTGCTAGTTTGTAATCTCCGTGCTTATTATGATTAAAGTGGAACGACTATTTATTGTAATTACTTTTATATTAGTGTTAAATGACCCCTAACTTGTATTTTGATTAGAATAAAAGCGCATTTGCTTGAGGACAAGCAAATCTCAAGTGTAAGGGTATTTGATGAAGCGAAATGTGTACCGCTTTTAAGGGGTCATTTAAGCCCTAAATCGTATTTATTTGATCAAATATTGCCCTAAATCGTTCCTTTTGTCATTTTAGGTACTTTGGAGAAGAAATCTGGAAAAGGAAGCATTTTGGACGTTTTTGGAGCATAAAAGTGAAGAAAACGACAAAGTCTCAAAATCGGCTGAAAAGTACCTTTGACGGCGTCAGGGATTGCCCTGGACGGCGTCATGGCTTGGCAAGAAAAATGTGGATATGAAAATTACTCATGATAAGCCAGAGAATTTTGCATGAAAAATCTGACGGCGTCACCCTTTAATGTGATCAAGGCCATCACGGTTTAAACTAAAGAGGGACGGCGTCAAGCCATAATCTGACGGCGTCAAGCTTTGATAAGCCAGAACGGATTTTGGAGGTCTAAAGAGGGACGGCGTCAGGAAGGCCATCCGGGAACCCTAAAAGCGGCGAGGTGACGGCGTCAGAATCTACAACGTGACGCCGTCAGCCCTTGATCTCTATATATAGTTTTGCAATTTTTTGTCATTAGTGTGGAACTTTGTGTGTAACCTTTTGGGAGGAAACCCTAAGACGATTTTAGCAGCTTTTTCAAGGCTTTTTGCCTTGAGATCTTCCATGTTACATTGAAGATAAGTTATCAATTAATCATTCAATATGTCTATGTGTTGTTTGATTCTATCTTGTTCTTGTCTTTTGTTTAACATGCTAGGCTAGGTTTTCTTTGTGTTTGCTTAGATCTAATGAAACCTAGCTATTGATTGTTGGTTATTAGTGTGTTATTAATTGTATTGGATGATTGTTCATCTATGTTAGGCTTAAGAAAACTGGCTAACTTCCTATTCGGTAACTTGCTTGAACGTCTTAAGAAACATGAACCAATGCGTACTAAGGTTTTTATGGTTGTATTTAATGCATGAGCGAATTCTAGTGATCCCATGTTAGGAGCTTCTTAGCCGGCTCGACATAGGAGTGAAGTAGGAGCTTATAGAGTTGGGGAAGTACGTACGCCACCCCATGATTGGTATTAAGGAATACACCCGTCATCCACGCGATTAATACACACTAATCAACCGGTAAAAGATAGTTAGGGAGTAAGGAAATCTAAGTAAACACATTTCTCTCCACATAAGTTTTACCACATTTTCATTTTCTGTTATTTTATTTTATTTGCATTCGTAGTAACTTGGGTTAGTTGACTAGCAACTAATTCCGCCCACTCTTTCAAACCCGAGATTTTACTTGCTTTCATAAAAATATAAAAACATAAAAAGAATCTTCTCTCACCCTTAGACCTATTAGAGTAGTTTTTCAATCCTAACGACACTATTCCCTGTGGAGAACGATCAATCCCCCGTACTTACCACTACACTATACTACATCGGTCAGGTACACTGCCTGGTGGGGTTGTAAGCCTCTTGAGATCCCTTGAGAGGTAAAACCTGTTGTAAGGTTGCAAAACCACGCATCAGTTATGTTAACCCTTGTTTATGATGTTAATCATTATGTTGTTAGGTCTTGATATATTGTGAAGATTGATAATCATAGTAATGGATATGATGATGATGACTAGTGAGGATGATGATGATGGTGGTGAAATATTGATATGGTAGTTTAGCTTGGATATGAGGTAAGTAACTCTCCCTAAAACATGTGTTATGTATGTATTTATCATATATGTATTATGATTGTATAAGAACATGAGACTTGGATTTAGAATGGTTGTAAGTGAGAGTTGGTGGCTAGTGATTTGGCTAAGAGTATGTTAGTTTATTGGCTTGGGACTAATTAAGGTATGTAGTAGATTATGGTTGTTGTGAATTGATATTAGTTTATGTTATGAGGATATGCATGATATGGTTGAATGTTGTAGCTTAGAAGCTTTTAAAGCGGTTATGATGCTTATGTGAAAGTATGTGTATGATATGTGTTTTATGTTGGGTTACTTACTAAGCGAAAGCTTACGTGTTAGAGTTTCAATGTTTTGTAGGTTCGTATGTTGATACTATGGCTTGGAAGAGAGTAAGGCTTGGATTATAGCTTAAGGATTTGGAAGCGGTTGGAAGATAGTGAGCGTTAGGAGCTAGGTAGAATACCGAGCTCGAGTCAAGGTTGTACCCCCGAGAGTCTCTTTTATGAGTTGTATAATGTGTGTCAAATTCGTGTAACGGTTTGGTGGTCTAACGATGTGTCAAGTGTGTTTTAAGTGTTTTTAGTAAAAGTTAAAGGGGTGTTTGACAAGAGTGTAAAAGTACCTATTTTGGGTGGTTAACGGGTCAAGTGTATATGGATCATGTTTTATATGTCAAAGTAATGTTAATGGTTAAGTTTGGTAAGAAATTGAGGTGATATAAGTGGTCTTGTTGTGTAATGGGTCAAAATGGGTTTTAATGCATAACCCGTCAATTTTGGAGGTACTATTCCGGGTGGTCAAATGGTAAATGTTTTTGTATGAAATTGAGCCCATAGATATACTAATGAAATCTGAAAAGTTTGGTTAAGTTTCGAGTTCGGGAGGTCGGACTTTCAAACGGGGATTTTGAGATGCAAAATCTGGACAGAAGGATCCATCCGATCGGATGGCTGGCGATCCGATCGGATGGAGGGTGTCTGTCAGATTTTGGTAAACTTTGAAAAATCATAACTTTTGATCTGTAAGTCGTCACGGGTCGTGCCACCCGTCGTTTTGAAGGTAATTGAGTCTAGTTTCATTTAAAAATAGTCTCAAGGTCTGAATGTTTATAGATTTTTGTCAGTGGTCAAAAGAGTAACCAGATGTCCGTAAAAGTCAAGCGTTTCCGCGTAAAAAGTTTTAATTTTTGGTCTAAGCGGGCACGGGGTGTAACAGGGAACCACCACCACGATCACAAAGTTCTGCTTGCAAGCACTCTAATTGTTGGCGCATCTTTAACATCTCACTGGACATTGAATCGCTATTCACGTGTTGAATGGTATAAAAATGTAGCATTATTAGACAATGCCTTGAGAGAATTAAAATGTGAAAAGAATAAATGTATACTTACCACAGGCTTATTCTGAATGTTTCGAGAACGATTAGCATACTTCAACGTGTTCAATGTTTCCTCAGCGTTTATATCAGCAGGACTAACACAAGCTGGAAAACATATAATAATAAGTTCATGTGACATTTACTAATTTATCATTAATGACAAAAAAATTTATAAGTAAATAGTATAACTAAGATATAAAAGTTACCATTCATAACATTTCTGCTGTTTCCGCCAAGTGAATCCTGCCATTGTATATAGTACAGATTAAGCATAAATGAGTTTTAATTGTCCTGTTCCAAAGAAAAAAAAAATGTGAATTTATTTATTTTGTTAAAACAGACACGAAATGCTGTGCTTTTCGTATATTACCAGGCACTGCCTCCTTCAAAATATCATCAGGCCAAGCAGGATTTGCTAACCAGGTATCACCAACTGCGAATGTCAGGAGTATAAGAATCTGAACAAAAAAGATGCACAGACAATACCACAAATGTAATAAGTAGTTGGTGCATAAATTTGTACATACATGGCAAGTTCCCTTTCTGTGCTAAACCATCAACAAGGCGGTCATATTCAGCACGCAACATCCTTTCGTCGGTGGCCTTGAACCTTCCTACCAAGTTGAACAAAGTTAAAATAAAGATTCTAGAACATCAATAACAAGTGAACACGTAAAGAACAATATTTCATTAAGGCCTTCCCTAAAACGAAAACCAAAACTAACCCAACACTTTTTTAGAGGTAAGTTACATTAGCCAAGGTAACACAAAGTTGCATATGAACTTTTTAAACTCTTAATTAAACTATTCACCGGTAGTGGTGAATACAGGACCATTAATGTGACTTTTGGTGCATTGATAACCGATTTCAGGGAACCCGAATCTTCGCACAAGAAAAAACAATGGGCGCACACAGCTGTAGAACCATAACGAGTATATGAGAAGATTTTCCATTCCTATACTCTAAACATGTTAATGATTTTAGCCTCGCCATTCATCTCCTTATTCTCACGCTTCATACTCACGTGCACTATAAAAACTTCTGATAATTTAGTATATTCAATATAGAAACATAGAAAGATTTGGTCTCTAGATAATACGCGCATTTGAACTATCAAAATGGTTACTACAACAATATAGTGAAATAAGAGCTGAATGATTAACAGTCACAAAAAAATACCTGTCAATCTCTCGAGACATCTTATTAAGATTTCTAGTTGCCCCTTCAAGTGTTTGCTTCCGTACACTAACACTTAACGCCTCGATGCACACATTATCGATATTGTGGGCCTCATCAAACACCACTACAGACTCTCTCTGCATTTCCTTCGATATGATCCCAACAACCTTTGGATCAAGCAAGTAATGGTAACCATAAACCACCACATTCGCAAATTGCACCATATGACGTGCTAGAAAGTATGGGCAGTTGGGCACCACCCGGCCTTTCGCCTTTCCAAACACCCTCAGACCCTGCCAATAGTTCAAATTGTGATTTAGAACATGCTTAAATCAACCAAAGTATAAGCTAAACACATTCACATCACATTACAAGCAAATTCAATCAAAATATCATTCCGAAATAGCCCCACTTCCACTTTTGTCTTCCAATTTTAAATTAAATTATTTAAAAACTATTTTGCTAGTATTTTAAACTTTGATATCCAACTTGTGCACTATTCGAAGATTAACTTGTGCACTAAACTATCTTGTTTTGAGAAGATCAGTTGAAATTTTAAACTTATTTTTAGTGAAACATTATCTAATTTCACTAACAGTTAATAATCAAAACAAAATTAGCCATATCAATCGTCTTAGGCAAAACCCCCAATTTGATTAGGGTTTATAAAAATTGAAATAAAAAAATACAAACTATACATACCAAGATATTAGAATTAAGTAGAAGTAAAGATACTTTAGATGGATCTGATCTTGAATCTGATGATATAGAAACTTTCATTTGGCATCACGAATTGACGTAAATATTAAAAAACTAGTGATATACAACAAATTAGAGATGAGGGTAGCAAAAAAGAAAGGAAAAAAGTCAAATTGGCAGGTGTATATATGACGTCAATATATGACGTCTGAATAGGGGATTTTGACATTCAAAAAAACTTTTCATTTATTATGTATAAAGATAAAGATTACAAAACCGAAAATACAAAACAAAAAATATAAAGTTTGATAAATTAAAAGAAACACTCTTTAGCTAATTTCAAACAAAACCCCCCAAGCCCTTGACCAAAGTCCCATTTATTTCACAAACATTTCAGACATCGATTCCACACCAGGTACGTCTTTCCAATCGTCACTATTTCAAATACTAATAATCATCATTTACTTTTCACCGTACAATTTTAACCGTTAAATCAAAGTTAGTTAAACCGTTATAACTAACTAACTGTTTTAAACCTGTATACTTACTGAAACCCTAGCTATGGAACCTTCATCTAATCATAACGGCAATACTGATACTGTTGTTGAAGGCTTAACTAATGATGCTAGGGTTTGTAGAAATGAATTAGGGCTTGTAATGGGGGATGGTGAGAAAGTTGCGGATGGAGATGCGTTAGTTTCGTCTGTGGCGAATAGGAGTAGTGATAGTGAGGTTAAGATTAGTGGTGAGTTGTTAGAATCGAAAAACGGAAGCGTAACGATGGAGCCGTGTTTTAAAGTAAGTGGTGATGCTAGGGTTTCTAAAGATGAATTAGGGCTTGTAGTGGAGAACAGAGAGAAAGTTTTGAATGAATCGTCGTTTGGTGCAAATAACGGGGTTAAGAATGGGGCTGGCTTGTTAGAAGCAAAGAGTGTAGGCGTAGTGACGGAAAGGTCTTGTGATAGTGACAAAAATAATGATAATGCTGTTCACGATTCAGTTCGTGATAGTAGGGGTTTCAAAGATGAATTAGGGAGTGTAGTCGAAAACAGTGAGAAAGTTATGGATAAAACGAGCTTAGCATTGGGTAAGATTGGGGATGAGTTGGTTGAATCAAAGAATGGAACCCCAACGATGGAACAGTCTTCTGATCATGATGGAGGTGGTGGTACTGTTCAGGGTTCAGTTGATGATACTACGGTTTCGAGAAATGAAATAGGGGCTGTAATGGAGAATGTTGGTGCAAGTAGTGGGGTTAAGATTGGGGATGAGTTGGTTGAATCAAAGAATGGAACCCCAACGATGGAACAGTCTTCTGATCATGATGGAGGTGGCGGTACTGTTCAGGGTTCAGTTGATGATACTACGGTTTCGAGAAATGAAATAGGGGCTGTAATGGAGAATGTTGGTGCAAGTAGTGGGGTTAAGATTGGGGATGAGTTGGTTGAATCAAAGAATGGAACCCCAACGATGGAACAGTCTTCTGATCATGATGGAGGTGGTGGTACTGTTCAGGGTTCAGTTGATGATGCTACGGTTTCGAGAAATGAAATAGGGGCTGTAATGGAGAATGTTGGTGCAAGTAGTGGGGTTAAGATTGGGGATGAGTTGGTTGAATCGAAGAGTGGGGCCGTAGCGATGGAAACATATTCTGAACATGGCGGAAAAAATGATACTGTTGTTCCTGATATAGTTGGTGACACTAGGGATTTTAAAGATGAATTAGGGAGTGTGCTTGACGACAGTGAGAAGGTTATGGATAAAACGAGTTCGGATGCTGTAGTTTCATCTGTATTGTTGGGTAATAGCGATATTTCTGCAAGTAATGGGGTTAAGATTGGGGCTGAGTTGGTAGAATCGAAGACTGGAACCCCTACGATGAAACAGTCTTCTGATCATGATGGAGGTGGTGGTACTGTTCAGGGTTCAGTTGATGACGCTACCGTTTCGAGAAATGAAATAGGGGCTGTAATGGAGAATGTTGAGAAAGTTGTGGATGAATCGAACTCTGATGCCTTAGCTTCGTCTGTACCTACCAGTAACGGGGTTAAGATTGGGGCTGACTTGCTAGATTCCAAGACTCTGTCTTCTGATCATGACGGAGGTGGTGTTTCTGGAGATAAAAGTGGGATCGTAAAGGATGAAAATGAGGTTAATGTTGAGGAAAGGGAAGGTGAGTATAAAGTTACAGATTTGGTATGGGCAAAGGTAAGGAATTATCCATGGTGGCCAGGCCAAATATTCGATCCATCTGCTGCAACCGATAAAGCTAAAAAGCATTCAAACAAGAGAGCATTTCTCGTAGCGTATTTTGGGGACCAATCTTTTGCTTGGAACAAAGCTCCGAATATCAAACATTTTAGGAAGAATTTCGGTAAAATGGAGAAACAAAATAACTCAAAAGCGTTTCGTCATGCTGTGAATTGTGCATTGGATGAGGCTTACAGGCGTGCTGAGTTTGGGTTAGCGTGTACTTGCTTGTCTGAAGAAGTAGTTAGTAAATTTAAGTCGCAAGTTTTTGTTAACGCGGGGATAACGGAAGAGGCTAGTAGAATAGACGGTGGTGATAGGTTTTCGACTGTGGCTAATTTCAAACCTGTGAATGCTGTTATGTCTTTGCACGATTTAGCTAGAGAAGATATTGATGGGGTTAGTAGATTGGAAGCTTTGTCCGTGAAAGCTCAGTTATTGGCTTACTTACGTTGGAAAGGGTATAATCAGTTTTCGACACAACATTTAGAGGGGTTGGATAATAATTTAGAAGATGATTCCGAGGTTCACTTAATGGAGGATGATAAGATGGTTGTAGATGTAAAACCGGCTTCTGTAAGTTCGAAAATTTCTTCTGAAACGATAATGGAGGATGATAAGATGGTTGAAGATGTAAAACCGACTGCTGTAAGTGAGAAAGTTTCATCTAAAAAGAGAAAGTTGAATGCTCGTGACAGTGGTTCGCGGAAGCTCCAGGATGATGATGATTCGGTTCCAATCAAGAAAGAAAAACGCTCGAAAAATGTGACTCCTAAGGGCAGCCTGAGTGTGTTAAAGAAGGAAAATAAAAGTGAAAAGACTGGTGGCAAGAAAGAAAAATCCCCGACTAATGAGATCCTGACAAAAAGCCCAAGTGCATTAAAGAAAGAAAAGAAAAGTGCAAAGAAGAGTGGTACGAAAGCAATCGTTGAGGATAAGGGCGTAAAGGAGGAAAGTCGGAATGGAACGGCTGATCAAAAGGCAACAACATCATCCCCGAAAAAGCTTTTTAGAATCGGTGACACCATATGTAAAATTGCAAAACAACTATCTGAGTCGCCTACTGTTCTTCAAAATGAATCTCAGAAGTCAGAGAAAAGAACGAAGTCAAAGAACGACACTGCCTAATCTCGGTACAACTTCTTTCATGGTAAATATATAAATATAGGCCTGATGCTATAAAACCTTCTATGAGTATAGTTGGACATGTTACTTATGCCATTCACCAGCATATCTTTACTCGTGACCTCACAAACCTTTGGTTTAATTGTACTTGGTGATATTTGATATAGCAACTAATAATTCTGAGCATGGTTATCCCATAGATAGGCATAGGCTACTTTTGAGTACTCTCTATCCATATTTATAGTATTTGCATTATGCATGTATGTGTGTTTGAATGTTTTATGTTATTGTGAGCGCCAAATTTCACATTTCCAGTTGAACAACAGCAACAACAACAACAAACCCAATCCCGCCGGAGCAGGGTAAGGGTTTGTTGTTGTTGAACTGGAAATGTGGAATTTGGCGCTCACAAGGTAATGAGTTGAAGCAGAAGTTTATTACAGAGTCAATTTTCTCGGCGCATTACTTGCTCCTGACATTAAGGCTGTTTGTTTATTCAGACATTTTATGTCTGAATCTGAATACCACGTCTGAATCTGAATTAGTGGTCCAAAAGTCTGAATCTGAATTATTTTAGTTTTTTTTGTTTTTATAAAGTGTCTGAATAAACAAAAAACAATCCTTTCGCTATAAAACAAACCAAAAGACCCTCCATTCATGATTATTAATAAAAAATCAAGACCAAGATGAGGAGATAAGGATTAAAAAGAAGTAGGTGTAAAGTTTAAGCTTTTCAGATGTAATCAGACATATTCAAATGTCTGAATGAATCAGACCCTATTCAGATGTATTCAGACTTCAGATGTCTGAATAAATAAACAGTCTGAATCTGAAAATGTCTGACCGAATCATACTTCAGACGTATTCAGATCTGAATGAGCCGAAACAAACACAACCTAAGTCTGTTTTTAACATCATCCTGACATTATGTATACCCATTTTTCTTTCCAGTTTTAGAAGTTAAGGTTGTTGGTTGAGGAGTGAATTACATGAACATTATCTCCTATGCTTTGCTATCTTGACCGGAATCTGTTTTTTATTTCTAGTACTAAATGGATTACCTTTTGATTTTAAATGTGATGACAATTGTTTAGAATTGACAAAAGAGAAATGAGCTAATCACATTCATTTACTTACATTTGCAACACACTACTCCTGGAGGTAATGACGTAAAATGAATCTGAATTCCGTTTTGACAGGTACCCAAGGTTGCGTTTTGGAAATCAAATATGATATAGAAAGAAGTTAGCGTCAGTCATCTAAAGCCGGTTGATCTATCGTCAGAAGCTCTGGAAAGTGGAAACATTAGAATACGTCAGTAGGCAGTCATTTTGGTACATATGCATATGTCTGAATCAACTGCATAGCATGTAATTCTGCTCTATCATGTAGTGTAAACTGATCCCATGCTTGTTTTCTCTTTCTTCTGCTAGTTACACGGTATCTTTTGTAGAGTGTGTGCTACTAATCTCTTTGTCTGAAAGCGGGATGCGTGTATCCTAACTGTTAAAGCTCAGATATAGTCTTATACCGTCTCTTGTATAATCCGTTGATTTTGTAGTACAATCAGGTTATGTCTGCATACATTGAAGGGTATGGAATATTAATCGAAATGGATGGACTGTCTTTGGTGGCAAAATATTTTATTGTTATATGCAAGTTAATGGCATTGTAAAAATTGTACATAAAATATCAAAATCCTGAAGAACTTTTAGAATTCTGCTTCTTTGCGAGTATGGATTATGGAAACCCTGCATGTTCCCCATACAGCAGATAGAAGTATAAAACCTGATATGACAACCAATCCTTTTAAAAGGTGGCTTGATTTGGCTGAATGCAAGGATCCAAATCAATACTTTTACCGAGTAAACCCGATTTGCTCATGCTGGCGCTTATTCAATTCTATTCTGGGTATAAAAATGAGCTTGCAACGACAAGCTTTAGCCTTTCAATATGTAGACTGATTATCAAGTTTCTCTGCCTTGTGTATATTTTGGTATAGTCCATAAGCTGTTTGGCATAATATATTCGAGTGATTTATACCAGACTTCAGCCATATGTGTAAATTTGGTCTTCAAGTCACTATAGGTGACCTGGAAGCTGAAAAGTGCAACTAGTTAAACATATGCACAAATCATTTTGAAGTCACATTCGGTGAGACATATTCAAAGCATCTACCAGTTTATTTGTGTTATCTTTGTTTTCACAAACTGCAACGAAGTTCTCACGAAGCGAAGCAACAACTTACGCAACACAATCAATTCTTTTCACCTAATATTAGGAGACCATAATCTCAAAAAGAACACAGAAATTACAGTATTTCAAATACAGAGTTGAAACAAATTCAAGCTTTTAACATCTATGAAACTTACTAGACAGCAAAGAAGCATTCTAAAGGATTTTCCAATCACGCATCCACAGAAAGAAAGCAATAGATCAAGGCAGAAACAGTTTGACTAAATAAATTGTGTTTACCAAAATCACATTACAACCAGAAAACCAAGTGTCTGCCTTCCACAAAAACAACGCTAAAATGAATCCAACATTCAAGCTCTTCGGAAAACATATCAAAACTAGGATATAACAAAACAACTGGGAATTTAAGATCTAGGCTTTTCCTTCTTCTCCTTGAAGAGAGCCAAGAGTGAAACACCAGAAACCTTCACAACCTTGAACCTGACTCCGGGAATATCTCCCACAGCATGACCCTTTCGTCCAAATCCAGCAATCAAAACTTCATCCTGTTGCAAAAACAAGTCAGCATTACTGAAAAACTAACTACAGAAAAAACGTCTTTGTAGATAGAGAGGAAAAACTAACGTTTTCCTCAATGTAGTTCAAGCAACCATCGTTGGGCACAAAAGCAGCAATCTTTTTTCCGTTCTTGATAAGCTGAACTCTAGCACACTTTCTGATAGCAGAGTTAGGCTGCTTAGCTTCAATACCGCTGTGGACATAATAGCAACAATTGTCAAAATAAAACTAAAAGAAACAAATATGAGATTAATCACAGAAAGAAATTCAGTCCTTACATCTTCTCAAGGACAATTCCCTTAGCATGAGAAGAACCGGCAAAAGGTTTCTTCCATTCATTACCAAGATGTGACTTCTTGTATGACTTGTCAGCCCACCTTTGCTCCCTGCGGTGGGACTTCAGCTTACGTCCAGCTCCCATTCCATGAGTTTTCCTAAAAAAATCATCCAACAAAACTTTAAGCAAAGGCACTAAAACTAATGCATCAAAACAAAATTACTTTTGAAAAAATGTTAACTTAAAAACAAATACATATTAATCAAGGCATTTTAAAAAATACATAAAAACATGACTAAGAGAGTGTTTGTTTTATTGCTTGTTTGCCTAGCTTATGACTTATGAAACTTTTAAGAAGCTAAAAAGAATCTTTTGGAACAGGCAATCCCTACAAATAAACTTAAATAAGCCAAAAACTCTCAGCTTGACAGAATCACAAGTCCTAGAAATTAATCTTACATACATTTAAAAAAGTTCAACAAGCACATAGTGAAGAAAACTGGAGGATCATTTACAACACATGAATAAGAAGGTGTTTGTTTTAGCTTATTTTCCTGGCTTATGGCTTATAAAACTTAAGAAGCTAGTAAGATAAGCTTTAAGGAACCAGAAGCTTTTCAAGCTTAACCACTTGTACATACTAAATATTAAGCTTATTAACATTTCAAAAGCTCAACAAGCACATAATCCAAACAAATAAGCCAGAACAACACCCTCTAAAAGTTGCACCTAAAAATAAAATAACATCGAAACCATTCAAGCTCACTAATGACATGTTATAATAAATTTTAATACGACATTAAAATGCTACATAAACATCACATTACATCAATCCACTAACCATTCAAACCCAAACCAAACTGCAATAATCATAAATATTACTAACTAATCTATTACCAATCACTACATCTCTTCAATAAAGTCACAAAATTTCACATTTTATACTTGCACACATCATATTCCAAGCAAAATATTCATAAACAGCAAAAATCGTTGAACTATATTTTTCCAAACCATAATCAAAAATGTCTATTAAAAAAATTATAACCTCGTGTATGGCTTATGAAACTTTTAATCAATCATAATCGAAACAACATATGTTTTATAGTTTATTAGCTTCGCCTATGGCTTATGAAACTTTCAAGAAACCAATAAGCTAAAATTTTAGAAGCTAAAACACCCCTGTGAGTTTTATTAACTTAAATAAGTAACAACTCAAAGTGATATACGTCCCTAAATATTAAGATTATTTACATTTCAAAAGTTCAACAGGCCCATAATCCATACAAATAAGCTAGAACAGCACCTACTTAACAACATCATATACCAAACAAAATAATCACAAACAACAAAAAATCTTAAACCTATTTTTTCCAAACCATAAACATGTTTATAACAAAAAAAGACAACAACCATGTTCCAAATATATCTAAACAACTCATTTCAGCTACCAAACCCAAACAAATAAGTTATATTTTTATCAAACAAATAGGTTTAAACAGATTTAAGTGAATAATGGAGGTAGGTGTTACCCCATGTTTGCAAAAGAGAGTGATGCTGTTACGACGGCGCGTAGGTTAGCGGTGATGTAAAGACGGCTGGAGATGCTGAGTGAAAACCCTAGTGAGAAATGGTGTAGGGATTTATATGGGCGTGATGAAGCAAAATGGGCCTAAAAATGCTTTTTCAGTTTGGGTTTTCGTTATTTGGGCTGTGTAACTAGTACTTTTATGGTTTTCGAACTTTTACCTAGAGGTGCACAAATTAATCGGTTTTTGAACCGAACCCCAAAAAAAAAAAAAAAAAAACTGGTTTTTCAAAAACCAATTTTGGGAAAACCAGTTTTAGTATAACCGAATCGGTAGTTTGAAAACCGGTTTGCATGTTTAGATGTTAACCGGTTTGGTCTCAAATCGGTTCAAGGTCATGGAACCCCTTTTCATGTCTAAAAAAGGTTTCAAACCAAACCGTTTGAGTCAAAATCGGTTTTTGACCGTTTGAATCGAACTGAAACCGGTTTTGAAACCGGCTCGGTTTAGGGTTTATAACCGAAATGTGCACCTCTACTTTTACCTGATTAATTCATTGGGTCTTAAACCAGCATCACACATATGTAAATCGGGTAAAACACTCATCTTTTAGGAGGCGGGTTTTGCCACGTTAGTATTGTTTGCATCTAGCAAAAATTGAAGTTGAGACTTATCACATTTTAATGATGATTGCTATGACTTTTGCAAATAGGACATCCCTGAGTGGTTATAGGATATATCTACATGACAATCATTTTTGAAGAGCAGCCAAATAACCTAAACTGAAACGTAGAAATACAAAATTTCAGCTGAAAACACCTAGTCGTTTAACGGAACCAATTCTTTTTGTTTATTTTCGGCTTTTAAAATACATTGAATCGAAAACCACCAGAATTAAAGCCTCTCAATTTGAACTCAAAAGTCATTGTTAGCCAAGTGTTCTTTTTTTTTTTTTTTTTTTTTTTTCCTCGAGAAGCAAAAATATATTAAATTGTTAACCGAGTTGGTAAAAGAGTAATTGGTTGATTTAAGCCAAATAACAGTAATTATTAACATGTGATTTTAATCTAGTAAAAAACTGTTCTAACCCATAAGTTCTTTGGATTATGAAGTTATGACTTTCACGAGTGCTCGTAAAATAGGTTGTAAATGGGCTAATTAAAAATGGCCTAGTCTTGTAAATCGTATTACTTAGAGGGGGAGGTACCATGGTGCCAAAGCTGGCGCCAAACTTACTAGCTGAAAAACGAGAACGGCGCACGGTTACTAGAGTCGTGCCGTTCCTTCTTGCGCCAAATACACCAGCCGACGTCGTTCTATTTTATTTATTTATTTATTTTCTTTTTTCTGAATTTGTAACGTTTACCAACAGCTATTTTTGATTTATTTGAATGTTTGTAAACAGCTACATAGCCAAAAATTACATATTTTCAAAAATTTTACCCTTAAAATTTCTATAAATACCTCTTTTATTCTATCAATTTTCACAAACTCTTCCAATTTAATTTCTACTTCAATAATACTTAATTTTCTTTCAACTATGGATCCAAACAATCCAAACAACTTCTCCACCTACGACCATTATGATGTTTATTTTTAAAACTACTCGGAGCGATATATCCAGGGTTATGTGGCGTATGAACAATTTCTAGGTATTTGTGATCAAGAAGCCGGGGGATCGGGATCAGCTATCAAGAGGACGATGGCATACATACCACGTGAAAGAGAAGAGGCGGAACAACGTTTAATCGATGACTATTTTGGCGACGGTGACACTCCACCTAAGTATATGGAAGAGCAGTTTAGGCAAAGGTATCGTATGAGTTCTACACTTTTTAATAAAATAGTCAACAATATCTTAAGCTATGATGTTCAAACTATTCCCGAGTACTTTTATTTTTTTAGACAACGTTATGATGCTACCAGTCGTTTAAGTATTGGTCCTCTTTTGAAGTGCACATCTGCCATCCGCCAACTGGCGTACGGCACTGCGCCTGATGCGTTTGATGAGTACTTGCAAATTGGTGAACGTTGTTCACGACATTGTTTAGAGAAGTTTACTAAATGCATACATATTTTATACGTTGAAAGGTATTTAAGA
Source organism: Artemisia tridentata subsp. tridentata (assembly GCA_021014915.2). Classification (NCBI taxonomy): domain Eukaryota; kingdom Viridiplantae; phylum Streptophyta; class Magnoliopsida; order Asterales; family Asteraceae; genus Artemisia; species Artemisia tridentata. Next base: position 347,425,764 of record CP139506.1, on the reverse strand, counting down.
AAGCCCACTTCAGCGGATGTTGAAAAAATATATGCATTGCACGAAAAAGAACATGGATTCCCGGGAATGCTCGGGAGTATTGATTGTATGCATTGGGATTGGAAAAATTGTCCAAAGGCCTTACATGCTCAATTCAAAAGACGTGATCATAAATACCCAACTCTTATGTTAGAAGCGGTTGCGGATCAAAAATTATGGATTTGTCATGCATATTTTGGGGTTTCAGGGGCAAATAATGATCTTAATGTGTTATATGGTTCCCCGTTATTTGATAATGAACTTGCCTGTAAAGCTCCGGAATGTCCATTTGTAGTAAACTGACATACATACAAGAAAGGTTACTATTTAGCCGACGGCATTTATCCAACATGGTCCGTATTTGTCAAAACGTTTACTATTGTAAGGACTGAAAAAAAATTGAAATTTAAAAGAGTTCAAGAAAGTTCTAGAAAAGATATTGAACGAGCTTTCGGAGTCCTACAAGATCGTTGGGGAATTATACGACAACCCGCACGTGCTTACGAAATCAACGCCTTGAAAAGAATCATGTATTGTTGTATAATGTTACACAACATGATATTGGAAGACGAAGAGTTCAAAGTGAATTTTAGAGATTTGTTCGTTGATCCAAGGCCAAACATATCAGACACTTGGGTCGAAAGATGTGATTTACATGTTAGAAAAAGCAAAGAAATTTGAGATAGAAAATTGCACGGCGATCTTCGAGAAGACCTTGTGGAGCATTTATGGAACCTTAATCACTAGTTTGTAATTTTTATTTCTAGTTTTCGCACTATGTTTTTTTAATTAATGTAATGTGTGTTTTTCTTTTATTTAATGAAGTTTATTTTAGTTAATATTATGTACGTTTTATTTTATGTAAATGAAAAAAAATAATAATAATAATAAAAATAAAAAAAATTGGAGAACGGCACAACATTTTCTGGTGCCAACGGTAATGGCACAAAATATGGTGCCAAAGGGTTTCTGGTGCCGTTAAGTGTTTTACTGACGTGGCAGTACTTTTGGAGAACGACACCAGAATAACGGCACCATGGTACCCTCTGCTATTACAAGTTAAGGTAGCATTGTCAACCAATCTTATTCAGCATTTCAACATGATGTAGAGTCTTCATGTATCATTGTGATGATTGTTGAGTTTGCGGTTGCATAAATTATTCTATAGCTCTTGAAATATTTTGCAAAACAAAAGCTACTATGACTAGCTTTTTTAGGTTTATAAACTTGGAATTTAATGATTATTTGCATATTCAAATATGTTTCAAATGAATAAATCACCATGCTTACTAGCAAAAACCAGGTATGAAACCATTGAGGTACAAAAAGTGCGTAGGCATTTTTTCTTAGTCATAGTTTTCGATTATTTGGCCGACTAATCAACGGGATTTGAACCTACCGTTACATAGACTCAAACCAGGTAAAGTCTTCCCTTTTCAGGAGGTTGGCATGATCACTTCAATGTTATTTGCACCTATTATAAATCGAACTTGAGACCTTACACATTTTAGTGTAAGAGCACATGGTCTAGAGCCATGTGGCGCATTATAGCCCTATGGCGTTGTCCTATGGCGCCGACTGACACCCTCTTGAATTTTTTTTATTTTTTTTTTGGCGTTATAGCTTTTTGCGCCATCAGCACCAGCCGAATTATCGGTTTTTACTTTTTATTTTATTTTTTTAAAATTGTATACACTAGGATTGAGTTTTTTTTTTTTAGAAAAAAAGAAAGAAGAAGAAGGGGGAAAAAGACGTTAGATGCATGGCTACTAGCCGTTTTTTAGAAAGAAAAAAAGAACTATTATACCCTTTAGAAATCATATAAATGGCCTTAAATCTTCTAATTTTACACACACTTCTATCTTCACATCTCAACAATACTTCTCTTTATTTCTACGTCTAACTCATGAAAATGAATCCCGATCAATCTTCATGGATTAATAAAATGCACTCCAACCCGAAAATCAACTACCAAATTCCTAATCTTCAATTAATCCAAACACACCATCATCTGCAAATACATTACCTCTAACGCAATCAACTTCCACCATTTGGCTCGTCGTGTCAAATCCCAAACCAATTTACCAACTTTAACCCATATCCTACACCGAATAAGATTTCATCAGCTTGCATTTCATGGTTTAGGTGTGTAACGGATTTGTTGGGAATTTCACATATGTTACAGATTTCTTGATAGTGGAAGATATTAGTCTGGCAATTGATTATTGTTTGTCTCACGTAGTATTAGGAAAGCTATTCGTGAAGGTTTCTAAAATGACTTACGACCCGACCCTAGGGATAGTTAGGTTTATGGGAGAAACCGACGAGATCGCCTACCAAATGCCGTATAAGATTGAACAATTCCGACTAATGCCAAACCTAGAAATGGAACTCAAGCAATCGGTCTACTATAGGAATGAAGAGGATAAAAGAAGAGGTGTAGACTATGTGATGAAGAAGATACTTGGTTTTTTACAAAGAATGTCTACAATTAGGGCCGAAATATAAAACCAAAATTGAGGATAGTGTTGAGAACGTGACGGAGGATGGAGTCACGTAATAGGCCATGACTTTGAGTCTAGCTACAAGACTCGTAAATAAAGAAAAGCGTTTCTTGGGAGGCAACACAAGTTTTTAATTGTTCGTGACAAGAATGCGGAAGAATCGTGGGGAATCATAGAAGATCTTTCTCTCTATGACAACGAATGTTGGAATGACCCCCGCGAGTTGAGCAAAACGGTCAAAGCAATATCCTTGCCTTCTAATAACTCAAGCATTCCCGATCGTAGGATCATTGAACTTGAAGACCAAGTCAAGTTTTTAATGAGTTCCTACGAAGCTCCTAAACCTTCACGTCAAGTGAACAAAATTACTTCTTCGTGTGAATTATGTAGTGGTCCCCATGACACTCGTGATTGCATGGAACTCCCCGAACAAGCTTTTGCGGATTATGCATCCTCGCGTACCGACGGAGCGGGAGACAAGTGGTACACTTTCAAACCCGAGAAAAACACTCTTGGTGATTCTTACAACCCCTCTTGGAAAAATCACCCAAACTTTAGGTGGAAACAAAACCCAAATTCATTTCAAAACAATTTTTCAAATCCACCTAATCGTTTTCAACCAAGCGGTTCGTCCTCGAATCGTCCCTTTAATAATCCTTCCGTTTCTAATAATTCAAAAAATCTTGAAGGATTTGTATCTAATTTTATGTCATCTCAAGAAGCTCATTTGTCAAAGTTTGAAGCCGATTTCAAGCAACAACAAAGCGAGATGACAAATAAAATTGATAACTTGTTAAAGGCTCTTAATAATCAAATGGTAATCCCCTCAACTAAATCTACTAAGAACACGAGTGGGGGTAGTGAAATCAAGGATCCTTCTTCATCAAAACATGTCCACTTTGTCAACACCATCACTTTGATACCACCGCATAGGAATGACAAGGAAGATGAAAAAGGGACTTCGAATAATGAAACCAATGGCATTGAGGAAGAAACAAATGAAGTTAATAACGAGAATGGGGAAGATTACTTTAATAAGTTTCCCACAAAGAATGAATTGGCCTACCATAGATATTTGTTACGTAATCCTAATCCACCTTATTACATGACACTACCAATCATCCAAAGAGGTAACCCATCGAATATAACTATACCATGTAATATTGGGCATGTGCATGTGTGGAAAGCTTACATTGACCTTAAGTCTCCTATTAATATTATGACTAGGATACACTACAATTGGGTTATGAAAAAGCAAATTAGTACCTAGAAGAGATCCCGATGAGGGCAAGATAAGTAATTTTGTGGGGAGAGTTAAGGGGATGCATGTATTTGTTGGGAATTTCACATATGTTACAGATTTCTTGATAGTGGAAGATATTAGTCTGGCAATTGATTATTGTTTGTCTCACGTAGTATTAGGAAAGTTATTCGTGAAGGTTTCTAAAATGACTTACGACCCGACCCTAGGGATAGTTAGGTTTATGGGAGAAACCGACGAGATCGCCTACCAAATGCCGTATAAGATTGAACAATTCCGACTAATGCCAAACCTAGAAAAGGAACTCAAGCAATTGGTCTACTATAGGAATGAAGAGGATAAAAGAAGAGGTGTATACTTGGTTTTTTACAAAGAATGTCTACAATTAGGGCCGAAATATAAAACCAAGATTGAGGATAGTGTTGAGAACGTGACGGAGGATGGAGTCACGTAATAGGCCATGACTTTGAGTCTAGCTACAAGACTCGTAAATAAAAAAAAGCGTTTCTTGGGAGGCAACACAAGTTTTTAATGGTTTGTTTGTTTTTATGTTTATTTTTGTCATATATATGTTTCATCATTATTGTTTATCTTTCATGTTTCAAATAAATTTGTGAAAATGCTTTATTTTGTTTTAAACCTCGTTTTAATTGCATATAAACGTATTTTACAAAAAGATAAGTGTAGGGAAGTTCATATTTTTTGTAAAAGAACGAAATTCTGACATGAAAGTTTACAATTAATGATGAGCATATATTTTATTGTATTTGTGTATTTGTTTGAGTCAAATGCTTGTATCGAGTCACAATAAATGTTTTACAGAATTTCCATGTTTTAATAATTAGATTTTTCAGAAATTTTCCAGAAAACAAAATGTAATAATCTGTCAGGTCTACCCTAACGGTGTCAGGATTAACACCTGACGGCGTCAGGATCTATAGCAGAACAGTTTACAAGATTTTTGTTTTTCTGTCGAAACTTAATTTTTGAAAACTTACAGAATTTTTAAATTCTCAGATTTCTGTAAACATTTATTTTGCAATCATTATATCTTATTTGCTTTATAGGATTTGTTTTTAGAGTAAACTGCAAAAAATGTCCCTAAACTTTCCGAAAAATGCAAGAAATGTCCGTAAAAAAAAATGGCGAGAAATGTCTCTAACGTTTCATTTTTTTGCGAGTTTTACCCTTGAACCGTTATTGTAGTTGCAAATTCTCATTTTTGATTAATGCTCGTTAGTTTTGGCCGTGTGAAATGACTATTTTACTATCGCCTACTACAGGAACATTTTTTGCAGGAACATTTTTTGCAGTTTACTATTCATTTTATTTTGACTTCCCATCACCACCACCATCTACCACCACACAACCATCACCACCACCCTCACCACCACCACCACCACTATAATCAAATATTCTTAATAATATTATTAATCTGATAATATTATATGTTTGTGTTTTTATACAACATATTCTTTTTTATTTTCACTATACTCCATATATTGGTTGATCGATATGAATGATCTACTTACAGACTTTTCGTGTAACTCACATCCACCTACTGTTTAGAAAGGTATACATTTATACAACATTACTAGTAAATTTTGTAAAATTTTGAACCCATCATTATTCATGCTTTTAGCAATTTTGCTTTAAATATCATTTTGATGGTTTTGCTTTAAAGAAGTATAAAGGTAAATTTGACCGATGACGTTGGTATAGCATTCCTGTGCGATCTTTGCTATTATTAAAAACATGATATGTATTCATACTTTGAGATTGAAGGAACCAAACAACATTATGTGCTCAAATCTAGAAACTAATCATAATAATTTCATTAAACAGTATTTTCTGCTTCCCCTGTTTTCTAGAAAGTATTCTAGAATCAACCAGATACAGATTGGCAGTGGACATTCATATTAATGATTAAGGTCAAGTAGGGACGTCAAATAAACATGCTCTAAATAAACGGAAGAGCTAAATTGATTCAGGCATTAAGCTGTTGATCTGTATAGTTTTGTATTCCATCTCATTGTAGTTTGTGTTCCTGAAGTATGTTGTGGATCTGCTGACTTGAGTGAATGCAGCCAGTAGACATAAGTCTCGTTGTTCTGCTGGAAGCCCAATTGCATAAATTAAAACCTTATAGAATACCCTGCTATTCAGTATATGGGAATGGTGCTGTTTTTTTGGAGATTAAGACTCGTTGAGATGACATAAGTCATAAGTTATAAGCTCACTTGCTGGTGGTGAGGGTGGTGGTGGTGGTGATGGTTGCGTGGTGGTGATGGGAAGTCAAAATAAAATGAATAGTAAACTCCAAAAAATGTTCTTGCAAAAAATGTCCTTGTAGTAGGCGAGGGTAAAATAGTCATTTCACATGGCCAAAACTAACGAGCGTTAGCCAAAAACGAGAATTTGCAACTACAGTAACGGTTCAAGGGCAAAACTCGCAAAAAAATGAAACGTTAGGGACATTTCTCGTCATTTTTTTGCGGACATTTCTTGCAATTTTCGAAAAGTTTAGGGACATTTTTTGCAATTTAGTCTTGTTTTTATTATATATTGTGTTTACCACCGATTTTATGCGAGGTTTCATGTTTGTTTTCTTAGTAATTTACAGGTTATATTGGACAAGAAGATTCAAGTTCATTATGGATGAGAAGCTACAAAGAACTTTATCTTCTTGGAGAAGGATTTAACCGTATTTCATTCCGTTCATGCCGAGCTAATCAAGGTAGTATTAGTTTCTTTTATTTCTTTTATTTTTTCCTTTATCATAACTTTGGTACTTTTCAAGAACATTGGGGATAATGTTCAATTCAAGTGTAGGGAGGGTAAAAAGGGACACCTTAGAAACTAGAACTCATTTGATATTTGTTTTGTTTTTAAGTAATTGTGTAATAAACCGAAAGAAATACTTGTAAAGGTGATTTTAGCACCAAATTAAATTTTTTTTATGATATATGCGAGTGAAACTTTAGTCTTAATAAGCGTATCATGGATAGGAATTATATAGCTAGCACAAAAACCCTACCACTCAAAAAATTTCACCCAAAAAATTTGAGGTTCGCCTTTAGATGTTTAGGAAAAAACATTCACCTTTAATGCTTATGAGTGTACCGGTAGTATATAGATTATAGAACTTGCGTTTGTGATGCATCTCGAGATCGCCAGTGAGACTAAATTCGTGTAGTTAGAATTTACTAAATGATAAGAGGCATTAGGATAACCCTTGTTTTAAACCTGTTTATAATTACATTGGCTTCATTGGTCAAGTAATTCTCCTACACCCTTGCTATGTACTCATTTTTAGTACAAGATACCCCTAGTACACCCCTCAAAGCCTATCCTTTTCGCGGTTCTCGTGAAATTTCCGTGGATTCTGAAATATTAATGAAGAGCATTGTTTACAATCTGTAGCAATCTGTAAAATTTCCCAGGAATTTGTACATGCTAATCAAGTATTAATTTACTAATACAGTTCAGTTAACCATTTTTATGGGCAAAATTTGAAAATTTTGTTTATTACATTTCATAATTCAAACACATTGATACGTGATTCACAAACACATTGGAACGAGCTCACACACGGACCACAATGAATCCAACACACTCATTATAAACCAAACAGATCACACTTACTATTCCTGACCCAACTTTTGGCCTGGTACTATTCAAAGCCCAACCCAAGTTTTATATTTCTTATTGTTGACATAAATAATGCCTAAAAACATTATTCATATCTCTATGTTTTAATGATCACAAAATATAAACTCATTAAACATAAACTTATCAAATAAACAAGTATTTAGTTGTAAATATTTATTTCTACAACTTAATCACTTAAGGTATGAATAAACAAGTGCTTAATGCATTATATGATCAAAGGAACATTTTCTTAATAACTAGATTTTTTATAAAACATAAAAAACATTTTATATATTTTTGAAAAACATTTTTGGTATTAAATAAAAATGTTTAATCTTTTATAAAAATATAAATTCAAATTTTTAACCAAAATCAGTTAAAATGTTCCAGAAAAACCTTCCCCACAAAAGGACAAATCTGGGCAACGGACACCTTGGGCGGCCCCCTTAATTTTACTAGGCGGCCCCCTTAAAATTAAGGGGACCGCCCCCCTATTTAAGGAGACTGGCCACGCTCCAGTAGGTCTCCAGCTGTCTAGTTTTTCTCCTATAAATACCAGCCTTCTCCTGGATTTTTACTCACCTTTTGCACACTGAAACTTTCTGTTTTAAATCACATTTCATATCTTCAAAAACCCTTTGATCATATAATCTTAAGCTTTGGTTTCTAAGTGATCCAAGCTTCCTCCATTCAAGTGCAAAAGAAGAATACTCCTTCAACAACTAGAGAATAAGTATTGCAACTTAGATACCTAAGTTGTTTGTGTCATCATTCATTTGTTTATAAGTTGTGTATTGTAGTTAGATAGTTGTGTGTATAATTGTTTGGGATATGTTAGTGTGTAAGTAGAGAAGTTGTGTTGTAAAAGTGTGTAAGTAGTGAAGGTGTGAAGAAGTAGAAGTGTACATAGGTTGTGCTTAGTTGTGAAGTGTCGTGAAGAAGTCGTGAAGAAGTAGTGAAGAAGTCGTGAAGAAGTCGTGAAAAAGTTGTGAAGAAGTCGTGAAGAAGTCATGAAGTAGTCGTGAAGAAGAAGGTATGATTAAGTCGTGTTTAAGTTGTGAGATTGGTTCTAGCTACGATTAGAACTCGACATCTAGCTTTGTGTCGTTAAGCCGGTGTAAGCTAAAGTTGTGTAAGGTTTTCTCCGCCATAAGGGAGCTTGTTGACATAGTGAAGAAAACTCTCGAGTTAGGTGCTCGGGGAGTGGAGTAGGGCAAGGAAGGTGTCCTTGTAGCCGAACCACTATAAATCTCTTGTCTCTCGGTTAGATCTTTCCATCTCTAGCTTTCATTTCATTTTATTACCTTACTTGCATTACTTATTTATATTTACTTATATACATATTGTTCATATTGTTCAAGGAGTTGAGATCACATAAATTCGAATCTAAGTTTTAAAAAGTAAACAAAGTTTTCAAAATAAAATTAAAAGGACATAAAACTATTCAACCCCCCCCCCCACCCCTTCTAGTTTTCCACAATTGGTATCAAGAGCCACGTCAAACAAGATTTTTAAAATTAACTGTATTTTAAAACTTGAAACGATCTATGGAATCTTTAAAATATTTAGAAGGGCAATCTATGCAAAGACCACCACTATTTGAAAGTGATGGTTTTCTTTATTGAAAAAATAGATTCGAAACTTATGTGAAATCAAAGGATCTTGATCTTTGGCATGTTATTACCTATGATGATTTTCCCCCTATTCAATATAATATCCTAACTAAAATAGATGAAATTGTACCTTTTGAAAAACAAAATGATGATTTAAAAAAGAAACTAGCAAAAAATAATGAAGCTAAAATGGTTATTTATAATGCGTTACCACGCAAAGAATATGAAAGAATTTTTATGTGTCAAACCACAAAAGAGATTTGGGATTCTTTACTAATCATTCACCAAGGTAATAGTCAAGTCAAAGATAATAAAATAGATCTTCTTGTGCAACAATATGAACAATTTACAATTCCTGAAGAGGAATCTATTGATAATGCATTTGCTAAATTTAACACAATCATCACAAGTTTAAAAGCACTTGATGAGACTTTTTCTAGCAAAAATTGTGTAAGGAAATTTCTTAGGGCATTACATCCGAAATGGCGCGCGAAGGTCACGGCGATTGAAGAGTCAAAGAACTTGATGACGTTATCACTTGATGAGCTTATTGGCAACTTGAAGGTTCATGAAGAAATTATAAAGAGGGACTCGGAAACGGTCAAGAGCAAGAAAGATCAAATCAAGTCTCTCGCGCTAAAAGCCAAAAAGGAACTTAGTGATGACGATGATTCAAGTGACGATAGTGAAGACGAAGAATATGCAATGGCCGTTAGAGAATTCAAGAAATTCTTCAAGAGACGAGGAAGATTCACGAGACAACCGCGAGATGAAAGAAGATCGCTTCAAAGAAATAGAAATGATAACTACGGGAAAAGAAAGTGCTTTAGATGTGGAAGCCAAAACCATCTCATTGGCGAATGTCCAAAGCCACCGGGTTATGATTACGAAAGCGCATTTGTTAGTGGAACATGGAGCGATAGCGACAAAGATGAAGCGGACAAAGCAAAAGACGAAAAGTGCCTTGTAGCTCAAGCCACCGATGAAATATGTCTAGGAATAAATTTGGAGCCCGACGAATGGATTAAGGATAGTGGTTGCTCGAAGCACATGACGGGAAACCGGAAGCTATTCTCCTCCTACAAGGCATACAACGGAGGTAATGTTATTTTCGGTAGTGATTTTCGTGGAAAAATCATTGGCAAAGGTACGATCTCTCAAGACTCCCTAACTATTGAAAATGTTGAGCATGTAGATAACTTAACATATAACTTGCTTAGTATAGGAAAAATATGCGATAATAAGTGTAGGGTTACTTTTACAAGTAAAGATAGCGAAATAGTTAAGGACGGAAAGGTCATAGGTAGAGGAGTTAGGAAAGGTGACGTATATGTTATGAAACTAGGAAATAAACCGGAAGATAAAATATGTCTAGCAACCTTAGATGAAAACTCGACATTGTGGCATAGAAGATTAGGTCACGCAAATATGCAACAAATACAATCCCTAGCCTCTAAAGAATTAGTTAGAAACTTGCCTAACCTAAGATATGACCAACACTTTTGCGATGCATGTAAAATAGGAAAACAAGCACATGCTAGTCACAAAGCTAAGAATATAGTCTCCACTACTAGATGCCTAGAATTATTACACATGGACCTTTTTGGTCCAACCGCTGTGCGGAGTTACGGAGGTAATCGTTATACCTTAGTAATTGTAGATGACTATTCACGATACACGTGGACTAGTTTTTTAAGTGATAAAACCGAAGCCTTTAATAAATTTGAAATATTTAGTAAAATGATTCAAAATAAATTAGGATGTTCTATAGTATCAATTAGGACGGACCATGGTCGGGAATTTGATAACGAAGTGCAATTCGGAAAATATTGTGATTTAAATGGGATATCTCACAATTTCTCCGCTCCTCGCACTCCACAATCAAATGGGGTAGTAGAAAGAAAGAATCGAACCTTACAAGAAATGAGTAGAACAATGTTAAATGAACAATCTATCCCACAAAAAATTTGGTGTCATGCCGTAGATACATCAACATATATAATAAATAGAGTCTCAATTAGGAGAATCATAGGAAAAACCCCATATGAGTTATTAAGAGGTAGAAAACCTAATCTAAATTACTTTAGGGTATTCGGGAGCAAATGTTTTGTTCTCAATACAAAAGACTACCTTACTAAGTTTGATCCTAAGTCATACGAAGGAATCTTTCTAAGGTATTCGCAAAATAGTAAAGCATACATAATACTTAATAAACACACTATGAAAGTAGAAGAGTCCTTAAATGTAACTTTTGATGAAACTCCACCACCACCTAAGACATTGCCCCTAGAAGATGATGACCTAGTTGAAGAAGAAGCTATTGAGGTTAGTAAAATTAAACCCTTAGGCGATGATAATGAAGATATAACATTAGGTGAAAATGAAATAGTAAATGTTAAGGAATCTAAATCACACCCGTTAGATAATATAATAGGAAACCTAAATCAAAGAACCCTTAGATCACAAGCTCAAGATAAAAATAACTTCTTTTGTTTCCTATCAACTATAGAACCTAAAAATATAAATGAGGCATTAAAAGATGAAAGTTGGGTTATGGCTATGCAAGAAGAACTAAATCAATTTAAAACTAATGACGTTTGGGAACTAGTCCCAAATCCCATGAACATGACCATCATAGGAACTAAGTGGGTTTATAGAAATAAGCAAGATGAAAATGGAATAGTTACTAGGAACAAAGCTAGGTTAGTTGCCCAAGGATATAATCAACAAGAAGGAATAGATTATGACGAAATTTATGCCCCCGTAGCTAGATTAGAATCCATAAGAATACTACTTGCCTATGCATGCGCCCAAGATTTTAAGTTATTTCAAATGGACGTGAAAAGTGCATTCCTTAACGGTTTTATCAATGAGGAGGTATACGTGGCACAACCTCCAGGATTCATTGACTTCGCAAAACCTGATTATGTTTATAAACTCAAGAAAGCTTTATATGGACTCAAACAAGCTCCCAAGGCTTGGTATGATCGATTAAAGGCATTTCTTATTAAACATGATTATTCCATGGGAATGGTAGATAACACTCTTTTCACGAAAAAGAAAAGCCCAAATCTCATCATTGTCCAAATATATGTCGACGACATTATATTTGGATCGACTTGTCAGGATATGTGTGATGAATTCGCCAAAATCATGCATGATGAGTTTGAGATGAGTATGATGGGTGAACTTAATTTCTTCCTAGGATTACAAATAAAACAATTAGAAGGTGGAATATTTTTTAATCAATCTAAGTACATTAAGGAAATGCTTAAGAAATTTGGATTAGAAGACGCTAAGCCCATGAAGATGCCAATGTCTACGGAAGTAAAACTCACAAGAGATGAAGAGGGTGAGTCCGTAGAAAACACTAAGTATAGAGGAATGATAGGTAGTTTACTATACTTAACGGCAAGTAGACCGGATATCATGTTTAGTGTCTGCCTTTGTGCTCGCTTTCAAGAGGATCCCAAAACCTCTCACCTAGAAGCGGTTAAGCGTGTCTTCTGATACATTAAAGGCACTATACACTTAGGATTATGGTATCCTAAGGGATCGGGCATAGAAACCATCGTCTATGCGGATTCGGATCATGCGGGAGACTACGTGGATAGAAAAAGCACTAGCGGAATTTGCACATTAATGGGATGTTGTCTAACATCTTGGTTCTCGAAAAAGCAAACCACTCTTGCTATTTCTACCACATAAGCCGAATATGTAAGCGCTGGAAAGGCATGTCAACAAGCACTATGGATGAAACAAGCTCTCGTAGATTATGGCATTAGGTTAGATGATGTCCCAATTATGTGTGATAACAAAGGTGCTATAGATTTAAGTAAGAATCCCGTTCAACACTCTAGGACTAAACATATAGAAATACGCCACCACTTCATCCGCGATAACGTTCAAAAAGGAAACATATCTATAGAAAAGGTTGCATCGGAAGATAACTTAGCAGACATATTCACTAAGCCCCTTAAGCGTGAACTCTTTAACCACTTACGTTTAGGCCTAGGAATGATGGAACAAATTGACTGAATTTTCTGCATCTTCGGTACATTTTTTTTCCCAGATGGGCGGACCCCTTAATGTTATAAAGGCGGTCCCCTTATTTTTTAAGGGGACCGGCTTGTCATTAAGGGGACGGCCATTTGTCTGTAACATTTTTTTTCTGTTTCCTCCCATCTGAGTCTAGGAATCTGTTTTGCACAAAATAAAAGATTGGGATATTTCTTTGCATAAACATATTTATAAACAAAACCCAATCTATCTTCCACAAATCATTCTCACATCTAGGAAAACACATGAAAACCATTTTTCTTACATTGTTGAATATTGCCAAAAATATTTTTTTTTCATGCATAAAGATCTCACATGAATTGTCAAAGTATATAATCTAATATATACATCTTTGATATTCGTATATTGAGCAAAATCAAATCAAATAGACCTTGGATTGTTTCTTAGGAAATTTTTGCATTTAGGAGTCGAAACAATCACATCTCCACATTTGTTGCATATAGGCACACACTAGAACAAGCTTATTAATCACATCCTCACAATTGTTCCATCACCTATTACCCATTAGTTTCTAGTGCCTTTGCTTCATTACCCTTGCCTTAGATGATTAGGTTCCTTAATTCTCTAAATTGCTAGATATTAATTATTGCTTGCATATTTATTTATCTTATATGCCATGAATGCTTAATATGTTTCTCTATTGCCTCAAAGCGTGGGACTTGCCTAAAACCAGAAGCTCAAAACATAGCCATCCTCACCTATTTCTACAGAAAAAACCCATTTCTGGAACCCAGAAAAGTACCAGATGGGCGGCCCCCTTAATTCATAAGGCGGCCCCCCTTAATTATTAAGGGGACCGCCCATAATTAAGGGGACCGGCCATCTGCTGGACGGGTTCACAGAATCTTTTTCTGCTTTTTAGCCCATTTGATCCTACACTTTCCCAAATTCACAAACACATTTTGTCCTAATCACCCAACAAGCCTATCCATTCCTAAACAACACAAATCCTTCACTATAAATAACCCCATATCTCACCACATTCAATCATCCCATCATGTCTTCTCCTATCAACCCAAAACCAAAAACCTCAAAGCTAGCAAGGATGACCTTAAAACCCGGGTGGAAAAGAAAACCTCACCCTCACTACAAGCCCATCACAACTAGACAACCAACACCTCTATCATCATTCATCCCCAACTACTCTCCAAGATCACAACCTCATTCCATTGAACCATTTCACAAACCCTACCATTTTGGCCAAACATCCACATTCATTCCAAACTACTCCCCTAAACATCAAACCAACTTCAATGGAATCCTTGAAAACCCTCATCACCTTGGTCAAACATCAAACCTTTCACCCCAAGACCATCCATTTCCACCAAATAACCAAATCCCCATTCATGAAAGGCAAAAGCTTCATGAAGAGATTAACCAAATCCATGATCTTAGTGATCTCCTTGCTATGCACCTCACACAACGCAACAAGGGACAACCTCCATCCTCTCCTTACTCAAATTGCCTACCCCACTCTCTTAACTTGGATCAAGTTACAAACCACACCCACTATTGCCCTTGTTGCATCTTCCTTCAAAAAAAAATCCTCCACTTAAGTGAAGATATTTCTTGGATCGAATATCTACTCACTCGTCCTCATCCCATTCCTCCACTACAACGATATAACATCAATGAAACCGCTCCATTTACCTCACCATCACATAACTAAAATCCATCCACATGCTTTCCGCCTCAAAATAAAATCCCTCACCCTTTTGTGTCGCAAGCAAGTCCAATCGCTCTCTTTGGCAATATGAGGACCATTAGTATTTCTAGTTATGTTGTAATCATTATGTTTCAAGTATTTTATGTAATGAAGATTCATATGTTATATATGATCATCTTGAATGCATAAATAAATTAGTTGGTTGTTCTAAATATGTTTGCTATGTATATGTATCTTGTGTCTTCTAACTTGTTTTTGCAGCCAAGATTTCCATAGCTCGTCTCCTTGGTGCCCTCGAACGAGGGGGAGTAAACATCAAGGGGGAGTTCTCGTCCCGACAAATTTAGTTTCTAAAACTTGTCGGCATAACCTTTTTGATTCTACAAAAAGGGGGAGAAGTGAATGTAAACTCACTAAATACTTGTCCAAAAATAAATTTTTGGATTTAATAAGTTTAAGTTTTGTAATCATCAAAAAGGGGGAGATTGTTGACATAAATAATGCCTAAAAACATTATTCATATCTCTATGTTTTAATGATCACAAAATATAAACTCATTAAACATAAACTTATCAAATAAACAAGTATTTAGTTGTAAATATTCATTTCTACAACTTAATCACTTAAGGTATGAATAAACAAGTGCTTAATGCATTATATGATCAAAGGAACATTTTCTTAATAACTAGATTTTTTATAAAACATCAAAAACATTTTATATATTTTTGAAAAACATTTTTGGTATTAAATAAAAATGTTTAATCTTTTATAAAAATATCAATTCAAATTTTTAACCAAAATCAGTTAAAATGTTCCAGAAAAACCTTCCCCACAAAAGGACAAATCTGGGCAACGGACACCTTGGGCGGCCCCCTTAATTTTACTAGGCGGCCCCCTTAAAATTAAGGGGACCGCCCCCTATTTAAGGGGACCGGCCACGCTCCAGTAGGTCTCCAGCTGTCCAGTTTTTCTCCTATAAATACCAGCCTTCTCCTGGATTTTTACTCACCTTTTGCACACTGAAACTTTCTGTTTTAAATCACATTTCATATCTTCAAAAACCCTTTGATCATATAATCTTAAGCTTTGGTTTCTAAGTGATCCAAGCTTCCTCCATTCAAGTGCAAAAGAAGAATACTCCTTCAACAACTAGAGAAGAAGTATTGCAACTTAGATACCTAAGTTGTTTGTGTCATCATTCATTTGTTTATAAGTTGTGTATTGTAGTTAGATAGTTGTGTGTATAATTGTTTGGGATAGGTTAGTGTGTAAGTAAAGAAGTTGTGTTGTAAAAGTGTGTAAGTAGTGAAGGTGTGAAGAAGTAGAAGTGTACATAGGTTGTGCTTAGTTGTGAAGTGTCGTGAAGAAGTCGTGAAGAAGTAGTGAAGAAGTCGTGAAGAAGTCGTGAAAAAGTTGTGAAGAAGTCGTGAAGAAGTCGTGAAGTAGTCGTGAAGAAGAAGGTGTGATTAAGTCGTGTTTAAGTTGTGAGATTGGTTCTAGCTACGATTAGAACTCGACATCTAGCTTTGTGTCGTTAAGCCGGTGTAAGCTAAAGTTGTGTAAGGTTTTCTCCGCCATAAGGGAGCTTGTTGACATAGTGAAGAAAACTCTCGAGTTAGGTGCTCAGGGAGTGGAGTAGGGCAAGGAAGGTGTCCTTGTAGCCGAACCACTATAAATCTCTTGTCTCTCGGTTAGATCTTTCCATCTCTAGCTTTCATTTCATTTTATTACCTTACTTGCATTACTTATTTATATTTACTTATATACATATTGTTCATAATGTTCAAGGAGTTGAGATCACATAAATTCGAATCTAAGTTTTAAAAAGTAAACAAAGTTTTCAAAATAAAATTAAAAGGACATAAAACTATTCAACCCCCCTTCTAGTTTTCCACACTTATTATTTCACTCGATTAACTCTCCATCACTTGGCCACGATTTCTTTCGATTTCGACACACAAGATATGCAACATTTTACATACTTAGAATCCTCATACACCAAATAATCAGGATGCCGAGTCTTAATTGCTCATTCGAACGTTTGATACATGAACAGGACCTAAAGGAAGCCCCTCTTGAGACATGTACAATTCACACCATATTAATCCAAATCGATCGAAACCAATTTTTCCCTAGCTATTTTGATTTTCTTTAGTCGAATTCGAGTTCACAACATTATTCCTCCTCACTCCCCACATTTTGGTCACGCTATATATTTGTTTTGGACCCTTATATGTCTAACGAGGCATATATACATATATACATGTACAACTCGATACATGACCAAATATACACACAATCTATACTCCTAAAAATCCTAAGTACTCAAGTATTATTCTCTTATCCTGCTACACATCAAATCAAGTCCAATTTGAGTGGTTATTATACATTAAACTTGCTTAAAAACATGCATATATACGTTCGATACATACACATTTAATCCCATTCACACTTGAACTTTTCACACACTATTCTCTCTAGTTTTTCTTACTGCTGAGACCTCACAAGGAAGCCAGGACCTTTCTCCCTTTGTTCGAGCCAATTCCAAGTCGAAAATCATTGTTCTCGGATCATTGGTGATCATTCTAACGTCCCATATACAAAACTCTCGAGTTTTAGTCCTCTTTCACGAATAACTCACCACCTTAAGGGTGTTGTAAGTCCTTTGAACTCAATATCCTACTCTTAAACATGTTCTCAATATCTCATGCACCGTTATATATTTTACTCGAACGTATTTCACTTTCTATTGATTTTTACGCTTTCTTATTATTTATATACGTTGTACTTTTGACCTCCTTCATGGATTGCTAGAGAAATATCAAGTTACATATTTGTTCGATACTCACATCTTCATTTTTATGCATATCGAGACCCATTTTTATCATATGTTGCATCGTATAATTTATATCACACAATTATATGTCATATTTCATTTTTGTACCATTCATTATATCGACTAAGAATGGCATCATTATAATCAAATTCATACACACGAGATATTGTTTTTATTGCTCAACCTAATACTCCAAAAGCCAAACAAATAAGCTGTTGTTATAAGCTTCCATTATAAGCTCTTAAAAGTCCATTTGAAACCCCATTTTGATCGCTACTCGGAACTATTTTAAAACTCTCATTTTATACGATTGGGATTTTAAGCCCAATAAGCAGATTTTAAGCTATTACGAATAAGCAGACCAATAAGCTCAGTTGTTATGTTTTTAAGGCCTAAAAATCAGCCCAATGATAAGCCCAAAATGTTCTCAATCCCAGCGGATCATAAAATGTTATTGGGCTTAGGTTTTTGTATCGTTAAAGCCCAATAAGCATGAAATAAGCAATTTTTATGAATAAGCAGTTTATTTAGACTCAAATAAGCTTTATAAAGATGTTAAAACTTTTGGAAAACATTTCACACCATTTTTGTAATTTTTGGACTAAGTTTGCAAAATATTCCACTTATCGGGTTAAAAGTGTAAAGTTTATATAATTATGTTCTAAACTGTTAAATTAGTAACCTGATGGTAGAAAATGATCAAACAGTAAACAGAAGGCTTACAATGTCATTTTGGAATTTTTTGGATTAAAATGTAATAAATAACTAACCAGGGACTAACGGTGCAAAACTTACTCCGTTAGGGTAGTAAGTGTAAAATCTGTATAAGATCAAGGACTAAACAGTAACTTCATTTCATATTCAATTCCATTTCATATTTTACACTTTCACGTGTATTTTTACATTTCGTTCAATATATTTAAGCATGTTACGTTTATATTTATATAACGAGTTTTTAACGATTTACTTAACGTTTCGTTCAACCACTTTCGAGGAAACGATATTTATGAATTCAATAACATAAAAACAAGATAATATTATATATAATGTTATTTTTGAACTTTAAGCATTTTAAGTATATCACACACACACATCACAAATCAAATCGTTACCCGTTACTCATTTTCACACTCACTATTCGTATTATGTCAAAACTATCAAATTCTCATACTTCACTATTATTCAGGTCGTGTGTTGGTGTCGTTCCCATAATTCACTTGATTTCACATTTTACCTTGCCAGTTACACTCAAGGTGAGTCATAGCCCCACTTTTACTTATTTAACAACTTTACACTCTATGGGGGAGATACATGCTACAAACTAGAACACAAGTATTTTCTGTATGCTTCACCTGATTGATATTTCCTAAGTTACTCTATTGCCGAAAGCCCCTCACATCATGAACCATTAATCACTTACGAGTGAACGAGAATATAATGAATAGATCTATTGGAGGCTGACTGCCTATTCCACTAATGCCTGAAGGATAGCCTTAGTTGCTAGTCGGATTAGTCGCAATGCACTATATTTGAAGAAAATAGGAAGACGGCAATCTCCTATTACACGAGGGCCACATTATCACCGGTTACTAACACTGTTAACATTTGCGTGTCATGAGACTTAGGACAATATACACAACTGCAATATCACCATTTCAAACATGATTGTAATACACAGGCAATCACAAACTTGTGTTCCAAACTGATTATTATTACAAACTCTATGATTTCACTCAACAATTTTGTTTACTTTTAGCATGTTTATCTCAGGTAATTAGCGGAGCAGACAAGGCACAGAGTGAGCATTAAAACTGATGGTTTTTGGTGGTGTAAAATAAATTATGTCATTTGTTTTCAAACTACTACACCCTTTTATGGGATTTCACAACTCTGATATTTTCACCTTTGTAACTGAATTATTATTTGAATGACAAACAACTTTCAAAATGCCTCTTTTGAGCCGTTTTCTATGATTATGACAAAGATCCTCTCCGTAATACCCCGATTAGTCTTCCGCTGTTAACTCATAATTTAGGGGGTGTTACAGATTGGCATCAGAGCCATAGTTATAGAGAACCAAATATTTTCAAACATTGAACTATAACTACACTTTCAAAATGGATCATTTTTACACCATACCACTTTACGCCCTCCGTGCCTGCATAACACCGTGCTCAATATATTACCTATTAAGATTATTTTACGTTAATCTTCACACACTTGATTATCTCACATTGATTTTCACACACTTGATGTTATTCATTACCTACATTTACTATTTTCGGGTTACTACAGTACCATGTCTACAGTATCACACCTTAGCACCTCATCATCGGATATGAAATCCGAGGACACCTTATCATCTATCACCTCGCCTATAGTTCCCAGCACTTCAACTGCTACAGTGTCGAACACCTCTTCAGACGAAACGGAGCCCTTTGAGGAGGGTGAAGTTGTCACTACACCACCCATGACACCTGTGTCACCAGGTAACCTAGATTCACCCATATCTGAAGACCCATATATACTAGCTAGACGGGCACATATCTCACCACTACACCCGGAGAACCGTCCAGTTTGTGAAAAACTAGAAGGGGGGTTGAATAGTTTTTACCGTTTTAAAATTAATTTGCTTTGAATACTTAACGTGATTTCAACTTAATGTAAACAATCAAACAATATAAAATAAAGCAAGTAAGGAAAGAAACAATCAAACCACAACACGGATGTTTATAGTGGTTCGGTCTACAAGGACTCTCTTCCTTGCCCTACTCCACTCCTCGAGCCTCTAATTCGAGAGTTTTTCTTCACTAAGAAACAAGCTCCCTTCTCGGCGGAGAAAACCTTTATACACGTCGCTTACACTTTTTCCGATACAAAGCTAAATACCGAGTTCTAGTTCGAGGTAGTACCAACCTAACGCCGCTTACACTTTTTCTGGTACTAAGCTAGATATTGAGTTCTTTTACAAGGTGTTGGGAATTAAATAATCTGAAGTTTAAGTATCAGGAAAATCTCTCAAGTGATTAAGTCTGGTAGCAGTAGAGTTAAGTCTGGTGAGTTCCAAAGTTAAGTCTGCTGGTTATCTGCTGGTTAAGTCTGGTCGTTGAAGTTAAGTCTGGTGGTTAAGTCAAGTGTTAATTCTGGTGACTAACAGAGTTAAGTCTGCTTGATGAAGATATTAAGTTTGGTTGACTGAAAGTCAATAATACACGGTAGATAATATCTTACCCCATGTGCTTAGTCTTTATCTTATATTCTCTGAACAAGTTGTAATCTTAGATACATGTTGTATCTTAGTTACTGACACACATAAGATAAGCTAGCAAGTTGTTTGACAAGACTTTACATTATTGTAAAGATCTTTCTTATGTTATAAAAGAAAGATCTTAGTCTAGAGATATAAGTGTGTTAAAAATATAGTGCAAAATATATATCTCTTAAGAACATAGAACAAAAACAATATCACAAGATATAGAAACATAAGATTCAAGGTTGTAACCCTAGTGATAACTCAAGATCACTCGTATTATTATCTTAATAATATTGAATCGTTTGGTGATAAACTTTCATTGTTCATTGTCACATAACAAACACAATTGTTCCATTTCCATAACCATAATAACCTTCTAAGTGTGATTAAGTAGATTCCACATACTTAATCATATTCATTCAATATATCATATATACAAATTCATAAAGGTTTAACCACCTTAACAGTGTATCGAATCCTAACACAAGGGCACAACCACTCCCGACACTCTACGTATTTTAAGGACTAAAATACTAACCGATCACTACTGAATGTTTGGTATAACAATGATGTGTGAAGTACAACTAAATCACACAGTAACTACTCTAACAAGTCTTGCAACGGTATATTGAAGCTTGTGATGCTTTGATCTTGCTACAAAAGAAAAATCACTAAGAATGAAATATGAAAGGGTTAGTAATGAAAGAATGTATGCTAATATTTATGCTTATTAGTGATGATTAAACAAGAATGAGTGGCCTGCTATTTATAGTCAAAATGCCAAAATAGGCCGCGGATTGGGCAGAACCAAATCAAGGGTTCCGTCCCTTATAGGTTTTGGTTCCGCCAGAACCTGACAGCATATCTTTCAAAATCTTTCCAAATCTTGCCAAGATATTACCAAATCCAATTCTTTGCTTGAAGATCTTTCCATGATATTCTCTAAATCATCAAGATATCCTAAAGATATCCAAATGATGTATGCAATGATGTCATGTACATATTTCCATTTTTAAAATAAAAATGTAAACATGTAAATGTATATATGTATGTCATATGTATATCCTAGTGATCATGTAGTATGTAAATGAGTTTTTAAAAGCTTGTAACTATAAATGTAAAAGACTTTAACTTATATTTATGCTTTGCTAAAGATAAACTTTATAATTGTCATTAACAAAATATAGCAAAGATCGTAAAATATAAATAACATTTTTAGGACGATATTTGTATTAACAATCTCCCCTTTTTTGTTGATGACAAAACATAAAGTTTATTTTTAAGCAATGGAATAAGTAAAGTGTAAGTCTTTTAAAAATATAGATTAAAACTAATATTATGCAAGTTTTGAAATCAATTTTGGCATAAAACATGTATGAAATGTTTGATGTATGAGTTTAATCTAATCTCCCCCTTTTTGTCGAAACAAAAAGAGGAAATGCATAGCGGAATGCGATGAATGGCCCTTGGTGATTACTCCCCCTAATTTGGAGTACCAAGTATGATGCATGGATTTTGAGTGTTTAATAGCTCCCCCTTGGACAATACTCCCTTAATTGGAGTGCCAAGTTTATGATGCATGAAATGAGAAATCTACAAAACAAAGGTTAGTGCATAATTAGCTCCCCCTTGATCAATACTCTCTGTTGCTAGGGTACCAACGTATATGATGCAAGGATGAAAAATGCTACAAAACAAAGGTTAGTTGTAGATGATCCAACCGAATAATATGATGCATGAGAAAAGGTTCAACCAAGAGTAGTAGTTCAACCCGTTTTACCAACAAAAGTCAACTATGTATAATTGTTCAAACCAAGCTAATAGTTTAAACCAACCATATAATAATGCAAATGTTAGTAGTTCAACCCAACCAAATAAAATGCACAATAAGTGATCACACACAAGTATTAACACAACATCCTTCATTTGAAAAATATTTGTGACCAAAGTCACAAATTAAGATGTTACAAACTAAATGAAATGAAAAATAACCTAAAAATAGAAATCCTAAAAATTCCTATAAAAGAAAAACAATAGAGAAAATCCTAGCGTCTATTGTGGTGGATGGGAAAGAGCATTTAGGCGCTCTAGGATGTGGTTCAAAATGAACCGCATTTCGTTTTGTAACTCGTGAACCAAAATGTTGGTTCGTTGAGTTAAGTGGGCGGTCCTCTCACACATGGAACATCCATGTCTAGGGAAGTTTGGAGGAAGGTTTGGTTCATTAGTTGGTGGTGGTGGTGGTTGGTTGTTTGATGGTGGAGGTGGTGGAATGTAGGTGGGAGACATGATGGAAGCTAGCAAAGTGGATTGTAAATCCATAGCTTCATCTAGGTGGGAATCCACCATGTTGGAGAAGGCGTAGAGGCGGTTTAGTTCCTCATTGATCTCGCCTTGGGTTTGCGGTTGGTTTATCCACATTCCCTCAGGTGAATGTTGGTGAAAGAGGTTGAGGTTGCGGTTGTGGTGGTGCTTGATCACGGTAAAGAGGACCGTGAATATCCCTATAGATGGGATGGAAGAGGAGTGGTTCTTGGGCCTCAAAAGGCAATGGTGGTGGATTTGTGGACCTAGGTGGAAGGTCTTCCAAAGTTTATAAATATGGGTGAGGTGATGTTGGTGGAGTTGCAAACAACTCAATGGGCTGAAGTTGGGGTGAATGAAGAGGTGATGGTAATCTTGTTGGTTGAGATGGAGCGGGTGGTGGTGTGGTAGCCATTGGAGTTATGGTGGGTGGTGGAGTGTTGATGATGATATGAGGTGGTGTTGGAGTTGATAGAGTGAGGAAGTTTTCATTAGCAATGGGTGAGGAAATGTTCAATGGTGAAGATTCTTCTGATGAAGAATTGAGATTCACGAAACAACAAGGTCTGACACTCATTCGAGCCGTCCTTCTATGTGGTCTGCTTGTGGATGAGTTGTTTGACTTAAGCATTGTTGAGAAGAGAAGTGATGGTGATATATGATGAAATTGCTATTAAAAATGATGGTGAAGGTGTGAATTGTGATCATCCTAAAGCTTCTAATTTATAGGCAGTAAGGTTTATGGAAGGTTGTGTTTGGATGTGATGTTGATCCATAGAAAAATGTTGGTTCCTAATGATTTGGAAGAAGAAAATAAGTTAGTCACATCATCTAAGTCAATCCATAGAGATGGAGTTGAGTAAGAGTATGAAGATATGCAGTAAATGCAAAGGGTGAGTGGGAAATCTAGTGATGTGATTGATTCACGGATTGCAAGGAACCAATTTGCGGGTTCCTTGCTTGTTACAGAAAGGTAACTTGAGTGGAAATTTGAATTTTCAAATTTTGGTGGGAAATTGTGTTCCTATTGGTCTAATGTTGCTAAGATGATCCTAATGTGATGAAGTATCAGTAAAGGAGTCCTAATTCAAGAATCAATGATCTAAAGTGCGGGATTAGACGGGAAATTTAAAAAAGTTATTGTTGGTCTGCGGAACCAATCGAAAAAATAGGCAGACCCCTGTTTTTGGTTCCGCGAAATCCGTTGGTTGATTTTAGGCGGAGCCAAAAATTTCAACAGACGAAACCATAAATTTGGTTCCGTCATATCCGCCAATCGAAAAAACTTTACAGAGCGGATTTCTAAAGGTCCTAAACCCGTTCAATTCCCGTAAATTATCCTAAAACATATGTAATAAATTAGTTGTAATTGATTAATGACAAAAACACAGGTATAAACACATGTTAACATAGAGATCAAAACGACGATTTTGAACTTACCATATATGGAAGTTAAGCCAAACAGTGGCTTAAACACGGAAAATTGATAACATCAAAGTGTTATCGTCCTGCATAGTCAAGTTAGTTTTCATAAAGGTTTAACAACAAGATAATATCCTAAAATCATAACAATTCAACACTTCATTGTTTCAAATTGTTTGTACCAAACACTCCCTATTCCCTCACTGCTTGTCGAGTATCTTGTTTAGCTTCATTATCCAACGCCCAATGTTCTTGAACGTTCCACGTATCTGCTTGAATTCTTCACTTTGTTGCTCGATTGGTGGAAGTTGGCTCAAATATTCCGGAGGAGGAATCCTAGAGTTAGGCAGACCATCATCCTCACTTACGGATGATGATGATGTTGTGGTTGGAGGATGAGCGTGTTTTCCTTTCAACACCACTACTCTCTTGTCACTTAGGGGTACAAAAGTATGGGGAACGAGAGAGTAGTCTGGGAGGAAACCTCTAGCGTTAGGAGGGATGGGTGTAAACGCTCAATAGAGATGGGTGAGAAGTATCCCGTAAGGCATGGCGGTGGTTCCTAACACCGAAATATCGACCATTCTCTTGGCGACATAGTAAGCTAGGTTAAAGGGTTAATGGGTGGACATAAAATAGAGCATATAACAAAGACTAGCATTGAGATGATCCTTATTTCCTATGGTGCATAAAACGTTTTCCCGAAGAATTTCTTCCAACTTCTTGAATTGGGGCCTAAGCTCGTTTAGCTCCATGCCAAACGGGTCTCTATCGACTTGATGACCTTGTCGGTTTGTCCTAGTGTGGGTGTTCCTAGGGAGGAAGAGATGATCCCGGATAGTCTCTTTGGAAGTCAAGGGTGTGTCGTATGGAGGCATACGATCAACAATGGAATCGAGGCTTGACAATGACCATTTGTCGGTGTAAAGACAAGTGCCTACACCCGGAATTCCTAAGACTTCCCCGAATTGGTTCAAGGAAATGTTGAATTGGTGTTGATTGACCTTGAAATGGATGGAAATGAGACCATAGTCATTGGAACTAAGAACAACACTAGCATAGAATTCTAGCACAAATCTAGGACAAATAGGTTTGTCTATGTCCAAAAGACAATCAAAGTTGATGGTAGCTAATTGTTGTCGGATGTTGGTTTATTCTAAAAAGGAGGGATCTATGGTTCTACCCTCGTGAATGTACCTCTTTTCTAAGGCCTTAAATATCTTAACTTGTTCATTTGAAAGTCCCTTGGTCTTATGGTGTTTAGGGAGGTAGTTAAGGGTGTCTTTGTGGTCGTAGTATGTTGCGGGAGGCATGATGTTATCCTAGACACGAAAAATACATAGTCTAGTTAAAACTAACGAGAATACGTATATAAAGTTCTAGTGTGTGCCTATATGGGGACAATGTGGAGGTGTAGTTATCTCGACTCCTTTTAATGCATGAAAATTTTGTTTTGCAAATTTTGTAACAAAACGATAGATAACCCAAACACTCCTAATTCAATGTAGCTTCGATTGAATATACCCGAAAATACATATTAGTTATGTATTCCCCTTAGCATTCAAGAGACATTATGCAACTGATGTTTAAAACATAACGTTTTTATTTGTATGAACAATGTGCAAAAACCATTTTTCCTAATCGTGAGAAGATTTTTATAAAAAATTTCTCATGGGGTTTTTAGTGAATTATGATAATGTCCTATAAGATGCAATTCCTAACTATGGAAAACATGATTTGTTAAGTAATTCAGTGAATATGTTTCATGATTTTACAAAAATATGCATAAACCCCAAGTTTTGATTTTGTGCAAGAAATAGAAATCCTAGACTCAGATCAGGAATGTAGATATAGTTAGGATACTTACAGTATGGATTAAAGCACAAGTTTGTTGAAGGGGATGACCTAAATTCTGAGAATGGGGTGCTATGGGTCGAGTTTGTGTTTCTTGTATGTTTTTGGGAAATGTGAGAAGAGGGTGTTTGTCTGATATATTTAAAAACCATCTCAGGAACCCACGGTTTTGGCGGAACCAAAAACTGGGTTCCGTCCTTGTGGTCGATTGGTTCCGTGGGAATTGTTTTGATTTTTGGTTTTTATCGTGTTTGGTTAATCTAAGGTTTAAGCTAAGGTTTTAACTACACATTTGGTTCCATTAATCCTAAACCAAGTCTAAGAAGGTTAAATGGCTGTCTCTTAAGAGGTTTTGTGAGAATATCGGCAATGTTGTCCTCTGATGATACTTTCTCGATTGAAATGTTTCCTTTTTGAATATTGTCGCGAAGAAAGTGGTGACGGATTTCTATGTGTTTGGTTCTAGCGTGTTGAACTGGATTCTTGCTAAGGTCGATAGCTCCTTTGTTGTCGCAAAAGATAGGAACGTCGTTGAGTTGAATTCCATAGTCGACGAGAGCTTGTTTCATCCAGAGATCTTGTTGGCAAGCTTTTCCTGCTGACACGTACTCGGCTTCGGTTGTTGATATTGCTAGAGCCGTTTGTTTCTTAGCAAACCATGAGGTGAGACAATGCCCAACAAAAGTACAAATACCACTTGTACTTTTTCTATCGACATAGTCACCAGCATGGTCTGAGTTGGCATACACTATGGTTTCGACACCCGTTTCTTTGGGATACCATAATCCTAAATGTGTAGTACCTTTAATGTATCTAAATATTCGTTTGACGGCTTCAAGATGGGATATTTTAGGATTTTCTTGAAAGCAAGCACATAGACAAACACTAAACATAATGTCCGGTCTACTAGCCGTGAGATAGAGTAAACTACCAATCATTCCTCTATATTTAGTGCTATCTACGAATTCACTTTCGTCATCCTTAGTGAGTTTGGTTTTAGAAGACATGGGTGTTTTCATGGGTTTGGAATCTTCAAGACCAAATTTCTTAAGCATATCTTTGATGTACTTAGATTGGTTGAAGAAAATCCCATTTTCTAATTGTTTTATTTGGAGTCCTAAGAAAAAGTTTAGTTCTCCCATCATACTCATTTCAAATTCGTCATGCATGATTTTAGAGAAATCGTCGCATAACTCTTGACAAGTTGATCTGAATATGATGTCATCCACATATATTTGAACTATGATTATATGTGATCCCTTTTTCTTAGTGAAAAGCGTGTTGTCTACTAGGCCCATGGTATACTTATGTTCAACTAAGAAAGTATTAAGTCGATCAAACCAGGCTTTTGGTGTTTGCTTAAGTCCGTATAAAGCTTTTTTAAGTTTGTAGACATGATTTGGTTTTTCAAAGTCGGCAAATGATTTTTCGTTTTAAGTATATTTATTTTCCAAAGGAATTAAAACGAATGTATTTCCCCGGGTCGTAGTCCCAACGAAGGTTGAAGTCAAGTTGTCGTAACGGTGTCGAATTTGTGAAGTGAATAGTGAGTGAAAGAGTGATATCTTGGGGTTTTTACACTACGAATATGAAATAACTAATAAAAACAAGTTATCAAGCTAGGGGAACAAGTAATCTAAGCACACTAAATCTAAAACGCAAATGAAACTTAAAAACATACGTTACGATTTCTAAAAACGTACCTAAATTGTGAAATTCTAAACTATAAGTCCTAAAAATGTAAAAATAATTTTCCTAAATGCTAAATATTAAAAGAAAATTTTGGGAAAAAGAATTATATTTTTTTGATTTTTATTTTATTTTTTATGAATTAAACCTAAAATAAAGGAATTAAATGATTTAAAAATAGCAAATGATTTTGGAAAAATATGAAATTTTGCAGATAAATCTAAAATTAAATTTAGAAGCTGAGAAAAATGAAATTAAAACTTTGCTAAACCCTAATAAGCTGTTTTGGGGAAAAAGCAGTTTCTAATAAGCTCTAAAATAAGCTAAAAAGCACCAAAAATTACCAAATACTCAAATTTAGTTTAAAATACTGATTCAAGCTTAAAAAGACCAAAATAGCACTCTGGATAAGCTAATAAGTGCAGTTGCTAATATTGGACAAAAATAAATGACCAAACAGCCAACTTTCAGCCACTCTAGAAGCTAAGTAAAAGCTAATTGGGGGAAACAAAAAGAAGATTCTAAAAGCTTACACTAAAATCTACTTGCAAACTGAAAATGCCCAATTTATATCACCAATTTACTCATTCAAATCAGACCAATAACAGATGCATATGGGATCTAAATCTGTTGCAGGTTCAGAACAGCTCTAAGGGGGCTGTTTGCAGACTGATTATAAGCTATCTGATAAGCTACAAATGGAATATAAGCTCAGAAATATGAAGCCACTACTACTAGCTATGAGTAAACCAAATACCAGGCAATAAGCACAAGGGGATAAGCAGATTTGAAGCAAGCAATAAGCTGAGATCAGCAACTATGGTGCAGGTCTGCACCTAATATACTGAGGCAGCAGTGGAGCAAATTAACATCTAATTCCTTCAACACTTAAGTAATCACTACCAACTATTAAACCTACACTTTACCAACTAGAGAGCATCTAAATTCACCAAAAGTTTGGACAAAATAAGCTTCAGCTTATAGGAAGCTTAAAGGAGCAGTTCTAATTCTATAAATGCACTAATCAACCAAAAACCTCAAAAGGCATCAAAACATATTAAGTCCTTCTGAAAAAAGCTTAATTAACCTCAAATAAGATCAATCAAAACTTAACAAATGGTAAGTGAACAGTGGAATCAGCTTTGGACCAAAAACAGATATAATACCAAACACCCTTTTAGAAATGTGATTTTGAACTTTTACACTACAACTAACTGATTTAAGCTAAGATACTTACTGAACTATGATTATCTAAGTGACTTATCAACTAAAAAGCAAATGTAAACAACAAATAAGCACTCAATTCAACTGAAAATGAATTATGCAAAATTAAGCTAAATTGGAAAAATAAAACTCACTTGGGACCTCAGCTCAAAAGAGGCACCAATTATGGCAGCTACAAGCTCCTAGCTTATCAATGATAAGCTAGGTAAAGATCTATAAGCTCTTCCATGATTAGCTTATCTTCCACAGCTTATTTGACCAAGACAGTTGACTTTTGTTGACTTTTGGTAATTTTTGAGACTGAGTTTGATTTAGAACCTAATAAGCTTCACAAAAGCTAATATAAGCTAGTATGAGCTTAACCTAACTGAAAAACAGCTTATTGAAGCTGAGATTAAGAATTGAAAGCATATTTTTGGATTTTTATTGGATTTTCTGATTTAGATTAATAATAATGAAAGCAAATGATTGAAAAGCTTAAACTAAATTAGAAACAGCTTATAAAACAGTAAAAGAGCTTAACTAACAACTTTAAATGAAAATAAGAGTAAATAAGCAAATCGGATTAAAGAGGAAAACTAAAATTTCAATAACAAAGCTCGATTACACTATGAGAAAACTTGAAATTACAATTCAGAAATCAAAATTACAGCATAACTCTACACTAAAACTACCTTACACCTACTCCTAATCCTAACGACTAACACCTTTTTTTGTGTGGAGACGAGGGCTATTTATAGCTGAGCTTGGGTGTTGATTAGGGTTTGTGAATGATGAAGTGAAAAGTGTACCGCTTTTAGGGGGTCATTTAAGCCCTAAATCGTATTTATTTGATCAAATATTGCCCTAAATCGTTCCTTTTGTCATTTTAGGTACTTTGGAGAAGAAATCTGGAAAAGGAAGCATTTTGGACGTTTTTGGAGCATAAAAGTGAAGAAAACGACAAAGTCTCAAAATCGGCTGGAAAAGTACCTTTGACGGCGTCAAGGATTGCTCCTGACGGCGTCATGGCTTGGCAAAAGAGGTGGATATGAAAAATACACATGATAAGCCAGAGAATTTTACAATGGAAAATCCGACAGCGTCACCCTTTGAAGTGATCAAGGCCATCATGGTTTAAGTTAAAGAGGGACGGCGTCAAGCCCATTTCTGACGGCGTCAAGCCTTGATAGGCCAGAGCGGATTTTGGAGCACTAAAGAGGGACGGCGTCAAGAAGGCCATCCGGGAACCCTAGACACGGCGAGGTGACGGCGTAAAGTCCTATAACGTGACGCCGTCAGCCCTTAAACTCTATATATAGTTTTGCAATTTTTTGTCATTAGTGTGCAACTTTGTGAGGAGAAACTGATGAAGCGAAAAGTGTACCGCTTTTAAGGGGTCATTTAAGCCTTAAATCGTATTTATTTGATCAAATATTGCCCTAAATCGTTCCTTTTGTCATTTTAGGTACTTTTGAGGAGAAATCTGGAAAAGGAGGCATTTTGGACGTTTTTGGAGCATAAAAGTGAAGAAAACGGCAAAGTCTCAAAAATCGGCTGAAAGTTACCTTTGACGGCGTCACATTTAACCCCAGACGGCGTCATGCCTTGGCAAGAAAAGGTGGACGTGAAATTTACTCATGATAAGCCAGTGAAAATACCATGTGAATTCTGACGGCGTCATGCTTTAACTTGATCAAGGGCGTCACGGCTTAAATCAAAGAGGGACGGTGTCACGTTCAAGGTTAGACGGCGTCAAGCCTTGATAAGCCAGAATGGATTTTTGAAGAGCTAAAGAGGGACGGCGTCGAGAAGGTCATCCGGGAACCCTAAAAGCGGCGAGGTGACGGCGTCACACTCCATAACGTGACGCCGTCAGATCCAAAAATCTATATATAGTTTTCTAATTTTTTGTCATTGGGAGAGAGCTTAGTGTGTGGAATTTTGGGAGAAAACCCTAAGACGAATTCAGCTTCTTTTTCAAGGCTTTTTGCCTTGAGATCTTCCATGTTACATTGAAGATAAGTTATCAATTAATCATTCAATATGTCTATGTGTTGTTTGATTTTATCTTATTCTTGTCTTTTGATTAACATGTTAGGCTAAATTTATCTTGTGTTTGCTTAGATCTAATGAAACCTAGCTATTGATTATTGGTTGTTAGTGTGTTATTAGTTGTATTGGATGATTGTTTATCTATGTTAGGCTTAAGAAAACTGGCTAACTTCCTATTCGGTAACTTGCTTGAACGTCTTAAGAAACATGAACCAAATGCGTACTAAAGGTTTTTATGGTTGTATTTAATGCACAAGCGAATTCTAGTGATCCCATGTTAGGAGCTTCCTAGCCGGCTCGACATAGGAGTGAAGTAGGAGCTTGTAGAGTTGGGGAAGTAAGTACGCCACCCCACGAATGGTATTAAGGAATACACCCGTCATCCACGCGACTAATACACACTAATTAACCGGTAAAAGATAGTTAGGGAGTAAGGAAATCTAAGTAAACACATTTCTCTGCACATAAGTTTCTCACCACATTTTCATTTTTTGTTATTTTATTTTATTTGCATCCGTAGTAATTTTGGGTTAGTTGACTAGCAACTAATTCCGCCCACTCTTTCAAAACCGAGATTTTACTTGCTTTCATAAAAATATAAAAACATAAAAAGAATCTTCCTCAACCCTTAGACCTAATTAGAGTAGTCTTTCACACCTAACGAACACTATTCCCTGTGGAGAACGATCAATCCCCCGTACTTACCACTACACTATACTACATCGGTCAGGTACACTGCCTGGTGGGGTTGTAAGCCTCTTGAGATCCCTCGAGAGGTAAAACCTGTTGTAAGGTTGCAAAACCCACGCATCAAGTTTTTGGCGCCGCTGCCGGGGAATAGTTATTGTTTAGGCTGAATTTTTATTTCTATTAGGTCTACTCACTAGATTCCTTTCCAGTGAGATTTTTATTTTCTTTTTCTAGATTTTCTTTAGTCTATCTATTTTCTTCGTGTCTTTGTTCGTAACCATACCATCCGACATCATGGAAGATGGTAATATCCTTAACCACAACAACCCACCACCACAACAACCACAACCACCTCCTAGAGCCCGCACTTTAGGAGGATATTCCCTAATTTTGGATGATGACCCCCCTAATCTTAGAATCACTAGGAGCCGAAGCTCGATAAAGACTCTTGCCACACCCTATGCTGAACCCGAAAGGGAAATGCATAAATTAAGGCGACTCCACCAAGCGGCTGAACCATCCACGATCAATTTTGATGATGCCCTCTCCGAGGAAGAATCCAATCATCATTCTACACCTCCTAGCCCTCAACCCAATCACGATATGGAAGTTCCCGAAATCCCAATCCCTAAATGTCTCAAGGACTACTCTTCTCCCACCCCTCGTGGTTTTTCCAATGCTATCGTTTTTCCAAATGAACACACGGATGGGGTCTTGCGTGCAACTGATATTTGGCTGGTCCAAAGTGTATGCAAGTTTCACGGATTGAAAACTGAAGATCCAATCCAACACATCAAGGACTTCCTGAAAATAGTGGATACCCTCCATACGGACGGAGCCACTAGAGACACCTCCCGGTTGCGATTCTTTCCCTTCACCCTTCATGAAAGAGCCGGAGACTGGTATAACCAACTTCCTTCCGAATCCATCTTCACATGGGAACAGCTTATCTCAAAATTCTATGAGAAATTCTTTCCCATAGGAAGAACTTCAAAGTTGAGAGACGAAATCCTCCGCTTCCATGTTGGACCAGCAGAACCTATTCACAAATCTTGGGTTAGATTCAAGGATCTAATTAGACAGGTCCCTCATCATGGCATTGAACTCTGGCTTCTTGTCCAAATCTTTTATGACAGTGTCTCCAAAAACGACCAATTGGGCATTAATAATTCATCAAAAGGAAAAATAGCCAAACTAAGCGTTGAGGAAGGATGGAATAGAATTGAGGAATACGCGAATGATCAAGACGATACCTGGGATGAACCCGATTCGATCATGAGCGTTTCCAAGATCATGAAAGAGCCTCCTTTTGCTAGCCGGGTGAGTAGATTGAATGATCAGGTATCTTATCTAGACAAGTCGCAACCAACTAAGCGGTTATCAAACCCATACTTGATCTGTGATCAATGTGGTGGCCCGCATGAAGTGGAGGAATGCGAGGATGATACCACCACCGAACAAGCATGCTTGTCAAGCCACGACATCTTCGATGATCCTTCACTCTTAACTTTCTACCAAAACAATGATTTCACCCCTTGGGGAAATCTTGTGAGAGAAGAGGGAGGAGGAGAATATCCTGACTATAAGGTTAGGAGCACTTTTGAGGATGATCTTGGGCATTTCACATTTGAAAAGAATCTGCAACTAAATGGTCTTGACAACCTTATCAATAGCCAACAAACCGACGTGAAGGCCAAATTCGCAGAACTCAACGCCACTCTCGACGGCCTTGGCAACCCGCAAAGAGATCCTTTACTCGCCATCACCACTCGTGCTGGAACAACTACTAAGGATCCACCCTACCCAGCTCAAACATCTAACGTCATGGAACCCAACACCCCTCATGAGGAGAACGATAATGTGAACGATGAAAATCCCGAGCAAACCCCTCTGGTAACTCCATCCCCACCTACTCCTGCCAAACAGCCCCTTAAAGTCCCATACCCATCTCGCCTCAAGAATCAAAAGGTCGAAAGTGATAATAAAAGATTCTTGTCTTATTTGAAGAATTCGGTCGTCACCATACCCCTTCTTGATGCATGTTATCATATGCCCAAATATAGTACATACTTCAAGAGGCTGCTCACCAACAGGAAAGGGCTCGAGGGTCTTGTAACCTTAGGAGAAGAATGTTCTGTGGTGACTCAACGAGGGCTACCAAAGAAGGTGGACGATCCAGGTAGTTTCACCTTGCCCTGTTCAATTGGATCTCTTTCAGTCAAAAATGCTTTAGCCGACTTAGGAGCAAGCATCAATCTTATGCCGCATTCCCTGTTCCTCAAGCTAGGGTATTCTGGGTTGAAACCAACCCGTATGAGCATCCAACTGGCCGATAGATCAGTCAAATACCCCTTAGGAATATGCGAGAATGTGCTGGTTAAGGTAGGGAAGTTTAAATTTCCAGTTGACTTCGTCATCCTAGAAATGGAAGAAGATGATCTTGTGCCCATCATTCTAGGAAGACCCTTCCTTGCAACTTCTCGTGCTGTTATTGATGTTCATGACGGCAAACTAACCTTACGAGTGGGGGCCGATAGCTTAACCTTCGACATCAAGGACACAATGAATCTTTCTCTCGAAGCAGATAATCAACTGTATTTCATCGAAGAAATCGATGAATTATCCGACGAGATTGACAATTGTATAGATGAACAGATGGAAGCTGGTTGGTTGCGAGATGAAGCTTTCTTACCCATCTTAGAGGAAGAAAAGACTATGGATGTGAATGCAGTCTCCTTCTATCCCAGGCAAGAAATCGAACAGCTTGAGCTTCGTAAACCCGAGAACAAACTTAAACCTTCCATCATCGAGCCACCCACGTTAGAACTCAAGGAACTCCCGAACAACCTTGAATATGCCTTCCTTCAAGGAGAAGATCAACTTCCGGTTATCATAAGCTCCTCCTTGAAAAGTGAACAAAAAGATAAACTCTTAGGAGTTCTAAAAAAATATAAAGGGGTTATAGCATGGAGTGTAGCCGACATCAAGGGGATTGACTCTACTTTCTGCACGCATAAAATCCTCATGGAGGAAGATTATAAACCCTCTGTGCAGCCTCAAAGGCGAGTAAATCCCAACATAAAGGAAGTTGTAAAGAAGGAAGTCATTAAGCTCCTAGATGCAGGGCTAATTTACCCGATTTCGGACAGTCCATGGGTAAGTCCTGTACAGGTTGTACCAAAAAAGGGAGGAATGACGGTGGTGAAGAACGATAAGGATGAGTTAGTACCTCAACGAACAGTAACTGGATGGCGTGTGTGCATCGATTATAGGAAGTTGAATGACGCAACTCGAAAAGATCATTTCCCTCTCCCATTTATCGACCAAATGTTGGAAAGGTTAGCAGGGCATGAGTACTACTGCTTCCTAGATGGGTTCTCAGGGTATTTCCAAATCCCTATCGCTCCTGAGGACCAAGAAAAGACTACGTTTACATGCCCCTATGGCACCTTCACCTACAAGCGAATGCCCTTTGGACTATGTAACGCCCCCGCCACTTTCCAGCGTTGCATGACGGCAATCTTCCATGAGTTAATGGAAGACAGCATGGAGGTCTTCATGGATGATTTTTCAGTCTTTGGAAATTCTTTTGATCGCTGTCTTGCTAACCTTGAGAAAATGCTCAAACGTTGTGAGGAGACCAACTTGGTACTAAACTGGGAAAAGTGCCACTTTATGGTGAAAGAAGGGATTGTGCTGGGGCACAAAATTTCAGGAAGTGGAATCGAAGTAGACCGGGCAAAAATTGAAGCTATATCCAAACTTCCCTATCCAACAACTGTCAAGGCAATCCGTAGTTTTTTGGGTCATGCTGGCTTCTATAGGAGATTCATTAAAGATTTCTCAAAGGTAGCTAAACCAATGACTCAGTTACTCATGAAGGATGCCCCGTTCGATTTCTCTCAAGAGTGCAAGGACGCATTTGATCTATTGAAGCAGGAACTTACCCAAGCTCCAATTATGGTTACCCCTAACTGGGAGTTACCCTTTGAAATCATGTGCGATGCTAGTGATTATGCTGTTGGAGCAGTATTAGGCCAAAGGCTTAACAAACACTTTCAGCCAATATACTACGCTAGCAAAACCATGAATCCTGCTCAAGAAAACTACACTACCACTGAAAAGGAATTACTAGCCGTGGTATTCGCTTTTGATAAATTTCGCCAGTATCTTGTCCTTTCTAAAACGGTTGTTTTTACGGATCATTCAACTATTCGATATCTTTTCGCTAAACAGGATGCTAAACCACGGTTACTTCGTTGGATCCTACTATTGCAAGAGTTCGATGTTGAAATTCGTGATAAGAAAGGAGCAGAGAATCTTGCGGCTGATCATCTCTCTCGTCTCGAAAACCCCAGCCTCGCTGAATCTGACAAGAGTGAGATTCGGGAAACATTTCCTGAAGAGCAGCTCATGTCAATAAATGATTCTGAACCTTGGTATGCGGATTATGCTAACTACCTGGCAAGTGGAGTCATTCCTGAGCATATGAGCAGGCATGAAAAAAGGAGGTTCTTTAATCAATTAAAGTACTACTTTTGGGATGAACCCTTCTTATTTCGAAGATGTCCAGATCAGGTAATCAGGCGTTGTGTTTCGGAAAGAGAGCCTGTCAGAATTATGAAAGAGTGTCATGCAGGTCCATCTGGAGGACATCACGGAATAAGCACTACTGCACGAAAGGTCTTCGACGCGGGATTCTATTGGCCTACAATATTTCGTGATGTGAAGGGAATGATACAAACTTGTGACGCATGTCAAAGAGCTGGGAATATCTCTAGGAGGGATGAAGCCCCACAGAATTATATACAAGTTTGTGAGGTTTTTGATGTTTGGGGAATTGATTTCATGGGACCATTCCCCTCTTCTGGAGGGAATGAATACATCTTGGTGGCCATTGATTATATTTCGAAATGGGTGGAAGCACAAGCCCTTAGGACTAACGACGCTAGGGTAGTCATTCATTTCTTAAAAAAATTGTTCGCTAGGTTCGGAATTCCGAAGGCTCTTATTAGTGACAGGGGAACCCATTTTTGCAATTCACAAATGGAGAAAGTCATGAAAAGGTATGGAGTCTCTCACCGATTCTCCACCGCTTACCATCCTCAAACCAACGGTCAAGTCGAAAACACTAATAGAGCCATAAAGAGAATATTAGAGAAAACGGTTAATCAAAACAGAAAAGATTGGTCTTTTAAGCTCGATGAGGCTTTGTGGGCATTTCGAACCGCCTATAAGACACCAATCGGGACAACCCCGTTCCGTATGGTATATGGCAAGGCATGCCACCTCCCAGTAGAACTGGAACACAAAGCATATTGGGCACTTAAGACTTGTAATTTGGATTATACAGTTGCGGGAACAAATAGATTCTTACAGCTCCAAGAGCTTGATGAATTGAGATTAGAGGCTTATGAATCTTCCATCACATACAAAGAGAGGGCGAAAAGATGGCATGACCAACGGATTAAGAGACCCAAAGAGTTTTCAGAAGGAGACAAGGTCTTATTATATAATTCTCGCTTAAGGCTATTTCCTGGGAAACTTAAATCTAGATGGTATGGACCTTTTACCGTAAGGAGCTCCTCTAAAACCGGAGCCGTTGTATTAATTGACGACGAGGATAGAGAATTCACTGTGAATATTCAACGAGTCAAGCATTATCAAGAGAATGGTAATGAAATGATCAATGAGGAAGACATAACTTTCGATGAAGAAGTCACATAATGTACGTGACTTTGAGTCTAGCTACAAGACTCGTTAATAAAGAAAAATGCTTCTTGGGAGGCAACCCAAGCTTTATTTGTTTTATTTGCTTTGTGTGTTTATTTATTTGCTTGTTTGATTTTATTTTCCGTATGTGTGTTTAATTTTTATTAGTATTGATTCATGTTCAAAAGTAATTTGTGAAAATGCTTTATTTTGTTTTTAACTTCGTCTTAACTACATATAAAGATATTTTGCAAAAGTTAAGTGTAAGGGAAATCTAAATCGGTTTATTAGAACACAAATGAACATGAATCGTAATAATAATAAAATAGCATACATATTCGTATTTGTTTGAGTCAAATGCTTGTATCGAGTCATAATGATGTTTTGCAGGATTTCCAGGAAGTAAGGTAAAGGTTTTTCCAGAAATTTTCCGGAAACTTAAAATGAAAATTTTTGTCAGGTCATTTCTGACGGCGTCAGGGTTTATAACCTGACGGCGTCAGATTTAATTTTCAAAATTTTTGAAAGTTTTGTTTTTAAAAAAAGTTTTTATTAAAATCTCCAACTTATAATCTCCAGGAATCTGCAAAGTTATCATTCCACAAGCATTATATCCTTATATATAGATTTTATCCCGCCGATGTTATGCAGGTTTTCGTGTTTGTTTTCTCAGGTTTAACAGGTTATTTTGGACAAGGAAATGTTTTGAACCAAGCTTGTGGCGATGCATTAGTCATGGAGCTTCTACATTACTTTGGAGGAAGATCTAACCGTGTAATTTCATTATCCACCGAGCGAATCAGGGGAGTATTTGATTTCATTCTTTTACCTTATTTACTATTACATCTTGTTATTTGAACATTGGGGACAATGTTCATCTTAAGTGTAGGGGGGGGGGTAAAAGTACGATTTTAGAGAATGCCATTGCGCTTGATTTTTGTTTGTTTAATAATAGATGTGTAATAAAACTGAGATAAATACCTGTTAGGGTAATTTTAGTGCCAAATTTAAATTTTTTTTTTACAACACTTAGGAGTGAAACTTTGATCTTAATGAGCGTCTCACGGATAGGAGTTATATGACTAGCACAAAAACCGTACCACTAAAAAAATTTTCCACCCCCAAATATGTGAGGTTCGCCCCTAGAATTGGTAGGAAAAGCATTTATGCTATGATGTGTGTACCGGTAGCACTTAGATTCTAGAACTTGCGTTAGGACCATTCCAAGGCCACAAGTGAGACTACATTCGTGTAGTTAGATTTACTACATGATAAGAGGCATTAGGATTAACCCATTGTTTTACACCTGTGTTTTTGTTATAATTACTTTGGCTACATTGGTCAAGTAATTCTCCCACACCCTTTGCGTTGTACTCATTCTTAGTACACGATACCCCTAGTACACCCCTCAGAGCCTATCTTTTCGTTTCGACCTTTAAGCATTTTACTTAAAGGAAGAATTTGTTACACCCCACTTAAATGTACACCCAAATCGCCTTAGCCTACCTTGTATGCACTCATTTTTAGTGCATTATTGTTACAACATTTGTTTAAACCCAAGTTAATTATCTAGTTGATTACATGGTTGCTAAGTCGAGTCATATCCTTGTACATATTGTTTTGGGACGATTGGGACTCATGGGTAAAGTACTAGTGTAATGGAGTAATGGGGAAGAACATCATTTATTACCCCCATATGTGCTAAATGTTTTAAAAGTACTCCAAGTTTTTCAATTATCTTAATTCGATTCATTAGATTAGTATTTGTAAAGTTATGTAAAAGTTCAAGTGTAAGGGGAATGCAATGCCCCTATGATGTATTATTTTGGATGGTAGGGCAAGAGTGTATGCAAAAAAAAAAAAAAAAAAAAAAAAAAAAAAAAAGAAAAAATACAAAAAAAATGAGAAAATGAAAAAATAGAAAAAAAACATACGGACTACCATCCCGTTTCATTTTAAGTTTGTTTTATGTTTGTTTTTGTTTTTGTTATTTCGTTTCTAGCTTAAGATCGAGTCTAGTCTTGGCTTAGCAACATTGTATAGTACATGTAATTGATCAAGATCTTTAACTAGCCACCAGTAAAACATCCTTTATCCAACAAAACCGTGTTTTCCTTTTCCCTACACCTAACGTTATAACCCATTTAAAAGCCCTCTTTGATAGTTTATCTTAGGTGCTTACGCCTA
This sequence comes from Artemisia tridentata subsp. tridentata, assembly GCA_021014915.2. Classification (NCBI taxonomy): domain Eukaryota; kingdom Viridiplantae; phylum Streptophyta; class Magnoliopsida; order Asterales; family Asteraceae; genus Artemisia; species Artemisia tridentata. The sequence goes on along the minus strand of CP139506.1, from coordinate 347,385,766 downwards.
GTGGAGGAGGTTATCGATCCTTTCCCAAGCCTATGGTAATCTATTTGCTATGACAGGTAGTGAGAGATATTATCCGTTTTCATTTATGAGATTTATTTTGATGACACTTGAGAGATGTGAGTATCTAAACACTACTTGTGAGGTGCTAGTTTGTAATCTCCGTGCTTATTATGATTGAAGTGGAACGATTATTTGTGGTAATTACTTTTATGTTAGCATTAAATGACCCCTAACTTGTATTTTGATTAGAATAAAAGCGCATTTGCTTGAGGACAAGCAAATCTCAAGTGTAAGGGTATTTGATGAAGCGAAAAGTGTACCGCTTTTAAGGGGTCATTTAAGCCTTAAATCGTATTTATTTGATCAAATATTGCCCTAAATCGTTCCTTTTGTCATTTTAGGTACTTTTGAGGAGAAATCTGGAAAAGGAGGCATTTTGGACGTTTTTGGAGCATAAAAGTGAAGAAAATGGCAAAGTCTCAAAAATCGGCTGAAAGTTACCTTTGACAGCGTCACATTTAACCCCAGACGGCGTCATGCCTTGGCAAGAAAAGGTGGACGTGAAATTTACTCATGATAAGCCAGTGAAAATACCATGTGAATTCTGACGGCGTCATGCTTTAACTTGATCAAGGGCGTCACGGCTTAAATCAAAGAGGGACGGCGTCACGTTCAAGGTTAGACGGCGTCAAGCCTTGATAAGCCAGAATGGATTTTTGAAGAGCTAAAGAGGGACGGCGTCGAGAAGGTCATCCAGGAACCCTAAAAGCGGCGAGGTGACGGCGTCACGCTCCATAACGTGACGCCGTCAGATCCAAAAATCTATATATAGTTTTCTAATTTTTTGTCATTGGGAGAGAGCTTAGTGTGTGGAATTTTGGGAGAAAACCCTAAGACGAATTCTGCTTCTTTTTCAAGGCTTTTTGCCTTGAGATCTTCCATGTTACATTGAAGATAAGTTATCAATTAATCATTCAATATGTCTATGTGTTGTTTGATTTTATCTTATTCTTGTCTTTTGATTAACATGTTAGGCTAAATTTATCTTGTGTTTGCTTAGATCTAATGAAACCTAGCTATTGATTATTGGTTGTTAGTGTGTTATTAGTTGTATTGGATGATTGTTTATCTATGTTAGGCTTAAGAAAACTGGCTAACTTCCTATTCGGTAACTTGCTTGAACGTCTTAAGAAACATGAACCAAATGCGTACTAAAGGTTTTTATGGTTGTATTTAATGCACAAGCGAATTCTAGTGATCCCATGTTAGGAGCTTCCTAGCCGGCTCGACATAGGAGTGAAGTAGGAGCTTGTAGAGTTGGGGAAGTAAGTACGCCACCCCACGAATGGTATTAAGGAATACACCCGTCATCCACGCGACTAATACACACTAATTAACCGGTAAAAGATAGTTAGGGAGTAAGGAAATCTAAGTAAACACATTTCTCTACACATAAGTTTCTCACCACATTTTCATTTTTTGTTATTTTATTTTATTTGCATTTGTAGTAATTTTGGGTTAGTTGACTAGCAACTAATTCCGCCCACTCCTTCAAAACCGAGATTTTACTTGCTTTCATAAAAATATAAAAACATAAAAAGAATCTTCCTCAACCCTTAGACCTAATTAGAGTAGCCTTTCACACCTAACGAACACTATTCCCTGTGGAGAACGATCAATCCCCCGTACTTACCACTACACTATACTACATCGGTCAGGTACACTGCCTGGTGGGGTTGTAAGCCTCTTGAGATCCCTCGAGAGGTAAAACCTGTTGTAAGGTTGCAAAACCCACGCATCAGAAACCCTAAGACGAATTTCTGCCATTTTTAAGGGTTTTCATACCCTTGGATCTCCCATATTTAATTGAAGATAAGTATTCATTTAATCAATCAATATGTCTATGTGTTGTTTGATTACATCTTGTTCTTGTCTTTTGATTAACATGCTAGGCTAGATTTATCTTGTGTTTGCTTAGATCTAATGAAACCTAACTATTGATTATTGGTTGTTAGTGTGTTATTAATTGTATTGGATGATTGTTTATCGATGTTAGGCTTAAGAAAACTGGCTAACTTCCTATACGGTAACTTGCTTGAATGTCTTAAGAAACATGAACCAATGCGTACTAGGTTTTTATGGTTGTATTTAATGCATGAGCGAATTCTAGTGATCCCATGTTAGGAGCTTCTTAGCCGGCTCGACATAGGAGTGAAGTAGGAGCTTGTAGAGTTGGGGAAGTACGTACGCCACCCCACGATTGGTATTAAGGAATACACCCGTCATTCACGCAATTAATACACACTAATCAACCGGTAAAAGATAGTTAGGGAGTAAAGAAATCTAAGTAAACACATTTCTCTCCATATAAGTTTCACGACCTTTTCATTTTCAGTTATTTTATTTTATTTGCATTTGTAGTTATTTGGGTTAGTTGACTAGCAACTAATTCCGCCCACTCCTTCATACCCGAGATTTTACTTGCTTTCATAAAATATAAAAAAAATACAAAAAGAATCTTCCCTCACCCTTAGACCTATTAGAATAGTTTTTCAATCCTAACGACACTATTCCCTGTGGAGAACGATCAATCCCCCGTACTTACCACTGCACTATACTACATCGGTCAGGTACACTGCCTGGTGGGGTTGTAAGCCTCTTGAGATCCCTCGAGAGGTAAAACCTGTTGTAAGGTCGCAAAACCACGCATCAAGTTTTTGGCGCCGCTGCCGGGGAATAGTTATTGTTTAGGTTGAATTTTTATTTTATTAGGTCTACTCACTAGATTCCTTTCTAGTAAGATTTTTATTTTCTTTTTATAGGTTTTCTTTAGTCTATCTTATTTCTTTGTGTGTTTGTTCGTAATTTCCATTGACTCTTCCGTTCACCATTATGCAGAACGCGAATCCACCATACCACCAACCACGTAATTCACCCACTCCATATGACATCTTGATGTTTAAACAACATAAAGATGAACCTCTCTATGATGCATGGACTCGTTTTAAATATTTACTCCAAAAAGTCCCTCATCATAACTTCGATTTTTGGTCCCTAACTCAAATCTTTTACAATCATGTCGACCGACATGCCCAAAGGGACATTTACCATTTTGCCGGCAGGGATCTTAGGGAATTAAGTGCTGAGGAAGCATGGGAAGCTATTGAGAATTGTGCCCAATATTATTATATAGTAGACAACCCAACAAACATTAATACAAGTCAATTGACCACAAATTTCAAGGATCATGAAACAAGTTTGTTTGGGGATGAGGGTAGAGTTGAGCCACCTAGCTGCATGTCATGGTTAGGCACTACCATAATACAGGATGAACACATAGGTGACCTTGATGTGATGGAGGATTTAGCCGAACATGATCACATTGATCAAAAAGACCTAGGTTTTATGACCAATGACTTTGAATCCCGGAGAACACATGATGAATCCTTTAGGCAAATTGAACATGGTCGGATTATTGAGGAAGATCCTTATGATTCGGACATAGAAGTTGAGATGCCTAGAGAAGCACTTGAGATACTTGGGAAAATGTTAGGGTTAGATTGTACTAAAACACATGATGAGGATATAGGTGATCTTGACATAGGGAATGATGAGGTAAGTAACATAAGCCCACCAAGTACCCCACAAGTCCTACCATCATTTGAGGCACACACACCACCCATGACTTACCCGGAAGAAGTAGAAGAGACTATAGGAACCCCAATAGAGGTAGAGCCCTTGGACTAAACAAAACTAGAAGAAATAGGTTTGAATACTTGTAGTCATAACCTTTCTTTTAGTTCTATGGAAGTTCCTAGTTTTGATGAACCGGAGCCTAAACCAAAACCGTTACCTAATCTTCCATCCTTAGATGTGAACTTAGGAATTGAATTAGGTCCCGACCCACCCATCAAACCATATAGTTCGGGTAGTTTTATGTTGAAGGTAGTAGACTCTAAGCCTTGTAGAGAGGAAGCTGGCATATGAGTGAACCATGACCTTACATACTTACATCACCCATTCATGATTGATCACAAGAAACATTATGGGTTTAAACCGGGTTTATTAGGTCAAGATGGATTCCCAACTAGGAATCTCTCGAAGTTGATAGAAGATGATCCATTTTTAGGAGAAAACTTTAATTCACCCATTGATCAAAGTGAACTAGGTAAGATTATGATGAGAGGAGCACACCCCTTTGAGCATATAATTCATCCACCAATCTTTCCTCACGTGGCATACTCCTACCGAGCTGGTGTGTATCGCTACTATCACCCGCACTTAACCCTAAGTGTAGGGAAAACTCTCCCTATTTCCGTTAAATAAGGGTAGAGTCAGGCTCCTGACTCGAACAAAACAAGCGCTTATTGGGAGGCAACCCAAGCTTTATTTGCTTTGTGTGTTTATTTATTTGTTTGTTTGATTTTATTTGCTTCCGTATGTATGTTTAATTTTTATTATTATTGATTCATGTTCAAAACTAAATTGTGAAAATGCTTTATCTTGTTTTTAACTTCGTCTTAACTACATATAAAGGTATTTTGCAAAAGATAAGTGTAAGGGAAATCCAAATCGGTTTATTAGAACAAATGAACATGAATCGTAATAATATTAAATTAACATACATATTAGTATTTGTTTGAGTCAAATGCTTGTATCGAGTCATAATGATATTTTGCAGGAATTCCAGGAAGTAAGGTATAGGTTTTTCCAGAAATTTTCCGGAAACTTAACATGAGAATTCTGTCAGATCACTTCTGACGGCGTCAGGTTTTAATTTTCTGAAATTTTTGAAAGTTTTGTTTTCATAAAAAGTTTTTATTAAATCTCTAACTTATAAACTCCAGGAATCTGCAAAATTATCATTCCACAAGCATTATATCCTTATATATAGATTTATCCCGCCGATGTTATGCAGGTTTTCGTGTTTGTTTTCTCAGGTTTAACAGGTTATTTTGGACAAGGAGATGTATGAATCAAGCTTTTGGCGATGCATTAGTCTTGGAGCTTCTACATTCTCTTGGAAGAAGATCTAACCATGTTACCACATTATCCACCGAGCGAATCAGGGGAGTATTTGATTTCATTCGTTTACCTTATTACTTTTACATCTTGTTATTTGAACATTGGGGACAATGTTCATCTTAAGTGTAAGGGGGGGTAAAGTACGATACTTTAGAAAATACAATTGCACTTGATTTTTGTTTGTTTAATGGTAGATGTGTAATAAAACTGAGATAAATACCTGTTAGGGCAATTTTAGTGCCAAATTTAAATTTTTGTACAACATTTAGGAGTGAAACTTTGATCTTAATAAGCGTCTTATGGATAGGAGTTATATGACTAGCACAAAAACCGTACCACTAAAAAATTTTCCACCCCAAATATGTGAGGTTCGCCCATAGAATTGGTAGGAAAAATATTTATGCTATGATGTGTGTACCGGTAGCACTTAGATTCTAGAACTTGCGTTAGGACCATTCCGAGGCCACAAGTGAGACTACATTCGTGTAGTTAGATTTACTACATGATAAGAGGCATTAGGATTAACCCATTGTTTTACACCTGTGTTTTTGTTATAATTACTTTGGCTACATTGGTCAAGTAATTCTCCCACACCCTTTGCGTTGTACTCATTTTTAGTACACGATACCCCTAGTACACTCCTCAGAGCCTATCTTTTCGTTTCGACCTTTAAGCATTTTACTTAAAGGAAGAATTTGTTTACACCCCACTTAAATGTACACCCAAATCGCCTTAGCCTACCCTGTATGCACTCATTTTTAGTGCATTATTGTGACAACATTTGTTTAAACCCCAAGTTAATTATCTAATTGATTACATGGTTGCTAAGTCGAGTCATATCCTTGTACATATTGTTTTAGGACGATTGGGACTCATGGGTAAAGTACTAGTGTAATGGAGTAATGGGGAAGAACATCATTTATTACCCCCATATGTGCTAAATATTTTAAAAGTACTCCAAGTGTTTCGATTATCTTAATTCGAGTCATTAGAATAGTTATTTGTAAAGTTATGTAAAAGTTCAAGTGTAAGGGGAATGCAACGCCCCTATGATGTATTATTTTGGATGGTAGGGCAAGAGTGTATGCAAAAAAAAAAAAAAAAAAAAAAAAAAAAAAAAAAAAAAAAAAAAAAAATTCAGGAAAAATACAAAAAAATGAGAAAAAGAAAAGTAGAAAAAAACATACGGACTACCATCCCGTTTCATTTTATGTTTATTTTATGATTGTGTTATTTTGTTTTTAGCTTAAGTCGAGTCTAGTCTTGGCTTAGCAATGCCATATTGTACATGTAATTAATCAAGATCTTTAACTCGCCACCAGTAAAATATCCCTTATCCAATAAAACCGTGTTTATCATATCCCTACACCTTACGTTATAACCCGTTTAAAAGCCCTCTTTGATAGTTTATCTTAGGTGCTTACGCCTAGTGGAGGAGGTTTTTGACCCTTTCCTAAGCCTATGGTTATCTATTTGCTATGACAGGTAGTGAGAGATATTATCCGTTTTCATTTATGAGATTTATTTTGATGACACCTGAGAGATGTGAGTATTTAAACTTTACTTGTGAGGTGCTAGTTTGTAATCTCCATGCTTATTATGATTAAAGTGGAACGATTATTTGTTGTAATTACTTTTATATTAGCATTAAATGACCCCTAACTTGTATTTTGATTAGAATAAAAGCGCATTTGCTTGAGGACAAGCAAATCTCAAGTGTAAGGGTATTTGATGAAGCGAAAAGTGTACCGCTTTTAGGGGGTCATTTAAGCCCTAAATAGTATTTATTTGATCAAATATTGCCCTAAATCGTTCCTTTTGTCATTTTAGGTACTTTGGAGAAGAAATCTGGAAAAGGAAGCATTTTGGACGTTTTTGGAGCATAAAAGTGAAGAAAACGACAAAGTCTCAAAATCGGCTGGAAAAGTACCTTTGACGGCGTCAAGGATTGCTCCTGACGGCGTCAAGGATTGCTCCTGACGGCGTCATGGCTTGGCAAAAGAGGTGGATATGAAAAATACACATGATAAGCCAGAGAATTTTACAATGGAAAATCTGACGGCGTCACCCTTTGAAGTGATCAAGGCCATCATGGTTTAAGTTAAAGAGGGACGGCGTCAAGCCCATTTCTGACGGCGTCAAGCCTTGATAGGCCAGAGCGGATTTTGGAGCACTAAAGAGGGACGGCGTCAAGAAGGCCATCCGGGAACCCTAGACACGGCGAGGTGACGGCGTCAAGTCCTATAACGTGACGCCGTCAGCCCTTAAACTCTATATATAGTTTTGCAATTTTTTGTCATTAGTGTGCAACTTTGTGAGGAGAAACCCTAAGACGAATTTCTGCCATTTTTAAGGGTTTTCACACCCTTGGATCTCCCATATTTAATTGAAGATAAGCTTTCATTTAATCAATCAATATGTCTATGTGTTGTTTGATTATATCTTGTTCTTGTCTTTTAATTAACATGCTAGGCTAGATTTATCTTGTGTTTGCTTAGATCTAATGAAACCTAACTATTGATTATTAGTTATTAGTGTGTTATTAATTGTATTGGATGAATGTTTATCGATGTTAGGCTTAAGAAAACTGGCTAACTTCCTATTCGGTAACTTGCTTGAACGTCTTAAGAAACATGAACCAATGCGTACTAGGTTTTTATGGTTGTATTTAATGCATGAGCGAATTCTAGTGATCCCATGTTAGGAGCTTCTTAGCCGGCTCGACATAGGAGTGAAGTAGGAGCTTGTAGAGTTGGGGAAGTACGTACGCCACCCCACGATTGGTATTAAGGAATACACCCGTCATCCACGCAATTAATACACACTAATCAACCGGTAAAAGATAGTTAGGGAGTAAAGAAATCTAAGTAAACACATTTCTCTCCATATAAGTTTCACGACCTTTTCATTTTCAGTTATTTTATTTTATTTGCATTTGTAGTTATTTGGGTTAGTTGACTAGCAACTAATTCCGCCCACTCCTTCATACCCGAGATTTTACTTGCTTTCATAAAATATAAAAAAAATACAAAAAGAATCTTCCTGTTGACATAAATAATGCCTAAAAACATTATCAATATTTATTCATATCTCTATGTTTTGATGATCACAAAATGTAAACTCATTAAAACATAAACTTATCAAATAAACAAGTATTTAGTTGTAAATATTCATTTCTACAACTTAATCACTTAAGGTATGAATAAACAAGTGTTTAATGCATTATATGATCAAAGGAACATTTTCTTAATAACTAGATTTTTTATAAAACATCAAAAACATTTTATATATTTTTGAAAAACATTTTTGGTATTAAATAAAAATGTTTAATCTTTTATAAAAATATGAATTCAAAATTTTAACCAAAATCAGTTAAAATGTTCCAGAAAAACCTTCCCCACAAAAGGACAAAATTGGCCAACGTTCAGTAGGGGCGGCCCCCTTAATTTTACTAGGCGGCCCCCTTAATAATTAAGGGGACCGCCCCCGCTCCAGTAGGCTCCAGCTGTCCAGATTTTTCCCTATAAATACAAGCCTTCTCCTGGATTTTTTCTTAACCCTTTTGCACTAAAACTTTCTGTTGTAGATCTCATTTCATATCTTAAATAAACCTTTGATCATGTAATCTTAAGCATTGGTTTCCAAGTGATCTAAGCTTCCACCATCCAAGTGCAAAAGAAGAATACTTCTATCAATCAAGATTAGAAGTATTACAACTTAGTATCATTTTGTTACTTAAGTTGTGTGTTTAACAAAGTTTGTAAATCATTCATTCATTTGTATGTAAGGTGTGTGTTGTAGATTAGTGTTGTGTGTAAGTAGTGAAGATGTTGTATAAGTAGTTGTGGTATAGAAGTTGTGAGGTCAAAATGTAGAAGTCGTGAAGCCGTGGTGTAGAAGTTGTGAAGCCGTAGCTTAGAAGACATGAAGTCCTTGTGTTGAAGTCATGAAGCCGTAGCATAGAAGCTGTGAAGCGGTCGTGTTAAAGTAGTGAAGTCCTAGTCGTGAAGTCCTAGTGTTGAAGTCGTGAAGCCGTAGCATAGAAGTTGTGTAGCGGTCGTGTTGAAGCCGTGAAGTCCTAGTCGTGAAGTCCTAGTGTTGAAGTCGTGAAGCCGTAGCATAGAGGTTGTGTAGCGGTCATGTTGAAGTCGTGAAGTCTTAAGTCATGAAGACATAGTGTTGAAGTCGTGAAGCCGCATCATAGAGGTTGTGTAGCGATCGTGTTGAAGTCGTGAAGAAGTCGTGAAGCCGTTGTGAAGAAGTCGTGATTAAGTCGTGTAGAAGTTGTGTTGTGAAGTTGTGAGATTGGTTCTAGCTACGATTAGAACTCGACATTTAGCTTTTTGTCGTTAAACCCGTGTAATCCAAAGTTGTGTACGGTTTTCTCCGCCATAAGGGAGCTTATTGAAGTTGTGAAGAAAACTCTCGAGCAAGGTGTGCTCGGGGAGTGTAGTAGGGCAAGGAAGGTGATCTGTCTCAAACGGTCAACCCAAATTAACCAGGTAAATGGTCAACAAGAGTCAATCACTTGAGAACAACTATCCAAGGAGTTAGTGTTTCCCCGGGTCGTTAAGTCCCAGCGAGTGTGGAAATCTGTTGTAAAACGGATTTGTGATCAAGTGTAATTGAATGGGAAAGGGTTTTGGAATTATTGAACTAAGGAAATAAGAGAATAGCTTAAAACAAGCTATTGAAATAAACAAAGGGAACCAAATTACTTAAAACGTCTAAAGTCTAAAAACGTACGTTTAAATAAACGTAAACGTATAAAATAAAAAGTGAGATTTAATAAATAAAAGGCCTACGGATATGAAAATTATATTTTTACAATCCTAATAATAAAAGAAAATTATTGGAAAAAGAAAATTATTTATTTGACTTATTAATTAATTATTATTAATTAAAAACTATTTAATAATTATTTAAACTAATTAAAATTCTAATAAATACTAAAAGATCAAAGAAAAATCTGAATTTTTTTATATAAATACTCTAAGGTAAATAGAAGCTAAGAAAATTATAAAAATGAAATTTGCTTAATTAAAATTTAAAAAGATAAATTCTATTAAATAGAAGCTATCACTATATTTCTCTTTTTGGCTTTTTTAAGACCTAAAAATATAATCCTATTTTTCCTAGATTAAAAATGACAAAAGAAAATTATTAAAATTAAAATTATATTTTTCTGATTATTTTTTTTATTTATTATAATTTAAATACTATTAGAAACTAATTAAAAAGATTAAAAATATCAAAACTATTCAGAAAATTTTGAAAATTTACAGATAAATCTAAAATATTATTAAGAAGCTATGAAAAATAAAAGTGGAACTATTCTGAGCCTAATAAGCACTTTTGGGCAGATAAGCAGTTAGCAAATAAGCCCAAAAATAAGCAAATAAGCTCAAAACAATACCAAAGGCTCAGAACAAGATTAATATGCTAAAATAAGCTCAAAACAACTTAAAATTACAAATAAGCACAAGAATTTGAACAAGATAAGCAGTTGGCTGTTTCACAACTTATGCAGAAAATTCAGGTTTAAGCAGCCAACTTGCAGAGAGATTTTGAGCTTATAAATAAGCAGAGAAGATTAAGATTATGGGGGCAAAAGCAAGGTGACACTACTGGCTATCTAAAAACCTAAAAAGCCCTATCAGAAACTTGCCAATTGAGGTCCAATTGAATCAAAGATCAGCAACCAACAACACTAGGTCTGCTGTGGCTTTTGACTTTTGCAGAATAAACAAGGGTTGACTTTGGTGAAGTTTGATCTTAAACTACTGACTGATTATGATATAATAAGGTAATATGACACTAAATTAAGATATAATAACTACTTATGAAAGGTTTTGGGGATTAAGCAATATGAAACTTTAACAGTGCACACATAAGTTGAGATTAAGCATCATTTTGACTTTTTTACTCATAACAACTGGATTTTAATGTATGACTGAGTTATTAGGGACCTAAGTGACATGTGAAACAACAATTAGCAACTGAAACACTCTGGTTCACATAGATCACAGTAAATCCAAACACTGCTTTATCTTGACTGTTTTGATGATTTCAAAGCAAATAACAGATTAAGCCCATGAAATAAATTCCAAAGGTTCTAATTTGATAAACTGAGCTTAAAGAAACATGAAAACACAGACAACAACATTACTTTCCTTAGAATCCAAATTATGCTACTTAGACTGTGAAATATATGTACTGATCAACTTTATATTTAAATAAACAAGCAAGACATTTTAAGCAACACTTTAACTAATAAGCACCAAATAAGCATGAAAACAACAATGATAGGCAGTAATAAGCAATTATACAGTGAAAGGGTAAAAATGGAATTTATGCTTACAAATTGCTTCCAAGCAAATATCAAGAACCAGAACCTTAGAACACTTCCTATTGCTTACCAATAAGCACTATTACCAAGGGCAATCCAAAATTTACCCTGCTCCAAGCCTGTATCACCTTCTTCACTGATTTTTGATTTCTTTTCTATTTTTCTTGATTTCTTTTTTTTGTATTTTTCTATTTTAAATTTATAACTGGTTTTAAGGTATCTAAAAGCTAAATAAGCTTTGTCAGAGCTTAAATGAGCTTAAGAGTTCAATATAACAACAACTAACATCATTCAACAAACTTGAGATTTTTGAAATAAAATCTAAAATTGCATAAACTGAGATGGAAAATGAAACTTGAAATTGAGATTTGGAAAAGTTCAAATTACACTAAAGTATCAGGTTACAAGCTTTTAAAATCAAAAATTACAACTGAATTGTAAACTACACTACCTACGGCTAAATTATACTAAAGCTACACTAATACTTCTTCTCTTCCTTCTTTTTTTCTTTAAATATCATTCCCAATGCTTCCTTGTCGACTTCTGAGCATTTCCCACCATTGGATCTTTATATTTCATCAAAACCACACAAGTGGCATTTTGGCGCCAAAACGTACACAAGCAGTTTTTTTTCAATTAAAGAATTTTGGTGCTATGTGGAGGTGGAGGGGAGAGGTTAGTGAGCTGGAATGATGAGGTGGGGGATTGAGGTGTAAAGGTGAAGTGGTATTGGAGCAGTGATGGTTTGGCGGGGATGTGAGGAAGAAGAAGGTTTTGACCAGAGTCAAACCTGGTATTAAATACCAGGCAAGTGTTGGGTCGGGTTGGTTTAAGGGATTGGGCTTGGGATTTATTGATTGGGTTGGGTTGGGTTTATAAAATAAAGGGTAATGGGTTTTATTTAATTCAAGGGTCCGGTTTGGTTTAAATAAGCACAAGGACCATTTGTGCAATTTTGGATTTTTAGGGACTCAAAATGACAACTTTCCAAAGTTTGTTATAAGGACCAATTTTGACAATTTTAATTTTCCAAAGGACCAAAAATGTTAATTTTCCAATTTAAAATGTCCAGGGATAAATTCTGTCAATCATTGAAATTTCAGGGACTAAAGTTGCCGTTTTGCAAAACTGAACTTTATAAGGCTAATTTTGACAACTTGAAAATCCCTGAGGGCCTTTTATGAAAAGTTTCCATGTTTTGAATAACTAGGGACTAGATTTGACAATTTATGAATAAAACACAGTTTAAATATTTTTCTGTCTTTTTGAGACTTTTCAAAGTGTTTTTGACTGTTTATGTGGGTTTAAACAATGTAAAATATATGTGTATTTAGACACATATCAAATCCCCCACACTAAACTATTGCTAGTCCCTAGCAATATTTTTGAAAATTTAATGGATTTTATCTCTTTACCAAAAGCCATTACTTCTGGAGTAGCCATTGTTTCAGTATGTGATACCTTGGTACAATGATAACCAAATGATTTTGAGCAAATCATCAGCTGTCAACGGATTTGATTTGTCTTTACCAAAAGCCGTTTGCTTCTGGACTAGCCAACTCTTAGATAAAACATAGTTATTATCTTTGGTGAGCTGATTACCAATTATGGTTTTTCCACTTGCCTTTACCACAAGCCATAATCTTGCGGGCTAGCCAACTCTTCACTTATAAAGATATGGTGAGTCGAATACCATACAATTTTGGGCAAATTGTCAGCCATAAACGGATTTGATATGTCTTTACCAAGAGCCGTTTGCTCTCGGACTAGCCAGTCCTTATGTGGGTTAGACATGGTGGACTGATAACCATTTATTGCGTTCTAAGTGAGAAAAAATTTTAAAATTTTGGCCAAAATGGGGGTACTAGGGCACACATGTGACAAAATTCGCCAGAATTCCCCCCCACACTTAGAACTGAATATTGCCCTCAATATTCAAAGTACCGGTTGTTAAACCAACACTTAGAACGTAAAAAGGCAATACTAATAGCCATTTTTTTTTTTTTTTTTTTTTTTTTTTTTTTTTTTTTTTTTTTATGAGCATATATACAACATGTGGGGCATCTCCCCCACACTTAGGTGGTAGAAAAGAGAAAGAAGTCAGAGACATGGGTGAAAACCCATGTTGTGCTAATATTTTTGTTCACCGAGTCACTTAGCTTGACTCGACCCCGCATTCATTGGTTCATGGGGAAGCATGTGGAACAAAAAATCTCCATCGGACTTTCGTTCAAGATGTTTGGATAAACACTGAAGTACTTGAAAGTTCCACACCGATGAGATATACACAGACCCGGCTCACAAATGATAAATGAAAATGCCGGGATCAAAGATAGTGTCTTCATTCCCGAAGGAGTGAAGAACAGGAGAAGTCACCGTGTAGGTGAAGAAAAGAAAGAAAGTCATGATAAAAATCATGACTAACTCATCATCATCAGAAGGAGAATTCATGATTTCTGGATCATGAATCTCATCATTTAAGCTCATTTGATCAAGACATATTCTGGGTGGGAGGGATGGAATTTTGATATTAATCAAATTCTCAATGTTGAGAACATCTCCCTCCGGAACACAAAAATCATTTTTGTCTAGATCAAAGTGGAAGTTATCATACTCTGGTGGAGATATGATATGAGTGAGTTCAAAGGAGAACTCCTCGTAAAGAGAATCATTCACGTGATGTAAATCTGTGAACCCTTGCTCTATTATGGAATCATCACCTACCTCTTTCTGAATATCAAAGAGTGGATTATCAGAAATTAAAGTGAATTCAGATTCGAATTCAAACAGAGGATTGGTGAAAGAAATTTTGAATGCTTCGGGAACAAGATGATCAATATTCTCTTTTGGACAGACGAGCTCAGAAGGTAGTTCCTCCACATGACTGATGTCTCCACAAGATAAAGAATTTTCATCAGTATGTGAATCACTAAGCTCGGGGTTGGGATAAGCATTGAGTGATGGATCATGATATAAGAGACTTTCGATTTCTTCCAGATTGGATTCGAAATCAAAGAGATCATCATCACTTCCTGATGGAAGTGGATCAATGTGAGTAAGTTCATCAGTAAACTCCTCAAGAAGAGGGTCAACATCAGAATGGGGCAGTGATGCCTCAACATACTCAACTTCTCCATAAGATGTATATTCATCGTTTGAATCGGAGAAAGTCTCAAAATGATCTTTTGAACACTCAAGAGGGGAAGGGATATCACACAAATGATCAAGAATTCCCTGTGACTCTCTTGGGATTGGGACAAGGTTTTCAACACTAGACTTTATGAATTCGTCCGATTCCTTTTCAGGAACAGTGTCAAGATGCTCATCCCCCATAATAAGAGAATTAGTGGGAACTTCGGGTGCGATAACAGCTGACTGAGGGAGTTGAGAAGGACTAGCATATATGGATTTTACAATTTCCATTTGTTCTTCTGCTAGTAATTCCATCATACTCTTTTCTCCCTGTATTCCCACGAAAAGAATCTCAACTGATGAACTTGATGAATCTTTTTGAAGAATATCAACGATATCTTCATCATCACTGTCATTAGGAATGAAACGGAATTGAGAGCTCGATCTGGCTGCTTTTTCTTTTGCAATTGATTCCCTAACAGCTTTTTCAAAGGCATCATGGGAATCTATTTTTGTAGCCTGCTCTTTAGTCAATAATTCCGCCATGGATTTCTCATGTGAATTTAGAATTAATGAAAATTGCGGGGGTGGGGATTTGTCAAAACCAGAAGGTTGACATTGATTATCATCATGAGGACCCCCACAAAATGCACAAGAAGAACTTGATGCATTATGAAACGGTGTATTAGCTAACTCCTCATTTATTTATTTTAAGGACTCTAGAGTCTTTAGAAAAAAATCTTGTTTAGTTTGTTGAGGAGTTGCTTGAAACATTGGGTACTGTGGAGGTTGGTCTTGACACGAATAGTCATAACTGTAACAAGGAATTGGATTCCTTGTTTGACAATCGGAACTGAAGTGTGGGCCTCCACAATACTCACAAGAAAAGTTTGGTGTATTTTGATACGATGAATCATTGAGATTTGGATAACATGATTCTTGCTCGTATGAATGTGATGGGTAGTTAGAAAAATTTGAAGAGTCGTTGAATGAGTTCGGATTAGGATCATAAGAAAATGAATTCCTCGAACCACAAAACAAACAACTTCCGTCTCGAATATCATTACCACATTCTTTACATGTACACCAACGACATGGTAAACCAAAAAGCGGCTCACCACAACCGATACAAGGAATAAAATCCGGAGGTGGGACAAGTGGAGTGCTCTGAGAGCTAGGAATTTCCACCACTTCCGTTATGGTCTCTGGTTTTTGTTTTTGAATAACGTGAAGATTGGGCAAGTCGTTCTTTTTAGTCACTGTTCTAAGTTCTGTACGTTTGCTTGACAAACTTTTAACCGTAAATCCTGAAAGGTTAGGATCGATTCTCGATGGTTTGTCATTAATAGCACGTATCTCGGGCTGTGGAGGGTAGTAGGAAGGACTTTGAGAATCCTTGAGAGACTCTTTAGTGGATAATTCACACCAATAACAAGATCCACGATCCTTTGGTGCATGCTTTCCACACCGCTCACACACACACTTAGAACAACGATGGCTGTCAATCAACGGGCTTTTACAATCAAAACATTTGTACCCGAGAGACGCCATAGAAGAAAGGTATAAGAAGTTTAGAATCAAATGGATAGAGGGTAAAGGAATAAAGAATCAAAAAGGGTAAGAGGGTAAAGATGAATATTTTTGGGTTTTTTTTTTTTTTTTTTTTTTTTTTTTTTTTTTTTTTTTTTTTTTTTTTTGTGTGTTCGTTGAAAACTTAAAATAAAAATGTTTTTGGCAATCGTTTAGTCAAACGAATTAACTTCACGATTATTTTAGTTTTTATATGAAAATAAGAAAATATGAACAAAGATGGTAAATATACAATGGGTGTATATTCAACAATCACTGATGCTTCAAATTCGTTCAACGCAGCACACCTCCCCGGCAGCGGCGCCAAAATTTGATCTGTCTCAAACGGTCAACCCAAATTAACCAGGTAAATGGTCAACAAGAGTCAATCACTTGAGAACAACTATCCAAGGAGTTAGTGTTTCCCCGGGTCGTTAAGTCCTAGCGAGGTGTGAAATCTGTAGTAAAACGGATTTGTGATCAAGTGTAATTGAATGGGAAAGGGTGATGAAGCGAAAAGTGTACCGCTTTTAAGGGGTCATTTAAGCCCTAAATCGTATTTATTTGATCAAATATTGCCCTAAATCGTTCCTTTTGTCATTTTAGGTACTTTTGAGGAGAAATCTGGAAAAGGAGGCATTTTGGACGTTTTTGGAGCATAAAAGTGAAGAAAACGGCAAAGTCTCAAAAATCGGCTAAAAGTTACTCTTGACGGCGTCACAATTTACTCTGGACGGCGTCATGCCTTGGCAAGAAAAAGTGGACGTGAAATTTACTCATGATAAGCTAGTGAAAATAGCATGTGAATTCTGACGGCGTCACGCTTTAACTTGATCAAGGGCGTCACGGCTTAAATCATAAGGGGACGGCGTCACGTTCAAGGTTCGACGGCGTCAAGCCTTGATAAGCCAGAATGGATTTTTGAAGAGCTAAAGAGGGACGGCGTCAAGAAGGTCATCCGGGAACCCTAGAAGCGGCGAGGTGACGGCGTCACACTCCATAAGGTGACGCCGTCAGATGCAAAAATCTATATATAGTTTTCTAATTTTTTGTCATTAAGGAGAGCTTAGTGTGTGGAATTTTGGGAGAAAACCCTAAGACGATTTTAGCTACTTTTTCAAGGCTTTTTGCCTTGAGATCTTCCATGTTACATAGAAGATAAGTTATCAATTAATCATTCAATATGTCTATGTGTTGTTTGATTTTATCTTATTCTTGTCTTTTGATTAACATGTTAGGCTAATTTTATCTTGTGTTTGCTTAGATCTAATGAAACCTAGCTATTGATTATTGGTTATTAGTGTGTTGTTAGTTGTATTGGATGATTGTTTATCTATGTTAGGCTTAAGAAAACTGGCTAACTTCCTATTCGGTAACTTGCTTGAACGTCTTAAGAAACATGAACCAAATGCGTACTAAAGGTTTTTATGGTTGTATTTAATGCACAAGCGAATTCTAGTGATCCCATGTTAGGAGCTTCCTAGCCGGCTCGACATAGGAGTGAAGTAGGAGCTTGTAGAGTTGGGGAAGTAAGTACGCCACCCCACGAATGGTATTAAGGAATACACCCGTCATCCACGCGACTAATACACACTAATTAACCGGTAAAAGATAGTTAGGGAGTAAGGAAATCTAAGTAAACACATTTCTCTACACATAAGTTTCTCACCACATTTTCATTTTTGTTATTTTACTTTATTTGCATTTGTAGTTATTTGGGTTAGTTGACTAGCAACTAATTCCGCCCACTCCTTCAAAACCGAGATTTTACTTGCTTTCATAAAAATATAAAAACATAAAAAAAGAATCTTCCTCAACCCTTAGACCTAATTAGAGTAGTCTTTCACACCTAACGAACACTATTCCCTGTGGAGAACGATCAATCCCCCGTACTTACCACTACACTATACTACATCGGTCAGGTACACTGCCTGGTGGGGTTGTAAGCCTCTTGAGATCCCTCGAGAGGTAAAACCTGTTGTAAGGTTGCAAAACCCACGCATCAAGTTTTTGGCGCCGTTGCCGGGGAATAGTTATTGTTTAGGTTGAATTTTTATTTCTATTAGGTCTACTCACTAGATTCCTTTCTAGTGAGATTTTTATTTTATTTTTTCTAGGTTTTCTTTAGTCTATCTATTTTCTTCGTGTCTTTGTTCGTAACCATACCATCCGACATCATGGAAGATGGTAATATCCTTAACCCCCACAACCCACCACCACAACAACCACCACCACCTCCTAGAGCCCGTACTTTAGGAGAGTATTCCCGTCCTAGCCACCATGGCTATCGAAACACCATTGAGCTCACTCAAGGAGCCAATATCACACCCTTGCGATCCGACACCATCCGGTTGGTGCAAAGTGGATGCGCATTCCATGGACTTCGTTCTGAAGATCCTAATCAACATCTCAAGGACTTTCTTAAAATCATTGATTTATAGACCTTGATGTTGCCACTCGAGAGACGACCCGATTGCGTCTCTTCCAATTCTCTTTGCGGGACCAAGCTAGTCAGTGGCTAGAACGTCAACCCGCAGGATCCATTACCTCTTGGGATGATCTCACCACTCGTTTCCTTGCTCAGTTTTTCCCACCGGGAAGAACTACCAAGCTAAGGAATGATATCTTGATGTTCCAACAACGTCAAGGCGAAACTCTCTACGAGGCATGGACTCGATTCAAGGACTTACTCCAAAAAGTCCCTCACCATGGCATAGAACTTTGGCTCCAAGTCCAAATCTTCTATGACCATATCAATCTCTACACGAGGCAAACCATTGACCAATCGGCCGGTGGCAAGTTACGTGATCTAAGTGCGGAACAATCATGGGCTCTCCTAGAGGATCTTGCTCTTTATGACAACAAAAGTTGGAGTGATCCCCGTGATTTGAATAAAACGGTCAAGGCAATATCTTTGCCTTCTAACAATTCAAGCACTTCCGACCGTAGGATCATAGAACTTGAAGACCAAGTCAAGTTTCTCATGAAATCCTACGAGGCTCCTAAACCTTCAAGCCAAGTGAACAAAATCACTTCTTCATGTGAATTATGTAGTGGTCCCCACGACACTCGTGATTGCATGGAACTCCCCGAACAAGCTTTTGTGGACTACGCATCCTCGCGTACCGACGGAGCGGGAGACAAGTGGTACACTTTCAAACCCGAGCCAAACCATTACGGTGATTCATATAACCCCTCATGGAAAAATCACCCGAACCTTAGGTGGAAACAAAACCAAAACGCCCAACAAACAAATTCTTCCAACCCACCTAATCGTTTCCAATCAAGCGGTTCCAACTCGAACCGTACTTTCAACAACAATCCTTCCGGCAATGGTAGTACCAATAACTTTGAAGGATTGATTTCCCAATTTATGGCATCTCAAGAAGCTCGGATAGCTAGATTCGAGACCGAATTCAATCAACAACAAACGGAGATGACCAATAAAATTGACAACTTGTTGAAAGCTCTCCATAACCAAGTGTTATCACCTCCACATAAGGACGCTAGGAACACAAATAGCGGACCCCAAGTAAAAGACCCCTCTTCATCCAAACACGTCCACTTTGTCAACATTGTCACTATTAAACCAATTGATAGGAATGAGGATAATAGTGAACCTAAGGATGAGGATAGGAAAGTCGAGGTTGATAAGGAAGTTAGGACAAGTGTGATTGAAGAAGTAGATGATGATGATGAGGACTACTTCAATAGGCTACCCACTAAGGAAGAGCGCGCATATCATACAAACTTATTCGATGACCCCGAGACACCATACTTCCTAGGTAGACCCATCATAGAAATAGGCGACCCTTCTAATCTCAACATACCATGCAACATTGGACATCTACATGTGTGGAAAGCTTACATCGACCTTAGATCACCCATAAACATCATGACTAGAGCCCACTACAACTTGATAATGAAGAATCAACTTGGGTATAGGATGTTCCCTGACAAGGGTTGGATGAGTAACTTCACGGGAAGAGTTAAGGGATTACCGGTTTATGTAGGAAACTTCACCTATGTCACCGACTTTGTAATTGTAGAAGATATCCGCCCAATAGTCGATGCATCCTTGACTCAAGTGGTTTTTGGAAAACCATTTGTTGAGGTCTCTAGAATGACTTATGAACCTTCCTTAGGGATAGTTAGATTTAAGGATGAGACCGATGAAGTAAGCTACCAAATGCCATATAAGATAGAACAATTCCAACACTTGTCAAATGTTGAGAAGGAGCTCAAGCAAGCGGTCTACTATAGGAATGATGAGGATAGAAGTAAAGGAGTAGACTATGTTATGGAAAGGATATTCGGTTTCTACAAGGATTGTTTGAAATTAGGACCGGAATATAAAACCGGGAAGGAGAATGGCCTAGGAACCGTGACCGATGATGGAGTCACGTAATGTACGTGACTTTGAGTCTAGCTACAAGACTCGTTAATAAAGAAAAGCGCTTCTTGGGAGGCAACCCAAGCTTTATTTGTTTTATTTGCTTTGTGTGTTTATTTATTTGCTTGTTTGATTTTATTTTCCGTATGTGTGTTTAATTTTTATTAGTATTGATTCATGTTCAAATGTAATTTGTGAAAATGCTTTATGTTGTTTTTAACTTCGTCTTAACTACATATAAAGGTATTTTGCAAAAGTTAAGTGTAAGGGAAATCTAAATCGGTTTATTAGAACACAAATGAACATGAATCGTAATAATAATAATTGAACATACATATTAGTGTGTGTTTGAGTCAAATGCTTGTATCGAGTCATAATGATGTTTTGCAGGATTTCCAGGAAGTAAGGTAAAGGTTTTTCCAGAAATTTTCCGGAAACTTAAAATGAAAATTTTTGTCAGGTCATTTCTGACGGCGTCAGGGTTCATAACCTGACGGCGTCAGATTTAATTTTCAGAAATTTTTGAAAGTTTTGTTTTTAGAAAAGTTTTTATTAAAATCTCCAACTTATAATCTCCAGGAATCTGCAAAGTTATCATTCCACAAGCATTATATCCTTATATATAGATTTTTTCCCGCCGATGTTATGCAGGTTTTCGTGTTTGTTTTCTCAGGTTTAACAGGTTATTTTGGACAAGGAAATGTTTTGAATCAAGCTTGTGGCGATGCATTAGTCATGGAGCTTCTACATTACTTTGGAGGAAGATCTAACCGTGTAATTTCATTATCCACCGAGCGAATCAGGGGAGTATTTGATTTCATTCTTTTACCTTATTTACTTTTACATCTTGTTATTTGAACATTGGGGACAATGTTCATCTTAAGTGTAAGGGGGGTAAAAGTACGATTTTAGAGAATGCCATTGCGCTTGATTTTTGTTTGTTTAATAGTAGATGTGTAATAAAACTGAGAGAAATACTTGTTAAGGTAATTTTAGTGCCAAATTTAAAATTTTTTACAACATATAGGAGTGAAACTTTGATCTTAATGAGCGTCTCACGGATAGGAGTTATATGACTAGCACAAAAAACCGTACCACTAAAAAATTTTCCACCCCAAATATGTGAGGTTCACCCCTAGAATTGGTAGGAAAAACATTTATGCTATGATGTGTGTACCGGTAGCACTTAGATTCTAGAACTTGCGTTAGGACCATTCCAAGGCCACAAGTGAGACTACATTCGTGTAGTTAGATTTACTACATGATAAGAGGCATTAGGATTAACCAATTATTTTACACCTGTGTTTTTGTTATAATTACATTGGCTACATTGGTCAAGTAATTCTCCCACACCCTTTGCGTTGTACTCATTTTTAGTACACGATACCCCTAGTACACCCCTCAGAGCCTATCTTCTCGTTTCGACCTTTAAGCATTTTACTAAAAGGAAGAATTTGTTACACCCCACTTAAATGTACACCCAAATCGCCTTAGCCTACCTTGTATGCACTCATTTTTAGTGCATTATTGTTACAACATTTGTTTAAACCCAAGTTAATTATCTAATTGATTACATGGTTGCTAAGTCGAGTCATATCCTTGTACATATTGTTTTGGGACGATTGGGACTCATGGGTAAAGTACTAGTGTAATGGAGTAATGGGGAAGAACATCATTTATTGCCCCCATATGTGCTAAATGTTTTAAAAGTACTCCAAGTTTTTCAATTATCTTAATTCGAGTCATTAGATTAGTATTTGTAAAGTTATGTAAAAATTCAAGTGTAAGGGGAATGCAATGCCCCTATGATGTATTATTTTGGATGGTAGGGCAAAAGTGTATGCAAAAAAAAAAAAAAAAAAAAAAAAAAAAATCAAGAAAAACACAAAAAAATGAGAAAATGAAAAGTAGAAAAAACATACGGACTACCATCCCGTTTTATTTTATGTTTATTTTATGTTTTTGTTATTTTCTTTCATTAGCTTAAGATCGAGTCTAGTCTTGGCTTAGCAACATTGTATAGTACATGTAATTGATCAAGATCTTTAACTCGCCACCAGTAAAATATCCCGTATCCAACAAAACCGTGTTTTCCTTTTCCCTACACCTAACGTTATAACCCATTTAAAAGCCCTCTTTGATAGTTTATCTTAGGTGCTTACGCCTAGTGGAGGAGGTTTTCGATCCTTTCCCAAGCCTATGGTAATCTATTTGCTATGACAGGTAGTGAGAGATATTATCCGTTTTCATTTATGAGATTTATTTTGATGACACTTGAGAGATGTGAGTATCTAAACACTACTTGTGAGGTGCTAGTTTGTAATCTCCGTGCTTATTATGATTGAAGTGGAACGAATATTTGTTGTAATTACTTTTATGTTTGCATTAAATGACCCCTAACTTGTATTTTGATTAGAATAAAAGCGCATTTGCTTGAGGACAAGCAAATCTCAAGTGTAAGGGTATTTGATGAAGCGAAAAGTGTACCGCTTTTAAGGGGTCATTTAAGCCCTAAATCGTATTTATTTGATCAAATATCGCCCTAAATCGTTCCTTTTGTCATTTTAGGTACTTTTGAGGAGAAATCTGGAAAAGGAGGCATTTTGGACGTTTTTGGAGCATAAAAGTGAAGAAAACGACAAAGTCTCAAAAATCGGCTAAAAGTTACTCTTGACGGCGTCACAATTTACTCTGGACGGCGTCATGCCTTGGCAAGAAAAAGTGGACGTGAAATTTACTCATGATAAGCCAGTGAAAATAGCATGTGAATTCTGACGGCGTCACGCTTTAACTTGATCAAGGGCGTCACGGCTTAAATCATAAGGGGACGGCGTCACGTTCAAGGTTCGACGGCGTCAAGCCTTGATAAGCCAGAATGGATTTTTGAAGAGCTAAAGAGGGACGGCGTCAAGAAGGTCATCCGGGAACCCTAGAAGCGGCGAGGTGACGGCGTCACAATCCATAAGGTGACGCCGTCAGATCCAAAAGTCTATATATAGTTTTCTAATTTTTTGTCATTAAGGAGAGCTTAGTGTGTGGAATTTTGGGAGAAAACCCTAAGACGATTTTAGCTACTTTTTCAAGGCTTTTTGCCTTGAGATCTTCCATGTTACATTGAAGATAAGTTATCAATTAATCATTCAATATGTCTATGTGTTGTTTGATTTTATCTTATTCTTGTCTTTTGATTAACATGTTAGGCTAATTTTATCTTGTGTTTGCTTAGATCTAATGAAACCTAGCTATTGATTATTGGTTATTAGTGTGTTGTTAGTTGTATTGGATGATTGTTTATCTATGTTAGGCTTAAGAAAACTGGCTAACTTCCTATTCGGTAACTTGCTTGAACGTCTTAAGAAACATGAACCAAATGCGTACTAAAGGTTTTTATGGTTGTATTTAATGCACAAGCGAATTCTAGTGATCCCATGTTAGGAGCTTCCTAGCCGGCTCGACATAGGAGTGAAGTAGGAGCTTGTAGAGTTGGGGAAGTAAGTACGCCACCCCACGAATGGTATTAAGGAATACACCCGTCATCCACGCGACTAATACACACTAATTAACCGGTAAAAGATAGTTAGGGAGTAAGGAAATCTAAGTAAACACATTTCTCTACACATAAGTTTCTCACCACATTTTCATTTTTGTTATTTTACTTTATTTGCATTTGTAGTTATTTGGGTTAGTTGACTAGCAACTAATTCCGCCCACTCCTTCAAAACCGAGATTTTACTTGCTTTCATAAAAATATAAAAACATAAAAAAAGAATCTTCCTCAACCCTTAGACCTAATTAGAGTAGTCTTTCACACCTAACGAACACTATTCCCTGTGGAGAACGATCAATCCCCCGTACTTACCACTACACTATACTACATCGGTCAGGTACACTGCCTGGTGGGGTTGTAAGCCTCTTGAGATCCCTCGAGAGGTAAAACCTGTTGTAAGGTTGCAAAACCCACGCATCAAAGGGTTTTGGAATTATTGAACTAAGGAAATAAGAGAATAGCTTAAAACAAGCTATTGAAATAAACAAAGGGAACCAAATTACTTAAAACGTCTAAAGTCTAAAAACGTACGTTTAAATAAACGTAAACGTATAAAATAAAAAGTGAGATTTAATAAATAAAAGGCCTACGGATATGAAAATTATATTTTTACAATCCTAATAATAAAAGAAAATTATTGGAAAAAGAAAATTATTTATTTGACTTATTAATTAATTATTATTAATTAAAAACTATTTAATAATTATTTAAACTAATTAAAATTCTAATAAATACTAAAAGATCAAAGAAAAATCTGAAAATTTTTATATAAATACTCTAAGGTAAATAGAAGCTAAGAAAATTATAAAAATAAAATTTGCTTAATTAAAATTTAAAAAGATAAATTCTATTAAATAGAAGCTATCACTATATTTCTCTTTTTGGCTTTTTTAAGACCTAAAAATATAATCCTATTTTTCCTAGATTAAAAATGACAAAAGAAAATTATTAAAATTAAAATTATATTTTTCTGATTATTTTTTTTATTTATTATAATTTAAATACTATTAGAAATTAATTAAAAAGATTAAAAATATCAAAACTATTCAGAAAATTATGAAAATTTACAGATAAATCTAAAATATTATTAAGAAGCTATGAAAAATAAAAGTGGAACTATTCTGAGCCTAATAAGCACTTTTGGGCAGATAAGCAGTTAGCAAATAAGCCCAAAAATAAGCAAATAAGCTCAAAACAATACCAAAGGCTCAGAACAAGATTAATATGCTAAAATAAGCTCAAAACAACTTAAAATTACATATAAGCACAAGAATTTGAACAAGATAAGCAGTTGGCTGTTTCACAACTTATGCAGAAAATTCAGGTTTAAGCAGCCAACTTGCAGAGAGATTTTGAGCTTATAAATAAGCAGAGAAGATTAAGATTATGGGGGCAAAAGCAAGGTGACACTACTGGCTATCTAAAAACCTAAAAAGCCCTATCAGAAACTTGCCAATTGAGGTCCAATTGAATCAAAGATCAGCAACCAACAACACTAGGTCTGCTGTGGCTTTTGACTTTTGCAGAATAAACAAGGGTTGACTTTGGTGAAGTTTGATCTTAAACTACTGACTGATTATGATATAATAAGGTAATATGACACTAAATTAAGATATAATAACTACTTATGAAAGGTTTTGAGGGATTAAGCAATATGAAACTTTAACAGTGCACACATAAGTTGAGATTAAGCATCATTTTGACTTTTTTACTCATAACAACTGGATTTTAATGTATGACTGAGTTATTAGGGACCTAAGTGACATGTGAAACAACAATTAGCAACTGAAACACTCTGGTTCACATAGATCACAGTAAATCCAAACACTGCTTTATCTTGACTGTTTTGATGATTTCAAAGCAAATAACAGATTAAGCCCATGAAATAAATTCCAAAGGTTCTAATTTGATAAACTGAGCTTAAAGAAACATGAAAACACAGACAACAACATTACTTTCCTTAGAATCCAAATTATGCTACTTAGACTGTGAAATATATGTACTGATCAACTTTATATTTAAATAAACAAGCAAGACATTTTAAGCAACACTTTAACTAATAAGCACCAAATAAGCATGAAAACAACAATGATAGGCAGTAATAAGCAATTATACAGTGAAAGGGTAAAAATGGAATTTATGCTTACAAATTGCTTCCAAGCAAATATCAAGAACCAGAACCTTAGAACACTTCCTATTGCTTACCAATAAGCACTATTACCAAGGGCAATCCAAAATTTACCCTGCTCCAAGCCTGTATCACCTTCTTCACTGATTTTTGATTTCTTTTCTATTTTTCTTGATTTCTTTTTTTTGTATTTTTCTATTTTAAATTTATAACTGGTTTTAAGGTATCTAAAAGCTAAATAAGCTTTGTCAGAGCTTAAATGAGCTTAAGAGTTCAATATAACAACAACTAACATCATTCAACAAACTTGAGATTTTTGAAGTAAAATCTAAAATTGCATAAACTGAGATGGAAAATGAAACTTGAAATTGAGATTTGGAAAAGTTCAAATTACACTAAAGTATCAGGTTACAAGCTTTTAAAATCAAAAATTACAACTGAATTGTAAACTACACTACCTACGGCTAAATTATACTAAAGCTACACTAATACTTCTTCTCTTCCTTCTTTTTTTCTTTAAATATCATTCCCAATGCTTCCTTGTCGACTTCTGAGCATTTCCCACCATTGGATCTTTATATTTCATCAAAACCACACAAGTGGCATTTTGGCGCCAAAACGTACACAAGCAGTTTTTTTTCAATTAAAGAATTTTGGTGCTATGTGGAGGTGGAGGGGAGAGGTTAGTGAGCTGGAATGATGAGGTGGGGGTTGAGGTGTAAAGGTGAAGTGGTATTGGAGCAGTGATGGTTTGGCGGGGATGTGAGGAAGAAGAAGGTTTTGACCAGAGTCAAACCTGGTATTAAATACCAGGCAAGTGTTGGGTCGGGTTGGTTTAAGGGATTGGGCTTGGGATTTATTGATTGGGTTGGGTTGGGTTTATAAAATAAAGGGTAATGGGTTTTATTTAATTCAAGGGTCCGGTTTGGTTTAAATAAGCACAAGGACCATTTGTGCAATTTTGTATTTTTAGGGACTCAAAATGACAACTTTCCAAAGTTTGTTATAAGGACCAATTTTGACAATTTTAATTTTCCAAAGGACCAAAAATGTTAATTTTCCAATTTAAAATGTCCAGGGATAAATTCTGTCAATCATTGAAATTTCAGGGACTAAAGTTGCCGTTTTGCAAAACTGAACTTTATAAGGCTAATTTTGACAACTTGAAAATCCCTGAGGGCCTTTTATGAAAAGTTTCCATGTTTTGAATAACTAGGGACTAGATTTGACAATTTATGAATAAAACACAGTTTAAATATTTTTCTGTCTTTTTGAGACTTTTCAAAGTGTTTTTGACTGTTTATGTGGGTTTAAACAATGTAAAATATATGTGTATTTAGACACATATCAAATCCCCCACACTAAACTATTGCTAGTCCCTAGCAATATTTTGAAAATTTAATGGATTTTATCTCTTTACCAAAAGCCATCACTTCTGGAGTAGCCATTGTTTCAGTATGTGATACCTTGGTACAATGATAACCAAATGATTTTGAGCAAATCATCAGCTGTCAACGGATTTGATTTGTCTTTACCAAAAGCCGTTTGCTTCTGGACTAGCCAACTCTTAGATAAAACATAGTTATTATCTTTGGTGAGCTGATTACCAATTATGGTTTTTCCACTTGCCTTTACCACAAGCCATAATCTTGCGGGCTAGCCAACTCTTCACTTATAAAGATATGGTGAGTCGAATACCATACAATTTTGGGCAAATTGTCAGCCATAAACGGATTTGATATGTCTTTACCAAGAGCCGTTTGCTCTCGGACTAGCCAGTCCTTATGTGGGTTAGACATGGTGGACTGATAACCATTTATTGCGTTCTAAGTGAGAAAAAATTTTAAAATTTTGGCCAAAATGGGGGTACTAGGGCACACATGTGACAAAATTCGCCAGAATTCCCTCCCACACTTAGAACTGAATATTGCCCTCAATATTCAAAGTACCGGTTGTTAAACCAACACTTAGAACGTAAAAAGGCAATACTAATAGCCATTCGGTTTAAATAAGATCATCATCTGAGACATTACGAAGAAAAGCTAGGACGTGAGGTAAGTTCTCTATTTAAAATTTCATAAGTAATTACTTCTTACATATAATCTTATTAATGCCTTAGGATATGCTTAGTCTGATAGGTTGCTTTGCCTTTACACTTTAGTTATATTCGTTCTGTGGCTTAATAAACTAGAAACCCTTTAGTTAGCCCCCCTAAGTGTTAGTGAACCAAGCAATCTTCATATTTGGTACTCTTCGATAGGTAAATTTAGGAACTTAATTTCTTCTAAAAAGAGAATGACTACTGGAGAATCTATTGACTAGAAACTCAATTTGACCTAACGGTTGAATTGCTTCTATGTGAGAAGTTGGGTGTGTGTAACCCGTAAAAACGGTCGTGTTTAGCCTGAATTGAGCACCACTAGTAATAGTCTCATACTCATTCTCCAACTTGAATACATTATTCTTCCTAAATATACCTAACGATAGTTTACTGTTATGAACTTTGCTTTTCACTAGAGCTTTTCATTCCTAGATTTATGTCATCTTGCGTATATAAAATTTCTAGATGTTTACTTGCTCCTATGTGATTTGACTGCATGCCTTCGTAATTATTTGTTTAGTTGAATGCATTGTCATTATAATAGCTTTTGTTTTTCTCTAACTACTCTGACATGATGTATTTTTGTATTTAGTCATAATACATGCGTAAATGTCATAGGATATGTAGAAAGAGGTAGCATGTGACAATAGACTTGAGCATGAGATCTTTTATAAACCATTATTTTTTAAATCTATAATTAATGGGACTTATTTTTAAATTTAAAAAAACTTCACATTTTGGAAAAATGATTTTTCAAAAGATTATGACACATTTCTATTAAACATGTTTCACCATCATACCTTTCTTCCAAACTTGTGTCTATAATTATGTGTTTATCAAAAACCAAAGATTGGAAAAATATGTTTTCTTTCCTCATAAAAACATTTTGAAATAAAGCCAAAACTATTTCATTAATATATTTTTCACATCCACATAAAACCTACTTTCAAGCATTGTTGAATAATGCCAAAAACATTTCTTTAAATCATGCTTGGTGATCTCATATATGTCATATATACTTGTGTATATGACACTTATAAGTGAACTAAATCAAAAATGAAAAATCATGGTTTACTTATTAAAGATCTCACTTGGTACAAGTCTAGAAGTCCATGCTATCACAACTCCCCATTCCCTTGTACATAGATAATCATTAGGATTAATTAACTAGCCTTTTAATCTTCCTAAGTATGATACTATGAATTACATGGTGCTATGTATTATCTTCTTGTCTAATATATGTATATACATGTTATATGCTTAATGAGTAGTTTGCATGTTAGATAAAGTTGCTTAAATAAATATGCTTAGCATATATGAGTTATTAAATCCTAAATTGCCTTGAAAGAAGTTGGACTTGCTTGAAACTAAACCCAAAAACACAACCTTTTCTACAAATTTATGCCAAAAACCCATTTCCAGTAATCTGGAAGTCAGCAGATGGGCGGCCCCCTTAAATACCCAGGCGGCCCCCTTAAAATTAAGGGGACCGGCCATCTGGAGTGACGGATTATTGATTTCTTTTTCAATTTTCAACCCATTTTATCCTATACCTCCCAAAATTCACAAACACATTTTGTCACAAACCACCCTCCAAAATTTACCTTCCACAATCACATCATCACTACACCATACATACCCATTTGGAGGAGGAAGCTTGACATTTGCCATAACCCAACAAATGATGTTGTTCAAACTCAACCAACACCTAAACCTCATCCTAATGAACCCTTTCACACACATAACCAATCATCCATATGTCCACCTTCATTCACTCATAATTACCCAAGTTCACAAGTGTCTCCACCACCAAAAGTGTCACCACCACTTCCACCAAATAACAACCACTCTCCATCATCATCACCTTCCACTCAACACTTGAAGTTCATTGAAGAACTCAAGGAAGCCCATGAGCTTAATGCTCTCCTTGCTTTGCACCTTGCTCAAAGCAACTTAAACCTCCACTAAACCCATCACCATCCATATCACCATCATTACCATCATCACCACATCACTTGAGTCAAATTGAGAAACATGTCAACAATTGTCCTTGTTGCATCTTTCTTCAAAGTCAAACCATCATTACCATCATCACCATCCATCTCACCATATCACCATCATCACCACATCACTTGAGTCAAATTGAGAAACATGTCAACAATTGTCCTTGTTGCATCTTTCTCCAAAGTCAAACCATCATTACCATCATCACCATCCATCTCACCATCATTACCATCATCACCACATCACTTGAGTCAAATTGAGAAACATGTCAACAATAGTCCTTGTTGCATCTTTCTCCAAAACCAAACCATCACCTTAAATGAGCGTCTCACTTGGATTGAGTATCTTCTCACTAGATCTAATCCAACACCACCACTTGAACAACATCAAAACCCTCATTCAACATGGTCAAGTCCAAGCTCTCCACCTCCAATTCCTCTATCAACACTCTCTCCAACATCCATACACCCAAACTTACAACTCCATTAATCCAACATTTTTTTTACCCCCTCTTTACCATCATTCACCCAAAATAATCCAAGTTTTCATGTCTCAAGCAAGTCCAATGGATCTCTTAGGCAACTTAAAATTTTCTACTTATTGCATGCTATAAGCAAAATATGTGTTGTATCAATAATTATGTTTTTAACATAATTATTTTCAACTAATAAATGCTTTATTTCTTGTCTTTAATATATGATTGTTATGCTTATTGCTTGTATACTTGATATCATGATATATATACATGCTTGATGATTAATAACATGCTTATTCCATAATATGTTTTAAGTGTATGTATGCGTAATTAACATGTTTATGTCACTATTTAATCATTCTTGATGTACATGATTCAAATGGAGCTTGCTGCAAAAACACCCTAAAAATGACCCTTTTCTGGAAATTTTTCAAATTTGGTCGCCTGGGAAAACACCAGATGGGCGGCCCCCTTAATTCCCTAGGCGGTCCCCTTAATTTTAAGGGGGCCGGCCTACAATTAAGGGGACCGGCCATCTGGGCAGTAAAATTTACTGTTTTCTTTTGCATCTTGCGACCCCTTTTATCTAGCCCAAACCTTACCAAAATCAACCATCACCTCCATCAAACACCCATTTTCATTCACCATGCTATCACCAAAATCATCTCTAAGACACCAAAACTCCATCACCACCACCTCAATGTTAATCCCCAAGTGCACCAAATGCACCATAAAAAACACCCTTTCATCCATCAATAACCACATCAACTCACACCTTTCATCACCACCATCAAGAGCATCAACTCCACCTCCTACTCAAGAACCTCCATTCACCCAACTTGTCATTTTCATATCACCAATAACACCTCTTGATGCTCATTTCTCATCATCACCAATACCACCACATCCACAACCAAACCATCATCTTTGGTCTTAGAGATGAGATACACTACATATTTTCATCCCTTGAACACATGCTTAACAACCAACCTCCACCACAACCTCCATCATTTTCACCCACTACACTACCACCATCTTCATTCTCACCAAATTAAGCATATGCAATGCTTAATCAAAAATAATTTTTCAAACCATTTTGTGTGCAAGCCCCATGGAAGATCATGTACTCCTAGAATGATTATGTAGATTGCATTACTTACTAGCTAATGTAGGATTGAATATAATTTTGGATGGTTGTGAATTTATACACAACATTTTTAATGAATGTCTTTATATGCATGCTTATTTTTGCTACATATATGCTTGTGCTTCTAATATTTTTCTTGCAAGTATTCCATATATCGATTCCTTGGTGCCCTCAAACGAGGGGGAGCACACATCAAGGGGGAGTTCTCGTCCCGACAAATTTTGTCTCAAAAACTTGTCGGCATAACCTTTTTGATTCTACAAAAAGGGGGAGAAGTGAATATAAACTCACTAAATACTTGTCCAAAAATAACTTTTTGGATTTAATGAGTTTAGGTTTTGTAATCATCAAAAGGGGGAGATTGTTGACATAAATAATGCCTAAAAATATTATCAATATTTATTCATATCTCTATGTTTTGATGATCACAAAATGTAAACTCATTAAAACATAAACTTATCAAATAAACAAGTATTTAGTTGTAAATATTCATTTCTACAACTTAATCACTTAAGGTATGAATAAACAAGTGCTTAATGCATTATATGATCAAAAGAACATTTTCTTAATAACAAGATTTTTTATAAAACATCAAAAACATTTTATATATTTTTGAAAAACATTTTTGGTATTAAATAAAAATGTTTAATCTTTTATAAAAATATGAATTCAAATTTTTAACCAAAATCAGTTAAAATGTTTCAGAAAAACCTTCCCCACAAAAGGACAAAATTGGCCAACGTTCAGTAGGGGCGGCCCCCTTAATTTTACTAGGCGCCCCCCTTAATAATTAAGGGGACCGCCCCCTATTTAAGGGGACCGCCCCCGCTCCAGTAGGCTCCAGCTGTCCAGATTTTTCCCTATAAATACAAGCCTTCTTCTGGATTTTTTCTTAACCCTTTTGCACTAAAACTTTCTGTTGTAGATCTCATTTCATATCTTAAATAAACCTTTGATCATGTAATCTTAAGCATTGGTTTTCAAGTGATCCAAGCTTCCACCATCCAAGTGCAAAAGAAGAATACTTCTATCAATCAAGATTAGAAGTATTACAACTTAGTATCATTTTGTTACTTAAGTTGTGTGTTTAACAAAGTTTGTAAATCATTCATTCATTTTTATGTAAGGTGTGTGTTGTAGATTAGTGTTGTGTGTAAGTAGTGAAGATGTTGTATAAGTAGTTGTGGTATAGAAGTTGTGAGGTCAAAATGTAGAAGTCGTGAAGCCGTGGTGTAGAAGTTGTGAAGCCGTAGCTTAGAAGACATGAAGTCCTTGTGTTGAAGTCATGAAGCCGTAGCATAGAAGCTGTGAAGCGGTCGTGTTAAAGTTGTGAAGTCCTAGTGTTGAAGTCGTGAAGCCGTAGCATAGAAGTTGTGTAGCGGTCGTGTTGAAGCCGTGAAGTCCTAGTCGTGAAGTCCTAGTGTTGAAGTCGTGAAGCCGTAGCATAGAGGTTGTGTAGCGGTCATGTTGAAGTCGTGAAGTCTTAAGTCATGAAGACATAGTGTTGAAGTCATGAAGCCGCATCATAGAGGTTGTGTAGCGGTCGTGTTGAAGTCGTGAAGAAGTCGTGAAGCCGTTGTGAAGAAGTCGTGATTAAGTCGTGTAGAAGTTGTGTTGTGAAGTTGTGAGATTGGTTCTAGCTACGATTAGAACTCGACATTTAGCTTTGTGTCGTTAAACCCGTGTAAGCCAAAGTTGTGTACGGTTTTCTCCGCCATAAGGGAGCTTATTGAAGTTGTGAAGAAAACTCTCGAGCAAGGTGTGCTCGGGGAGTGGAGTAGGGCAAGGAAGGTGTCCTTGTAGCCGAACCACTATAAATCTCTCGTGTCTCGGTTAGATCTTTCCATACCTTATTTATTTCTTTACTTGCATCGTCATTACTTTCATACACATCGGCTTATATAATTGCTAGTATTAATTAGAGGTCGACTTCACATAAAGATCAAATTGAAAATCCATTCAAGAAACCAAAACTTTTACAATCAATTTAAAAGAATACATATATAACTAATAATAAGATTTAAGTTTTATTTTTCATAACAAACTAGAATCTAAAGTTTTTAAAAGTATAAAACAAAGGTTTTTTATATAAATTAAAAAGACGTAAAACTATTCAACCCCCCCTTCTAGTTTTCCACACTTCCCTCACCCTTAGACCTATTAGAATAGTTTTTCAATCCTAACGACACTATTCCCTGTGGAGAACGATCAATCCCCCGTACTTACCACTACACTATACTACATCGGTCAGGTACACTGCCTGGTGGGGTTGTAAGAGGAAGCCCTCCTCACGTCACTTATTAGAAAAGAAATGTAAGAGGAAGCCCTCCTCACGTCACAAACAACCACAAAACACAAGAAATGTAAGAGGAAGCCCTCCTCACGTCAC
The DNA here is from genome assembly GCA_021014915.2 of Artemisia tridentata subsp. tridentata. Lineage (NCBI taxonomy): Eukaryota > Viridiplantae > Streptophyta > Magnoliopsida > Asterales > Asteraceae > Artemisia > Artemisia tridentata. Next base: position 347,351,507 of record CP139506.1, on the reverse strand, counting down.
TTATTAGAAAAGAGAAAGAAGATAGAAGGATAAGCATGGGGTGCCTCCCACGAACCGCTTGTTTTTTACCGAGTCGTATAGCTTGACTCGCCCCGAATTCATTTGTTCTTGGGGGAGCATATGGAGAATCAATCACTGCAACGGACACCCGGCATGAAAAACAGAGATACCGGGGTCAAAGACGGTATCCTCACTCCTGGTGGAGTGGAAAAATGGAGAAATGATGGGATAAGTGAAGAATGGGTGAAACACACGGATGACGAAAACAAAGTCAAATTCTGAATCACAGGTGAGTTGGGTGGGAAAAATATCAAGCACCGGAACATCATGTTCAAAAATCTCGTCCACTACTCCAAAAATATCCTCATCCGCATTGGATTCAAAATCTACATCCGGTGGTTTCGCGGGTGGACGAGAAGATGGTAAATCAAAGAGAAATGAGTCAGCTTCGGAAAGTAAATCATCGTCATGAATTTCTTCAATAAGAACATTTCTTCGAAGGTCATTCTCGTCGTTCTCAATACCCGGTGGTATCGAGTCATCCGTAGCAAGAAATAGATCGACCTCCTCTAAAAGAGAGTCACGTGACGGATTATTGGAAATATTGCTCAAAATAAGTTCAGAGTCGATCTCAAAGTCAAAATGCTCGTAATCCGAAAGAGAAATATCAGCATGAATAGTGGGACTGCCACTACTCTTCTCTTCAAATCGAAAAATTTCAAGCTCGGGTAAGAAATCACTATCCATATCGGGGATAGGAAATGAAGAAGTGATCACGGCATTAGTAGATGGAGTCGGATTATTTAAAGCTTCGATCTTTGAAATAAGATGATTGATATTGGATAATTTGTCACGAAGTAAATCATCTTTGATCTCATCATTATCAAGGTCAAAATCCTTTATCTCCTCTAAGCTAATGAACTCATAATCGGAAAGCGATTCCTCAACATCATCGATATCTCCACAAGAGTCTTCAACACTCGTAGTATACTCATTGTGAGAATCGGAATCCATCTCAACGTGATTATCATCAAACAGCATATCATTCGTATCAACGTGATTATTAAGACGATTATTTTCAACAAATTCACAATCACCGTTAGAAATTTCCCCGGACTCACTTGGGATTGGGACGAGGTTCTCAACACTGTCCGATTTCGTTGCCGGAATAGTGTTTAGATGCTCGTCCCCCATTTTTAGAGAGTCCTCGGTTTCTACGGTAGGAAAGTCGGGTGCTATTTGAGGGAAAACGGTTAACGGAACAAGTCTCTCCTCGTCATCATCGGAATCATCGTCATAGTAAATTAAAGCCTTTCGAAATTTAGCCACTTTCTCTTCGGCAAGTAATTCTTCCATAGACTTCTCATGAGGATCGGGAGTATAAGTATTATGATTAGCCAAAAATTGATTAACCGCTTGTGTTTTATTACGAACCCCTTCGACAATGATTCCCAAAAGTTTTACAATTTCGAGCATTCTTTCTTGATTTTGATAATTGACGGGATTTTGTGGGGGCTGGTCAAAACCATGAGAATTGTAACACAAATTCGGCTCATAATGAAAATTTTCAAACGATCCCCCACAATTTTCAAAATTTGATGTATTTTGGAATGATGTATTATTGAAATACGGTTCTTGCTCATAATAGTTTTGAGGAGGGTGATTGAAATTGTTTTGAGGATAATTGTAAATGTTCGGATTAAAATCATAAGTGTATGAATTTTCAGCTTCCGAAGCACAAAACGAACAAAATCCATTGATAATATTTCTACACACCTCTCGCAAGTACACCGTTGACAATAAGTCGATGTCGGATCTAACGGATTTCCACACCCATCGCAATAACGTTGATTGAACGAAGACATCTGGGGCTGTGGAGGATAGTCGGAGAAATTTGGCGGTTCATTGAAAGTTTCAGCTTTTGAAGAATAACACATACAAAGTCCACGACTAAATCCACATTCGTTGCAAAAACATCGGTTACAAAGTGAATCATCCCCCAACGGATCTCCACATATAGAGCAATTATGCTGAGTGAGTGAAGATGGCTGGGGTTGTGGAGGGTGGTTGGAAAATTTTTGAGAATTATCGATGGAATTAAGCTTTGATTTAAGAGCTACTTCACACCAATAACAAGATCTTTTGGTGCATGATCTCCACACCGCTCACATTTACACTTTGAACAACGAAGACTGTCAATCAATGGGTTTTTACAATCAAAACAGTGATATCCCAGTGACGACATAAGAATTAAACATAAGAGGGATAAAGAGATAGAATTAAATGGATGAGAGATTTAAGAAGAATATTTTTGGATTTTTAAATTTAGAAACATTGAAAATCTCAAAAGAAAAAGGAAAAAATAATTTGAAAAGAAAATCTTTTTGGGTTTTCATATTTTTGAAAAATATAAACACAATATTTTTGGTTTTTTATATTTAAAGAAAACTTGAAATTACAATCTTTTTGGTGATCGTTTGATCAACCGTACTCGTTTCTTTCGAAACTACGCGCAGCGTGGCGTAAGAGAAGAATGGATCTCTTTTCGGCTTGCAATTTAATGTCAAAGCCTAACTAGAACCCCGTGTATAGGTTGTAGTAAAGAAATAATCCGAGTAACGTTTAACTTAACGATCTCTTTTGTTGTTTATTGGAATGGTTTACAACACTTTCAGAAAAGTGAGGTTATATTATTTTTGTATTTTTGAAAACACTTTAGACAAAGTGTTTTATTTATTTTCTTTTTGTTTTTTCTTTTTATAAAAAAAACAAGTAACTTCCGAGGGAAGGGTCTTCAAAACACAAATCAACGATCGAAATTAACAAACTCTTCTCATGCCTTCCCCGGCAGCGGCGCCATTTGATTTGTCGTTTTAAGTATATTTATTTTCCAAAGAAAATACAACGAATGTATTTCCCCGGGTCGTAGTCCCAACGAAGGTTGAAGTCGAGTTGTCGTTACGGTGTCGAATTGTAAAGTGAATTGTGAGTGAAAGAGTGATATCTTGGGGTTTTTACACTACGAATATGAAATAACTAATAAAAACAAGTTATCAAGCTAGGGGAACAAGTAATCTAAGCACACTAAATCTAAAACGCAAATGGAACTTAAAAACATACGTTACGATTTCTAAAAACGTACCTAAATTGTGAAATTCTAAACTATAAGTCCTAAAAATGTAAAAATAATTTTCCTAAATGCTAAATATTAAAAGAAAATTTTGGGAAAAAGAATTATATTTTTTTGATTTTTATTTTATTTTTTATGAATTAAACCTAAAATAAAGGAATTAAATGATTTAAAAATAGCAAATGATTTTGGAAAAATATGAAATTTTGCAGATAAATCTAAAATTAAATTTAGAAGCTGAGAAAAATGAAATTAAAACTTTGCTAAACCCTAATAAGCTATTTTGGGGAAAAAGCAGTTTCTAATAAGCTCTAAAATAAGCTAAAAAGCACCAAAAATTACCAAATACTCAAATTTAGTTTAAAATACTGATTCAAGCTTAAAACAACTTAAAAAGACCAAAATAGCACTCTGGATAAGCTAATAAGCAGTATTGCAGTTGCTAATATTGGACATAAATAAATGACCAAACAGCCAACTTTCAGCCACTCTAGAAGTTAGGTAAAAGCTAATTGGGGGAAACAAAAAGAAGATTCTAAAAGCTTACACTAAAATCTACTTGCAAAATGAAAATGCCCAATTTATATCACCAATTTACTCATTCAAATCAGACCAATAACCGATGCATATGGGATCTAAATCTGTTGCAGGTTCAGAACAGCTCTAAGGGGGCTGTTTGCAGACTGATTATAAGCTATCTGATAAGCTACAAATGGAATATAAGCTCAGAAATATGAAGCCACTACTACTAGCTATGAGTAAACCAAATACCAGGCAATAAGCACAAGGGGATAAGCAGATTTGAAGCAAGCAATAAGCTGAGATCAGCAACTATGGTGCAGGTCTGCAACTAATATACTGATGCAGCAGTGGAGCAAATTTACATCTAATTCCTTCAACACTTAAGTAATCACTACCAACTATTAAACCTACACTTTACCAACTAGAGAGCATCTAAATTCACCAAAAGTTTGGACAAAATAAGCTTCAGCTTATAGGAAGCTTAAAGGAGCAGTTCTAATTCTATAAATGCACTAATCAACCAAAAACCTCAAAAGGCATCAAAAAATCTTAAGTCCTTCTGAAAAAAGCTTAATTAACCTCAAATTAGATCAATCAAAACTTAACAAATGGTAAGTGAACAATGGAATCAGCTTTGGACCAAAAACAGATCTAATGCCAAACACCCTTTTAGAAATGTGATTTTGAACTTTTACACTACAACTAACTGATTTAAGCTAAGATACTTACTGAACTATGATTATCTAAGTGACTTATCAACCAAAAAGCAAATTTAAACAACAAATAAGCACTCAATTCAACTGAAAATGAATTATGCAAAATTAAGCTAAATTGGAAAAATAAAACTCACTTGGGACCTCAGCTCAAAAGAGGCACCAATTATGGAAGCTACAAGCTCCTAGCTTATCAATGATAAGCTAGGTAAAGATCTATAAGCTCTTCCATGATTAGCTTATCTTCCACAGCTTATTTGACCAAGATAGTTGACTTTTGTTGACTTTTGGTAATTTTTGAGACTGAGTTTGATTTAGAACCTAATAAGCTTCACAAAAGCTAATATAAGCTAGTATGAGCTTAACCTAACTGAAAAATAGCTTATTGAAGCTGAGATTAAGAATTGAAAGCATATTTTTGAATTTTTATTGGATTTTCTGATTTAGATTAATAATAATGAAAGCAAATGATTGAAAAGCTTAAACTAAATTAGAAACAGCTTATAAAACAGTAAAAGAGCTTAACTAACAACTTTAAATGAAAATAAGAGTAAATAAGCAAATCGGATTAAAGAGGAAAACTAAAATTTCATTAACAAAGCTTGATTACACTATGAGAAAACTTGAAATTACAATTCAGAAATAAAAAATACAGCATAACTCTACACTAAAACTACCTTACACCTACTCCTAATCCTAACGACTAACACCTTTTTCTGTGAGGAGACTAGGGCAATTTATAGCTGAGCTTGGTTGTTGATTAGGGTTTGAGAAGCTCCTAGACGTCTAATCACAGCCCTTGATCATCCATCTTGTCATCAATCATCAGCACAGCCCTTGGATCCTTTTGCCAGCTAAAATCTACCAATCAGAGGGCAGGAAGCACACGGATTGCTGACATGTCATTCCTGACATGTCAGACCTTCTAGAAATGTGTGTTAAGTACCATTCGTACCCTTAATTGCTGTCAATTTGGGACGGGGTAATTTAGGGTTCTTGGTAATTTTGGGGAAGAAGGATAAAAGGGCGGGGTTAAGAAAAGCGGGAATTGAGTTTTTATTGTTTATTGATGTGTTGACTGGTTGGGTGGGTTTATTTGTTGACCGGGTTAGATAAGGGAGTGGGCTGGGGAATTTTGTAACGCCCCTTGACCACTTTGACCAAAAACGTGAAAATTTTTCGCAAAAAGTAACATTCCGAAACTGACCCACACTAAGGTTTAGATTGTGGAACCTAAAAGTAGATCCTGAAAGATCCACTCTAAGGTTCAGATTTATGGGACCTAAAAGTAGATCCTGGAAGATCCACCTAAGGTCCAGGACTGAAATTATACTTTAGGATTTGACGGGAAACGCTTGACTTGACTTGACATTCCGCTACTCTATTGACCCTTTATAAGAAGCCACATTCATCACCAAGATGAACATTTAACTCATAACCAAGATGAGGAAACTTTATAACCAAGATGGACATTTAACTCATAACCAGGATGAGTAAAAAAAAAACTGGATCCACATTTAAGTCCAAATCTTGGAACCTAAAGGGGGATCCTAAACTGAAACCAAGGATCCACACTGTAACACCCCAACTCAACAAGGGTAAAGATATCACAATGATGGTTTCATATCAGATCAAACAAAGCATACATCTATAGCAATACAAGAATACTCAAAGGTTACAAATGAAATACAGATACTATAAGGTTACTGATGCGTGGGTTTTGCAACCTTACAACAGGTTTTACCTCTCGAGGGATCTCAAGAGGCTTACAACCCCACCAGGCAGTGTACCTGACCGATGTAGTATAGTGTAGTGGTAAGTACGGGGGATTGATCGTTCTCCACAGGGAATAGTGTTCGTTAGGTGTGAAAGACTACTCTAATTAGGTCTAAGGGTTGAGGAAGATTCTTTTTATGTTTTTATATTTTTATGAAAGCAAGTAAAATCTCGGGTTTTGAAAGAGTGGGCGGAATTAGTTGCTAGTCAACTAACCCAAATAACTACAAATGCAAATAAAGTAAAATAACAAAAATGAAAATGTGGTGAGAAACTTATGTGTAGAGAAATGTGTTTACTTAGATTTTCTTACTCCCTAACTATCTTTTACCGGTTAATTAGTGTGTATTAGTCGCGTGGATGACGGGTGTATTCCTTAATACCATTCGTGGGGTGGCGTACTTACTTCCCCAACTCTACAAGCTCCTACTTCACTCCTATGTCGAGCCGGCTAGGAAGCTCCTAACATGGGATCACTAGAATTCGCTTGTGCATTAAATACAACCATAAAAACCTTTAGTACGCATTTGGTTCATGTTTCTTAAGACGTTCAAGCAAGTTACCGAATAGGAAGTTAGCCAGTTTTCTTAAGCCTAACATAGATAAACAATCATCCAATACAACTAATAACACACTAACAACCAATAATCAATAGCTAGGTTTCATTAGATCTAAGCAAACACAAGATAAATTTAGCCTAACATGTTAATCAAAAGACAAGAATAAGATAAAATCAAACAACACATAGACATATTGAATGATTAATTGATAACTTATCTTCAATGTAACATGGAAGATCTCAAGGCAAAAAGCCTTGAAAAAGAAGCTAAATTCGTCCTAGGGTTTTCTCCCAAAATTCCACACACTAAGCTCTCCCTAATGACAAAAATTAGAAAACTATATATAGACTTTTGCATCTGACGGCGTCACCTTATGGAGTGTGACGCCGTCACCTCGCCGCTTTTAGGGTTCCCGGATGACCTTCTTGACGCCGTCCCTCTTTAGCTCTTAAAAAATCCATTCTGGCTTATCAAGGCTTGACGCCGTCAGCTCGTGAACGTGACGCCGTCCCCTTATGATTTAAGCCGTGACGCCCTTGATCAAGTTAAAGCGTGACGCCGTCAGAATTCACATGCTATTTTCACTGGCTTATCATGAGTAAATTTCACGTCCACTTTTTCTTGCCAAGGCATGACGCCGTCTAGAGTAAATTGTGACGCCGTCAAAGGTAACTTTCAGCCGATTTTTGAGACTTTGTCGTTTTCTTCACTTTATGCTCCAAAAACGTCCAAAATGCCTCCTTTTCCAGATTTCTCCTCAAAAGTACCTAAAATGACAAAAGGAACGATTTAGGGCAATATTTGATCAAATAAATACGATTTAGGTCTTAAATGACCCCTTAAAAGCGGTACACTTTTCGCTTCATCAAATACCCTTACACTTGAGATTTGCTTGTCCTCAAGCAAATGCGCTTTTATTCTAATCAAAATACAAGTTAGGGGTCATTTAATGCAAACATAAAAGTAATTACAACAAATATTCGTTCCACTTCAATCATAATAAGCACGGAGATTACATACTAGCACCTCACAAGTAGTGTTTAGATACTCACATCTCTCAAGTGTCATCAAAATAAATCTCATAAATGAAAACGGATAATATCTCTCACTACCTGTCATAGCAAATAGATTACCATAGGCTTGGGAAAGGATCGAAAACCTCCTCCACTAGGCGTAAGCACCTAAGATAAACTATCAAAGAGGGCTTTTAAATGGGTTATAACGTTAGGTGTAGGGAAAAGGAAAACACGGTTTTGTTGGATAAGGGATATTTTACTGGTGGCGAGTTAAAGATCTTGATTAATTACATGTACTATACAATGTTGCTAAGCCAAGACTCGACTCGATCTTAAGCTAGAAACAAAATAACAAAATAACAAAAACATAAAAATAAACATAAAATGAAACGGGATGGTAGTCCGTATGTTTTTTCTATTTTTCTTTTTCTCATTTTTTTTGTATTTTTTTTTTTTTTTTTTTTTTTTTTTTTTTTTTTTTTTTTTTTTTGCATACACTCTTGCCCTACCATCCAAAATAATACATCATAGGGGCATTGCATTCCCCTTACACTTGAATTTTTACATAACTTTACAAATACTAATCTAATGACTCGAATTAAGATAATTGAAAAACTTGGAGTACTTTTAAAACATTTAGCACATATGGGGGTAATAAATGATGTTCTTCCCCATTACTCCATTACACTAGTACTTTACCCATGAGTCCCAATCGTCCCAAAACAATATGTACAAGGATATGACTCGACTTAGCAACCATGTAATCAACTAGATAATTAACTTGGGTTTAAACAAATGTTGTAACAATAATGCACTAAAGATGAGTGCATACAAGGTAGGCTAAGGCGATTTGGGTGTACATTTAAGTGGGGTGTAACAAATTCTTCCTTTAAGTAAAATGCTTAAAGGTCGAAACGAAAAGATAGGCTCTGAGGGGTGTACTAGGGGTATCGTGTACTAAAATTAAGTACAACGCAAAGGGTGTGGGAGAATTACTTGACCAATGTAGCCAATGTAATTATAACAAAAACACAGGTGTAAAACAATGGGTTAATCCTAATGCCTCTTATCATGTAGCAAATCTAACTACACGAATGTAGTCTCACTTGTGGCCTCGGAATGGTCCTAACGCAAGTTCTAGAATCTAAGTGCTACCGGTACACACATCATAGCATAAATGCTTTTCCTACCAATTCTAGGGGCGAACCTCACATATTTGGGGTGGAAAATTTTTTTAGTGGTACGGTTTTTGTGCTAGTCATATAACTCCTATCCATGAGACGCTTATTAGAACTAAAGTTTCACTCCTAAATGTTGTAAAAAATTTTAAATTTGGCACTAAAATTACCCTAACAGGTATTTCTCTCAGTTTTATTACACATCTACCATTAAACAAACAAAAATCAAGCGTAATAGCATTCTCTAATCGTACTTTTACCCCCCCCCCCCTTACACTTAAGATGAACATTGTCCCCAATGTTCAAATAACAAGATGTAAAAGTAAATAAGGTAAAAGAATGAAATCAAATACTCCCCTGATTCGCTCGGTGGATAATGAAATTACACGGTTAGATCTTCCTCCAAAGTAATGTAGAAGCTCCATGACTAATGCATCGCCACAAGCTTGATTCAAAACATTTCCTTGTCCAAAATAACCTGTTAAACCTGAGAAAACAAACACGAAAACCTGCATAACATCGGCGGGATAAAATCTATATATAAGGATATAATGCTTGTGGAATGATAACTTTGCAGATTCCTGGAGATTATAAGTTGGAGATTTTAATAAAAACTTTTTATGAAAACAAAACTTTCAAAAATTTCTGAAAATTAAATCTGACGCCGTCAGGTTATAAACCCTGACGCCGTCAGAAATAACCTGACAAAAATTTTCATTTTAAGTTTCCGGAAAATTTCTGGAAAAACCTTTACCTTACTTCCTGGAAATCCTGCAAAACATCATTATGACTCGATACAAGCATTTGACTCAAACAAATACGAATATGTATGCTATTTTATTATTATTACGATTCATGTTCATTTGTGTTCTAATAAACCGATTTAGATTTCCCTTACACTTAACTTTTGCAAAATACCTTTATATGTAGTTAAGACGAAGTTAAAAACAAAATAAAGCATTTTCACAAATTAGTTTTGAACATGAATCAATACTAATAAAAATTAAACACACATACGGAAAATAAAATCAAACAAACAAATAAATAAACACACAAAGCAAATAAAACAAATAAAGCAATCAAATAAGGCTAGCATGCGATAAATAAAATCAATGTAACAAATGTTTTAAGGCAAACAGATGCCTTCCCTAAATTATTACAGACCATATTGTTTCAACACATACAACCAAATATCAAATTGTTCAAACATCAAAACATCAAATCACATCATCACTGGGGTGGGGGTCCTTGGCGATAGTCATAGCCAGGAGGAAGATACCCGTGGTACCCATATGGTGGGTAATCCTGCTCACGACCCGGGAAAGGGTCAATCTGCAGATGCGGGTCCAACTGATCACGTGTAGAAAGATGCTGCATCTGACGAACCGTGTGATCGTACATCCAGTCGAACCTCTCGTCCACCCTGGTCCTCCACGTATCAACCTGGCCCATCCAGGTCCCCTGGTGAGCCTGCCAGTCCCCCCTGCTCATATGCCGATAGTAATCAGCTGTACCGGCCTCATACCCCTCATGCTGCTGCTGCTGGGGCTCCTCCTCCTCCTCATCATCCTCATCATTATCATCCTCAGCTCCAACTGGGTGATACCACATAAAGGACCCGTCATGCATCTCCATGATCACCTCCATCTGCTTCAGGGACCTCTCCTTCACCGTCCTGCATTTATCACCACTCAAATACCTCATGACCTCGGGCCTGAGGACTCCATAAGACTGAGCCAGTCGGGTGATAAACATCCCACCATAAATCCTGTCACCTTCCCTCTCCCCAACTCCACCATGCATAAAGCTAGCAACCCAAAACGGGATGTTGCAGTAAACATCATTAGAGTAGATGGTGTACAGGTAGAAGAGATCAGAAGCTGTGACACGGTGGTGAGAGCTGTGACGCCCTGTCAAGCTGTAGGTGAGGCAACGATGAGTCAACCGTACCCTAGGATCCCTGATTTGGGATGCCACAGTGGTCGAGGTATACACCCCATCCCCAATAGTCTGCCAGAACAGGGAGCACCTAAAATCATTCTTCATCGACTCCCCATGCAACAACCTCTGCATGAACCCTGCCTGAATGGTATCATGCTGATCGTACAAACCAAGTCTCCACCCAAACTCAGTAACCGAACACGTCCTTAGCTCACCCCCCAGCCTGAAATAGATCGTGGTACCGCCCACATCGGTCCTTGCCTCAGCCATGTCAAAATGAAAGGTGGCAAAGAACTCCCGTACCAATTCCTCATATACCGGCTCCTGAATTTTAAACAGTCTTTCCCACTGGGGGCCGGTAAACCCATCCGTCTGAAAACTTTGGAGAAAGGTCTGCTCAAGACCTTCTCTCCTCAGAAAGTTCCAATCAACTACGGCCCCATTTTCGACCTTGTGTAGTAGCAGTTGTGCGTATTTGCTTGTAGCAGCATCGTTGTCAAAGACACCCCAACTGAGGACCGTATCCCCAAAGCTTTCTTGTTGAGATCGGGAAGAACTTCCTCGGCTGGGTCTTTGACTCTTACTCATTATCTGGAACAAAGCAGGAGGAACAAAAGTGTTAATATGTGAATTAAAGACTTGGTGGCGCATCAGACAGGTCTGACGCCGTCACCCTTTGATAGGTGACGCCGTCAGGTTCAACCACATTTAAATCCGAAATTACGAGGGAAAAATCAATATTCAAACTTTAAGCTTATAAACCAAACGCCCTTTTTACAGCAAAATGGGTGATTGGATCATAGGTTATGGTTCAAATTCGTGGCCTCCCTATTAGTGAATAGACCCAATTGATTGCCAATCATCAAATGCTTTAATCTTTGTTAAATAACACTAATTAAAACACATTATGAGTTCTAAGCATGAATCAATCCTAGGGTTTCACGAGTTGGGGATTTTCGAAATTTACAAATCCTATGAGTAATTGAAGCGAAAAGAATGAGTAAAAATTACTTACCACGTGAAGATTGGAAGCGGAAATTGGCGAATTTGTCCTGGGAAAATCGGAGGTGGGGTTGGAGTGGATATGGTTTGTGGGGTTTGTGATGAAAGTGATGGAAATTAAGTTATTATTGCTGTGCAGACGGGGTGACGGCGTCACGTTTAAATTCTAACGCCGTCAGATTAGCGTATTTTACTACTTTGTGCCAGTTTACAAATGAGCCCCTCGTACTTTAAAGGAGCAGCTAGTCAGGGTCAATAATCCTGATAGCTAGTCTCGTTAACGAGTTCCTCCTGGGTCAAATGTTTTGTTACTGTCACGGGATGTGGTAAAATGTTGAAAAGGGCCGGTTGACGTCTTATTCGGGTTCCAATCTCCGTCACGGCAGGTATTCAGGGAGTGTGAGGAGCTTTTACAGGGGGTTCTCGAAATGAGGATGTGCTTTAATTGAGTTCTCCTCACGCCTGGCTTAAAGCCAAAAGATCGTTTCCTAGCCTCATGAAAGTTAGGGAGCGTGAAAACCATGCTTCCCACGAAAATGCTACGATCTTGAGAGTTTTTCTCGCGAGAGGATCCAAATAGATAAGAGGGTTTTGAAAGTGAAGGCTCAGGGAGGGGGGTTTCATCATCCCATTCGTTGTATGGTTCATTAGGGACCGGGAGTTCAAAGATCTTCTCGATCTTTTTTGTGGAGGCTTCTTCCCTAATTTTCTCCTTTATTCTCACAATAAACTTTTCTGCTAGTTCCATGAACATATCTCGGGTGTTTTTCAAGTGAGTCTCTAATTCCTGGATCCGCCTTTCTTGGTTGTTCACGAAAGTTAGCATTATCCCCTCAAACTCATCTTGTCGTGAGAATTGATGAAACGTATGTTTACCAATTGTGTTCACGCACTCATCGGGATTTTCATCAGCCGTAGGTGTCTCAGCTTTCATTAAGCTCTCAACCTGCCTTTTTATGTTTTCGAACAGCTGTTCTTGGGTTGCACTCATGCAATTTAAAAGCCCTTCTTCCGAGAACGTTGAGTCATTCCATTCTTCCTCTTCGTATTGTGCTAAGTCCTCAATGACTTCCCAGCACTTATCGACACTGAGCCTGCTCAATCTCCCATTGGCGGCGTAATCTATGGCTCTTCTGGTTTGATGATTGACACCATCATAGAAGATTTGGATTTGTAGCCAAGGATCCATGCCATGGTGAGGGACTTTTCGGAGTAAGTCCTTGAACCGAGTCCATGCCTCGTAGAGAGTTTCGCCTTGACGTTGTTGGAACATCAAGATATCATTCCTTAGCTTGGTAGTTCTTCCCGGTGGGAAAAACTGAGCAAGGAAACGAGTAGTGAGATCATCCCAAGAGGTAATGGATCCTGCGGGTTGACGTTCTAGCCACTGACTAGCTTGGTCCCGCAAAGAGAATTGGAAGAGACGCAATCGGGTCGTCTCTCGAGTGGCAACATCAAGGTCTATAGAATCAACGATTTTGAGAAAGTCCTTGAGATGTTGATTAGGATCTTCAGAACGAAGTCCATGGAATGCGCATCCGCTTTGCACCAACCGGATGGTGTCGGATCGCAAGGGTGTGATATTGGCTCCTTGAGTGAGCTCAATGGTGTTTCGATAGCCATGGTGGCTAGGACGGGAATACTCTCCTAAAGTACGGGCTCTAGGAGGTGGTGGTGGTTGTTGTGGTGGTGGGTTGTGGGGGTTAAGGATATTACCATCTTCCATGATGTCGGATGGTAATGGTTACGAACAAAGAAACGAAGAAAATAGATAGACTAAAGAAAACCTAGAAAAAGAAAATAAAAATCTCACTAGAAAGGAATCTAGTGAGTAGACCTAATAGAAATAAAAATTCAACCTAAACAATAACTATTCCCCGGCATCGGCGCCAAAAACTTGATGCGTGGGTTTTGCAACCTTACAACAGGTTTTACCTCTCGAGGGATCTCAAGAGGCTTACAACCCCACCAGGCAGTGTACCTGACCGATGTAGTATAGTGTAGTGGTAAGTACGGGGGATTGATCGTTCTCCACAGGGAATAGTGTTCGTTAGGTGTGAAAGACTACTCTAATTAGGTCTAAGGGTTGAGGAAGATTCTTTTTATGTTTTTATATTTTTATGAAAGCAAGTAAAATCTCGGGTTTTGAAAGAGTGGGCGGAATTAGTTGCTAGTCAACTAACCCAAATAACTACAAATGCAAATAAAGTAAAATAACAAAAATGAAAATGTGGTGAGAAACTTATGTGTAGAGAAATGTGTTTACTTAGATTTTCTTACTCCCTAACTATCTTTTACCGGTTAATTAGTGTGTATTAGTCGCGTGGATGACGGGTGTATTCCTTAATACCATTCGTGGGGTGGCGTACTTACTTCCCCAACTCTACAAGCTCCTACTTCACTCCTATGTCGAGCCGGCTAGGAAGCTCCTAACATGGGATCACTAGAATTCGCTTGTGCATTAAATACAACCATAAAAACCTTTAGTACGCATTTGGTTCATGTTTCTTAAGACGTTCAAGCAAGTTACCGAATAGGAAGTTAGCCAGTTTTCTTAAGCCTAACATAGATAAACAATCATCCAATACAACTAATAACACACTAACAACCAATAATCAATAGCTAGGTTTCATTAGATCTAAGCAAACACAAGATAAATTTAGCCTAACATGTTAATCAAAAGACAAGAATAAGATAAAATCAAACAACACATAGACATATTGAATGATTAATTGATAACTTATCTTCAATGTAACATGGAAGATCTCAAGGCAAAAAGCCTTGAAAAAGAAGCTAAATTCGTCCTAGGGTTTTCTCCCAAAATTCCACACACTAAGCTCTCCCTAATGACAAAAATTAGAAAACTATATATAGACTTTTGCATCTGACGGCGTCACCTTATGGAGTGTGACGCCGTCACCTCGCCGCTTTTAGGGTTCCCGGATGACCTTCTTGACGCCGTCCCTCTTTAGCTCTTAAAAAATCCATTCTGGCTTATCAAGGCTTGACGCCGTCAGCTCGTGAACGTGACGCCGTCCCCTTATGATTTAAGCCGTGACGCCCTTGATCAAGTTAAAGCGTGACGCCGTCAGAATTCACATGCTATTTTCACTGGCTTATCATGAGTAAATTTCACGTCCACTTTTTCTTGCCAAGGCATGACGCCGTCTAGAGTAAATTGTGACGCCGTCAAAGGTAACTTTCAGCCGATTTTTGAGACTTTGTCGTTTTCTTCACTTTATGCTCCAAAAACGTCCAAAATGCCTCCTTTTCCAGATTTCTCCTCAAAAGTACCTAAAATGACAAAAGGAACGATTTAGGGCAATATTTGATCAAATAAATACGATTTAGGGCTTAAATGACCCCTTAAAAGCGGTACACTTTTCGCTTCATCAGTTACAAATGAACTTCCACTAAATACTAATTCTGAAATAATAATAACTTCTAATCACTTCTAAATCCAGAATAGCTATCAGTCTTCTAAGTCCAAAGGTACTCTCCACCAATTCCCAGCTCTTTACTAAAAACCTGCCGCAGGAAAAGAAATGCGGCTGAGCTACGAGAGCTCAGTGAACAGATATAACGATAACAAACAGTAATAGAGAATAATGCAGAATAACAGAAACAATGGTCAAACAGATGTAATATGGATCACGGAATAAGTCAATGAATAAACATAAAGGGAAAAGAGAAAGGGATAGTAATCCACCACGAGCCCAGAAACAGATCATATCATATCGTAACCATAAATCTTCAAATCATATAGAGGGGAGACCTCTCAGATAATCAGATAATATGAGGGGTGTCCTCATTCTTCAAATGGAGTAGCTAGCTCCCAGATATATGTGAAAGGCGTGTATTGCACACAAGCACCAGTCACCAGACAATAATAAATCATATATAGATAATCCACTAAACAGAACAGATCTAGGATGCATCCATACGCCCCCCCCCCCAGAACATATATAATCCATAATCAAAGTAATGCGCATATCATAATCAGAATGGGGACGTGGCGGAACATCACTCTACCGCCCTAGAGTCATGCCATTGGTGCATCAATGACACGGCCATGTTACCTTCATGGCTAGGAAACAGATTTTGGCTCGGGTATCAAACTAAGAGTCAGATATCATATCAAATCAGAGTGTCATAACAGATGGCTCATAACAGATAGTTCATATCAAATATCTCAGAAGTAATATCAAATGTCCAAATCAGAGTTTATCAGATCAAGGTTCATATTCAATAATCAAGTCATGGTTCAGATCAAAAGTCCGTTTCAGAAGTTTCTATCAAAAGTCCATTTTAAACAATCCTTTAATTCATGATTTTCATAAAACGATCCTTTAAAGTAGTTTTCATAAAAATAGTCTTCCAAAACGGTTTTTCATAAAGCTAGTCTTCAAAATATAGTGTTCACAAAAGTTAGTAACCCTTCATATAAAAGTAGTTTCGCATCATTTAAAACGTCTTTTTAAATCGGGGGTTTTTTTTTTTCTCAAATCATTTCCATGGTATAATTAACATAGATTCATAACAGAGGTCATATCAAATGGGATCAACAGAGAAGGTTCAAGCAAAGGGAATCATAGCAATGGCATCAGTTAAGAAACTAACGGATCAGAAAATGGAAGAGATCATGAGAAACCTTATAAGGAAGGTCAGAATATCTGTACCTTGATGAAAGCAAACAAACACCAAGATGATCACAAAAGGGACGACAACTACTCCCGCTTCATCTGATCTACACAAATATGATAATCAAGTATTATTTTATGTTCATACGAATCATGTTACTTATTTTTGTCGGCTTTTCATTTTTAGTAACTTTCCTTTTATAGCAGCTTTCCAAAAATAGTAACTTTCCAAAAATAGTAAGTTTCCTCTTTAAGTAGTTTAACCATTTTAAACTACTTACATGATTACTATTAACACTTAATTATGTTAAAATGCTCAAAACGATTTATATTATAGATTTGGGTTAATTATGACAATCTTTATAGTTTAGGGTTTAATATGCCAATATTGCAAAGTTTAAGGTCTAAAATGTAAATTATCAAAATTTATATTAAAAGTCAAATAAATTTATTTTAAAGATTATTTTAATAAATTAATATTAAGATAATAATTTTGGACCTTTCATTATAATTTTATATAATTTATTAACGTACCCACGATATTAATATTTATGCCGCGACGACCCAAGATTTTATTAAATCATGTAAGACTCGTTTCGAAGGTCGTTTAGGATTGTTATACACTGCTTAGACATGGCACAAAAAGACCTCACGCACGTTCATATCATAATGACTAAGTTATTAAAACAAGTTTTCTTAAAACATGACTCACGTTTAACCACCCCGAAACTAATACTCTAATCCATTTTAACTCAGTTCATAACATGCTCCAAAACATGTTATATCATGACATATATGATCATATCAACTCATGTAAGATCTTCTATATATAATATTTCTATGCCATGCATGAGCACATCGAAACACAAAATCACACTTATCACAGCCCTTCTTTTCGACGCACAACTCACCGCCAAGCCCCATTCTCGACACACAAGACACATGCACCCGCGACATATTTAACAAGCCAAAATAGATCACACATATACACAACCTTATTCACGTAGAAAAACATGCATGTCCCATCTTCAATTCTTAGGTTCTTTTACAGGTTCTAGTATGTATATGGAAGCATATATAGTTGTTTTAGAGACATATGTATATCGACATATTCGAACGTTTCGAAACAGAATTTAGATTGACACAAAATGTTCATGTACTCGTGATTTCTCGTTGCGCCTTTATATTTGTGATTCGCATATAGTTTCAACGAAACATTAGTTTAAACACATTTTATATGTATACATGTTCCATATTTTGAACGAGAAACACAAAGACGAATCGTAGAGGTTACCTATTGGGTCGGATATTGGATCGAAACAAAGACCATCAAGAACCTAAACCAAGACCTTAATTCGAATCAAAACCCCGCGAGCAAAAACTAACGTAAAAAAAATGATCACCAAAGTCACACAACGATCACCAACGTTGGTTTACCCACGAACCGATCACCAACCTTCAAGCCCTCCGTACCGCTTGCAAAACCCACGAAAACAAACCCTATTCGAACAGCAGCAACACCCACGTCTATGCACTCACAAGCCACGATCAAAACACTCTTGCAACCCTTGATTTCGAACGAGAAAGAACCAAGAACAATGGAAGCAGCCGTCTATTTTAGTGCGTGATTTTTTTTTTAGGGTTTTTGGCTTGTAATTTTGTGAGATATCCGGTCATAATGGAAATAGGGGAAAACGTGTTTCGAAATTGGAATGACGTAAGGCATGCCGTAAATTATGGGTAGATTGTTTACCATTCTAAATTTAGATCAATAGTATGTTTAGATAAGTCTTGGTTTCGGCCCACTAGTTTACCAATCATAAAAATTTGGCCCATGTAGGATAATCTAGGCGTGACATAGTTTTTAAATAAATGTAACATAGTATAGTCTTATTTATCTTATGTTGTAGGTTCCAAATGTTGTGTACGTTCAAGTATTAACATATAAATACTTTAGGTTATACGTAACTATACATTCTTTAAGAGTTCAAAATTGAAGGGTATTTTAGGTATTTAACACGTTCAAAAAATCTGGGTTTTACAATTCTTCCCCTCTAAAATAAAAATTTCGTCCTCGAAATTTGAAGTCGCAAAGTTAAACGAAGTCGTAGCAAGTCGTAAAAGATTATCACAACATTTCTCACGCCCGAGGAGATTGTTCCAAAAGATTTTCAGGCCAAATAGTTTCTCATGACTCAAATCAGAATGAGGTGGGTTCAAATTTCTCAGAAGGAAACAAAATGAGTTGATTTCTGAACAAAAGGTCCATGCAACATAAAATGGACGATAGGTGAATCTTCAGGAAGCTCATATGGAATACGAACAAGATTTCAAATCAAATTGACTGTGTCAACAGTATAGAGCTCTTCAAAGAGTTTTTCAAGATTCATAACTGAGGTCAACAGAATGCAGAACGAGAGTCCAAACTCATCCAGATATCTAGTGAATGGAAACAGAGTATACGCATAGGTAGAATGAACCTAACGTCTCACTAATCACGGATAATCCAGCGGAGATTCAAATTCTAAACTTCTTAGGTACTCCCCAAGACATCCTATGGCCACAATGAGTGCACGTTATATGGTGTAAGTATTATCACGTTGATCAGGCGTCATAATACTAGCACCACATAAATATGCCTTCATGATGATCATACTTTATCTCAAGTCGTATTCAAAACCACCTATCTTAATCCACCTAGTACTTCTACAGTCTCAGAGGTCATCAAAATCAAACACCATAACTAAGAGAAGAACGAACTACTCGAGAAAAAGTTAACGGAAATCTCAGAATGTCTATCAGATTTTGGTACATCATTAAAAGCATCAGATCATCCATCACTCGTCAAATTTCACATAACAAAACCAGCGTCCACCATACGCAGAATGAACACCGAGCGGAATTACTAACAGGGAACATAAATCATTCAGGGAATCCTATCTTAAGTAACGGAAATTTGAGTAGGTCAGGAGGAAATGAATTACGTCATCCATAGCTTCATTCTTCACCAAAATCAACTCTTCCAAACACAAACGTTCACTTCAGAATTATCGTCCATTCAAATACATGATCTTAAACTTCTTCCAAGTCCATGCAGTCTATCGTATGATCATAGAGTGGAAATGAAATATCAACTCGAGTCTGGTCCCTCAAGCCTTCGGCACTTCTCCTTGGAACTGTGGTGTAGTAACGTGAATCTCCGGTATGGTCACTGTGCATTCTCCCATCCGCGAGTCTGCTTCTGCTCTCAATTCATCTTAGTACAACTAAAATGAATAGAGAAGCAAGACTGCGGGTTTTAGACAGGTCTTCAGCATAGTTCGGAATTCGCCAACTCAACTGCCGTCATCGCCGGATGCATGGTAGTGTTGTCTGCTACAATCTTTAGGTGCCAATCAAGTCTGTTTCCTCCAGAGTAAGGGTCCTTTTACAAGATGATTTACATGCTCCTCTATGAGCATAAAACTGAAATACTTCCTGGAGGTTACTCTCGGTTTGTCTACTCCCTTCTTAGAAGTTCTTGTGGTTGCTTCTTCAGTCCTTCCATCATCCACAGAGGTCGTCTGGTATGGAGTTTACAAAGATAGAATCAATCATTGATACGCTGAATTGAAAGGTTGTCATGGTAGTGATACGATTAGGTTTACAATAGTTGATACTCCAAGTTTTCTCTTTCTTCTTCACAAGCTAACAGGGTATTCAAAATGAAACACTGAGGTGAACAAAATCACAATTCATCATCTCCTCCAATTTCTCAAATTCGATAGCATCATGGTCCGTCAACTGGGATTGGTTCAAATTTTCATTCTACTCCTCAACCGGAAAGGAAATCCAAGAGTGCCATCATAGAACACCAGAAAATTTGCACAATAAAACTTCCAAGGCCAAAGTTTTCTAAGAGTGGATAATAGGTGTCAGGAGGCAATCAACAATCAAATGAAATCGAGATAGAAGTTTCCATAGCAGGTTAGGCTTAACAGATTTGAGCGGTTACAGGTTATCATAACGAAAGTGGGATGAAACATATTACTAAAGGTCACAAATCAGATACAGTAGTCCCTGGCAGCGTATGAGGGCTAGCCAATCCATATCTTAAAGACCACAGAATCGAATATATCAAAGCAAACGGATTCGTAGGATGAGTACGGTCGCCAAGCCAGACGGATAGTTCATATCTCAGGGTTAAGTACATGGTTCATCAAAGTGTGGAAATAGATAAATGAACAATTCAAGGTGTTGGAGTCTTGATTAGTTATTTAGCATAAGTGGCAGGTAGGTTGTGAGTCATTGGT
The DNA here is from genome assembly GCA_021014915.2 of Artemisia tridentata subsp. tridentata. NCBI lineage: Eukaryota > Viridiplantae > Streptophyta > Magnoliopsida > Asterales > Asteraceae > Artemisia > Artemisia tridentata. The sequence goes on along the minus strand of CP139506.1, from coordinate 347,330,737 downwards.
AATACGAACATCGTATAACTGTAAAAAGTGAGGCATATAGAATATCAGAAATCAGCATCATCATGCTCAGTTAATAATTTCACATCGAGACAAAATTATCGTCGCAGTCCATGGCTAATAATCACCAGAGTCCTCATAGGAGTAGTAATGGACTTTGAAAGGACAGAGTAATGTCAGATGATACATTAATATCCAGCACGGGTAATTGAACCTACAGAATGTGTCAAACACATTAAGGTCAAATGACCTTCGGGATGGTTGGAGAGGTATCAACTGCTTATCAAATAGGTCGGAAGTGAAGAACAAAAATCAGGTGGTGATGGCAAAAGTTTAACAATCAGAAATCATGGTAGGGAGTTCAAAATGGTTTCAAACACCGAAGGTGAACATAGGAGGGTAATCGTCAATGATCAATCAACCTATCCTTTATCAGAATAAAATCAAAGTTAACTATCCAATGAAAACAGATCAACAACGCAAGTCTTATCGTTCAGGATGAGAGGGAAAACATTCTTATACTCGTGGTTAAACACCACCAGACTTCTCATGGGGACAGAGATGTTTAAGACAACCTCAGATAGGGTCAGAAGATTCATAAATTATCAAAAGAAAATGACAGAATATATCAAGTAGGTCATTGTCAAGGAGATTCTCAAAATACCCGAAGAGACATCAAATGATTAACAAAAGAATCAGAGGTCGGAGTCGGAATCTTAGGTGGTGCAAGCGTGAGCTTTCAATCTCCAAAAGTGATCTCAACCAGCAGGGCACGGATCAGAGTGAAGCGGAAGCAATGATACTTAAACAAAAGCCTTATAGTCTACCCATTCCTCACTGGTCAGAACTTAAGGTCCTATAGGGAAATCCTAAAGCAAAATCTTAAAGGTTATCTGGTGAGCGCCTACAGTGGAAACTTAGTGGTCTAACTTACACAGGTCAAGGGTAAATGTATTACGAGTCGCAGCCTGGCTTTGATACCATAAATTGTAACACCCCAACCCGACAAGGGTAAAGATATCACAATGATGGTTTCATATCAGATCAAACAAAGCATACATCTATAGCAATACAAGAATACTCAAAGGTTACAAATGAAATACAGATACTATAAGGTTACAAATGAACTTCCACTAAATACTAATTCTAAAATAATAATAACTTCTAATCACTTCTAAATCCAGAATAGCTATCAGTCTTCTAAGTCCAAAGGTACTCTCCACCAATTCCCAGCTCTTTACTAAAAACCTGCCGCAGGAAAAGAAATGCGGCTGAGCTACGAGAGCTCAGTGAACAGATATAACGATAACAAACAATAATAGAGAATAATGCAGAATAACAGAAACAATGGTCAAACAGATGTAATATGGATCACGGAATAAGTCAATGAATAAACATAAAGGGAAAAGAGAAAGGGATAGTAATCCACCACGAGCCCAGAAACAGATCATATCATATCGTAACCATAAATCTTCAAATCATATAGAGGGGAGACCTCTCAGATAATCAGATAATATGAGGGGTGTCCTCATTCTTCAAATGGAGTAGCTAGCTCCCAGATATATGTGAAAGGCGTGTATTGCACACAAGCACCAGTCACCAGACAATAATAAATCATATATAGATAATCCACTAAACAGAACAGATCTAGGATGCATCCATACGCCCCCCCAGAACATATATAATCCATAATCAAAGTAATGCGCATATCATAATCAGAATGGGGACGTGGCGGAACATCACTCTACCGCCCTAGAGTCATGCCATTGGTGCATCAATGACACGGCCATGTTACCTTCATGGCTAGGAAACAGATTTTGGCTCGGGTATCAAACTAAGAGTCAGATATCATATCAAATCAGAATGTCATAACAGATAGTTCATATCAAATATCTCAGAAGTAATATCAAATGTCCAAATCAGAGTTTATCAGATCAAGGTTCATATTCAATAATCAAGTCATGGTTCAGATCAAAAGTCCGTTTCAGAAGTTTCTATCAAAAGTCCATTTTAAACAATCCTTTAATTCATGATTTTCATAAAACGATCCTTTAAAGTAGTTTTCATAAAAATAGTCTTTCAAAACGGTTTTTCATAAAGATAGTCTTCAAAATATAGTGTTCATAAAAGTTAGTAACCTTTCATATAAAAGTAGTTTCGCATCATTTAAAACATCTTTTTAAATCGGGGTTTTTTTTTTCTCAAATCATTTCCATGGTATAATTAACATAGATTCGTAACAGAGGTCATATCAAATGGGATCAACAGAGAAGGTTCAAGCAAAGGGAATCATAGCAATGGCATCAGTTCAGAAACTAACGGATCAGAAAATGGAAGAGATCATGAGAAACCTTATAAGGAAGGTCAGAATATCTGTACCTTGATGAAAGCAAACAAACACCAAGATGATCACAAAAGGGACGACAACTACTCCCGCTTCACCTGATCTACACGAATATGATAATCAAGTATTATTTTATGTTCATACGAATCATGTTACTTATTTTTGTCGGCTTTTCATTTTTAGTAACTTTCCTTTTATAGCAGCTTTCCAAAAATAGTAACTTTCCAAAAATAGTAAGTTTCCTCTTTAAGTAGTTTAACCATTTTAAACTACTTACATGATTACTATTAACACTTAATTAAGTTAAAATGCTCAAAATGATTTATATTATAGATTTGGGTTAATTATGACAATCTTTATAGTTTAGGGTTTAATATGCCAATATTGCAAAGTTTAAGGTCTAAAATGTAAATTATCAAAATTTATATTAAAAGTCAAATAAATTTATTTTAAAGATTATTTTAATAAATTAATATTAAGATAATAATTTTGGACCCGTCATTATAATTTTATATAATTTATTAACGTACCCACGATATTAATATTTATGCCGCGACGACCCAAGATTTTATTAAATCATGTAAGACTCGTTTCGAAGGTCGTTTAGGATTGTTATACACTGCTTAGACATGGCACAAAAAGACCTCACGCACGTTCATATCATAATGACTAAGTTATTAAAACAAGTTTTCTTAAAACATGACTCACGTTTAACCACCCCGAAACTAATACTCTAATCCATTTTAACTCAGTTCATAACATGCTCCAAAACATGTTATATCATGACATATATGATCATATTAACTCATGTAAGATCTTCTATATATAATATTTCTATGCCATGCATGAGCACATCGAAACACAAAATCACACTTATCACAGCCCTTCTTTTCGACGCACAACTCACCGCCAAGCCCCATTCTCGACACACAAGACACATGCACCCGCGACATATTTAACAAGCCAAAATAGATCACACATATACACAACCTTATTCACGTAGAAAAACATGCATGTCCCATCTTCAATTCTTAGGTTCTTTTACAGGTTCTAGTATGTATATGGAAGCATATATAGTTGTTTTAGAGACATATGTATATCGACATATTCGAACGTTTCGAAACAGAATTTAGATTGACACAAAATGTTCATGTACTCGTGATTTCTCGTTGCGCCTTTATATTTGTGATTCGCATATAGTTTCAACGAAACATTAGTTTAAACACATTTTATATGTATACATGTTTCCATATTTTGAACGAGAAACACAAAGACAAATCGTAGAGGTTACCTATTGGGTCGGATATTGGATCGAAACAAAGACCATCAAGAACCTAAACCAAGACCTTAATTCGAATCAAAACCCCGCGAGCAAAAACTAACGTCAAAAAAAATGATCACCAAAGTCACACAACGATCACCAACGTTGGTTTACCCACGAACCGATCACCAACCTTCAAGCCCTCCGTACCGCTTGCAAAACCTACGAAAACGAACCCTATTCGAACAGCAGCAACACCCACGTCTATGCACTCACAAGCCACGATCAAAACACTCTTGCAACCCTTGATTTCGAACGAGAAAGAACCAAGAACAATGGAAGCAGCCGTCTATTTTAGTGCGTGATTTTTTTTTTTAGGGTTTTTGGCTTGTAATTTTGTGAGATATCCGGTCATAATGGAAATAGGGGAAAACGTGTTTCGAAATTGGAATGACGTAAGGCATGCCGTAAATTATGGGTAGATTGTTTACCATTCTAAATTTAGATCAATAGTATGTTTAGATAAGTCTTGGTTTCGGCCCACTAGTTTACCAATCATAAAAATTTGGCCCATGTAGGATAATCTAGGCGTGACATAGTTTTTAAATAAATGTAACATAGTATAGTCTTATTTATCTTATGTTGTAGGTTCCAAATGTTGTGTACGTTCAAGTATTAACATATAAATACTTTAGGTTATACGTAACTATACATTTTTTAAGAGTTCAAAATTGAAGGGTATTTTAGATATTTAACACGTTCAGAAAATCTGGGTTTTACACACACTTAGGTCCATACTTTGGAACCTAAAGGGGGATCCTAAACTGAAAATTATTCTTTAGGATTTGACGGGTTATACATCAACCCATTTTGACCCGTTGCACTCCAAATCACTTAAAACACTTCCCTTATCTACCATACTTGACCAACATACATATTTTAACATACTAAACCCGTCTCAACCATCCTTGACCCACTCAAACCCCAAAATGGGTAAAAACTAGCTTATACCAAACACCCTCTTAAACTAACTTCCAAAACACACTTTTTACACGAAACACATAACTATTACATATCCTTTTGGATTTATACATAACTTAACAAATCTAATATATTGAAAGAGTGTTGATACATCGTCATGACCCATAACTTCCCAAAATGGGTGGGATTGGCTAATTGCCAAACACCCTCCTTAAACCACCATAACCACAAACATAAAGACTTCTTGACATGTACATAAACTTGACTCATGAACTAACATAAACAATGACCATTGACTAACAAAATGACCATATGAGAGGAAATATACCCAAAACACGAAAAGACACGTCGGGGGCTTCCAACTTCAACACGCTTGGTCCAAAAGGTTGTGGTCTTCTAGGCTAGCTTCTAGTTACACTTCTACTTACTTCCAAACTACAACTACGCCAAATCCTTACCTTTACTTCCACCGCTAGAACCTACAAAAATGACATTAACTTCAAACGTAAGCGAAAACGCTTAGTAAGTATACAAGATATAATCAACATCACATTTACATGAGATTGGTGATTACCACCAACCATAACGTTAACAAGGAGCATCAAATGAGATTATTACTCACCTTGACCGGGCAAGTAATTATTTAGCATTAACACAACTAGCATTGGATCCAAGCTATCATACATTCACAAGCTCCATAATAATCACATTAACACAAGCATAACATTAACAACATACCATTAACAAGGATTATACTCATATACTTACCTCTAATCCTACTAGCTTCCTATTTGGCTTGACTTGGGCTTCTATAATGATTCCTATTTCAAGATTAACCTTAATTAGCAACTAATTAACTAAGGGAATCATAAATTTACAACCTTTATCAATAATACCCAATTTCATATCAAGAACCCTAATTTCTCAATTGGGGAAAATACTTACTTGATGAAGAGACTACAATTAAGGAGTCTCTAATGGTTCTTGATCACTCCTTGACAATTAAAATGAGTTAGAATGATGATTTTGGTCTTCCTATCTTTTCCCTCTCAAAATGTCGACACACCCAAGAACACACCAAACTTTTCCAGACAATTCTAAAGCTAGATATTTATCAAGTGTTAGTTACTAGTTTGGCCTCTTGGCAATTATGGTCCTTCTAGCTCTATACTTCTCAATTGGACACACATGAAGTTATAAATAAATCCCTAACACATTTACTTAGCATAACATTTACATAATTGGTACCTTGTCGGGGTACGGGTGTAACAAATTTATTCGTTGGGCTTGGAGTAACTTGGGCTGGTGGGTTTATGGATGGGAAGTGGGTTGTGTTATTTATGGGATATTTCAATTATGGATCCGGTTTTGTTAAGGTGTGTTTTTAGGAGTTAGTAAATTTGATAAGGACCAAAAGTGTAAAATCTGAAATTCCAGGGACCATTTCTGCCACTTTTCCAAAATAAATCCGAGGGCCATTCTTGTAATATTTTGATTCTTCAAGGATTTTTGGTGACTTTTTGAGAATAAATTTTGATCATTTGCTTCCCCGGCTTCGGCTTTTGACCTTTTCCAAATCTCGTGCTCGTTTGCTTGATTTGTGCTTGATTTTTGTCCATATTTCATGATATCCGTACCTGCATATAAACAAACACAAAAACACAATATCTTTGGCATTTTGGTTAGTTTTTGGTTGTTTTGGTCTTAATTTGGTCAAGAAAAGGTATGTGTTTAAGCACATACCAGCAAAGCCGGGAGGTTGTGCTACATACACTTTCTTATTAATAAAACCATTAAGAAATGCACTTTTAACATCCATTTGGAATAGTTTAAAGTCATGTGCACATACATATGCAAGTAGTATTCTAATTGACTCGAGCCTAGCAACAGGTGCAAATATTTCGTCGTAGTCTACACCTTTTTGTTGATTGTAGCCTTGAGCTACTAGCCTAGCTTTGTTTATAGACACTACGCCATTTTCATCCATTTTATTTTTAAACACCAATTTTGTTCCAATTATGGTTTGACATTTAGGTTGAGGGATTAATGTCCAAACATCATTTCTGACAAATTGGTTTAGTTCTTTTTGCATTGCTATAACCCAAGATTCATCTTTTATGGCCTCATTTATATTTTTGGGCTCAATTGTTGAAATGAAACAAAAGAAATTACTTTGATTTTGAACTTTTGATCTTAAGGTTCTTTCATTAATTTCTCCTATGACATTATCTAATGGATGACTTTTAGATTCTTTGATATTGACTGTTTCTCTATTTAAAGGTTCATCTTCTTTATCATTATCTAGATTTTCTTGGTTTTCAACCATTTGACTTTCAACTAAGTCATCATCTACCAAAGGTGATGTCTTAGAGGGAGGTGGACTTTCGTCGAATGTTACGTTTAACGATTCCTCGACTCTTGAGGTTTCTTTGTTCAAGATGATATATGCTTTACTATTTTGTGAGTATCCAAGGAACACACCTTCATAAGACTTTGGGTCAAACTTGGTGAGATAATCTTTGGTGTTTAAAATGAAGCACTTGCTTCCAAAAACTCTAAAATATCCTAAAGTAGGCTTTTTGCCTCTATAAAGTTCGTATGGTGTTTTATTCAAAAATGGTCTTATTAGGACTCTATTTAAGATGTATGTGGATGTGTCAACGGCGTTAACACCAAAACTTTTGTGGTATATTTTGTTCATTTAGCATTGTTCGACTCATTTCTTGAAGTGTTATACTTTTACGTTCTACTACACCGTTTGATTGAGGAGTTCGAGGAGCCGAAAAATTATGTGTTATGCCATTAGCATCACAAAAAGCTCTAAATTGAGTTTCGTTATCAAATTCACGACCGTGGTCGGTTCTAATTGACACAATGCTATTTCCTATTTGATTTTGAATTTTCTTACTTAGAATTTCAAATTTATCAAATGCTTCATTTTTAGTTTTCAAAAACTTAGTCCAAGTATACCTAGAATAATCATCTACTATTACCAAAGTGTAGAAGTTTCCTCCATAACTTTGTATAGCGGATGGACCAAACAAATCCATATGCAATAGTTCTAAACACCTAGATGTGGACACCATGTTTTTAGCCTTATGAACTTGTTTCCCAATTTTGCAAGCATCACAAAAGTGTTGGTCGTATTTCAACTTGGGTAGGTTCCTAACTAGTTCCTTAGATGATAGAGATTGGATGAGTCTCATATTGGCGTGGCCTAAGCGTCTATGCCACAGAGTTGAGTTGTCGTCTAAGGAGGTGAGACAAAGTTTGTCTTTAGATGTTTTGTCTAATTTCATAACGTAAACGTTATTCTTCAAAACACCTTTTCCTACGGTTATGCCATTTTTAAGTATCTTACTTCCGTTTTCACTGAAAAGGACGTCATACTTTTTACGGCATAGTTGACTAATACTAAGCAAGTTAAAACCTAAGTTATCTACATGAGCAACATCATCAATAGAGAGAGAGTCATGAGAGATTGAACCTTTTCTGATGATTTTACTTTTAAGCTTGCTACCAAACGTAACATTACCTCCATCGTACACTTGGTAGGTTAAGAAAAAGCTTTTGTTTCCCGTCATGTGCCTTGAACACCTGCTGTCCTTAATCCACTCGTCGGGTTCCAATCCAACTTTCAAGCATACCTAAGTTTAAGAAAAACTCAAGCATTTGATCCCCAATATCTCATGGGTTGATATGTGTCTAAATACACATATATTTACCTTGTTTAAACCCACATAAATAGTCAAAAACACTTTGAAAAGTCTCAAAAAGATAGAAAAATATTTAGACTGTGTTTTATTCATAAATTGTCAAATCTAGTCCCTAGTTATTCAAAATATGGAAAATTATCATCAAAGGTCCTTAGGGATTCAAAAGTTGTCAAAATTAGTTTTTAGAAATCAATTTTACAAATTGACAACTTAGGTCCCTAAAAATTCAAGGATGTCAAAATTAGTCCTCGGATTTTTAAAATTGGAAAATTATTAAAAATATGACTTATAAAATTAAAGATGGCATGAATAGTCCCTTGGCTTTATTTTGGAAAAATGGCAGAATTGGTCCCTCATTTTCAGGAAATGTCACCTTTGGTCCTTGGGCTATTACAATCCTTAATATCCAAAAATACAATATCCACTAACCAAAACCCAATAAACCCCAACCCAGTTATTAAACCTATTTACCCAGCCCAAACTTAACAACCCAAATCCAACCCACAACACTAACCCGGCCCACACCCTTTTAGTTAAACCTCGGTCAAACATTCGGTCAAACCCCCATCTTCCCAATACCACCTATCCCGCCAAACTTAAACCAGGATACCATTTACCACTCTCCCCTGACAACACTCAACTTCTCCTATCCCTCTTCACTGAAACAAGTTACCTTCCCCCTCCTTAGCTGTCTGCTCACACCAACTCACCCACATGTGCGAAAAAAGTTAAAAACCCACTTATCTCGTTTTACCGCCAAAATAGGGATTGAACGATTGCGATTGATTTGTGCTAATCCGATGGTGGGAATAAATCAGAAGAGTGAGAAGAAGCATTTGGAATGCTATAAAAGAAGAAAGAAGACAGAAGAAATAGGTGTCACTCGTTTTTAGACCAAATTTTCGTAGTGTAGAATTTTAATTAAGTTTTAATGTCATTTAAATTTCAGTAAATGTAATTTCAATTCAGTTTTAGTTACCTTTGATCAGCTTTGTACTAAAATTCCAAGTTTAATGTAATTTTAAAGTTTCTCTGATTAGTTCAATTGAATGTCAATTCAGTGTTTAAGATTTGTTGTTGTTTAAGGTTCCAAAAGCTTTCTTTCCAGTTCAAATAAGCTACCACAAGCTTGTGACAACTTGTGCTAGTTTAATTATTGTTTGCTCAGTTTTAATTTTCCAAAGTCAAATTAATAGTCAAAAGTCAACCAAAAAGTCAAATAAGCTGGGATGAATAAGCTGATCAGAAAGGAGCTTGTTTGGGGTATTTTATAGCTTATTGGATAAGCTGGGTTGTAAGTTGTTCCTGAGTTCATTCATGTTCAGCAGATTACACTTGTGAGTGAAAAATTCATTTCTAGCTTAATTCTTGCTTATTTGTATTAAGCTTATTTTCCATGCTTACTTGTCTTTGTTTTCTGCTTTTGAGATTAAAAGTAACTTAGTTAGTGATAGTATAGGTTTAATTATGGTTCAAATCAGTTAGTTTTAGTGTTAAATTGAAAATCAATAAAGTTAAAGGGTGTTTGGATTTGCTGATCAATTGGTAATCCTGTGCATACTAGTTGGTGTTTGTTGTTGTTATAAGTCATATTAGTTCATAATAGTTCAGGGAAACAATAAAAACCAGGGATCCTTCGTTCATTAGTCAAAATTTCTTTTGTAATCTCACTACTAGTTAACTGTTAGGAATTTAGGTTCTTGATCTCATCAAATCCATTCATAAGTTGTTGTTTTAGCTTATTTTAGCTTTATTGTAGCTTAATATTATATTTTCAACCATTAGGATCAGATCAAAACTCACCTAAGTCAACTTTTTGTTTTACTGCAAAAGTCAAAATCCATGTTCAATCCCAGTTTTGAGCTGCTGATCTAGGGCCAAATTGGACCTCAATTGGTGTGTTTGTGATGGGGCTTTTAGTATTTTTAGATAGCCAGTAGTATAAGCTAGCTTTTGCCCCCTTAAAATTCAGCTTATCAGCTTATTTAGTGTGCTTAATCTGTCTGCAAAGTTGGGGCCATTTCTGAGATTTCTGTTTGAGTTTTGCTGCTGTGCATGTGCTTATCTGCTTATTTTCTATTGCTTATTGTGCTTTTTCAGTTGTTTCATGCTTTATTAAGTTGTTTTAGCTTATTCTGAGCATTTGGTGAAGTTTCTAGCTTTTTAGCTTATTTTGGGCTTATTTGCTAACTGCTTATCTGCCCAAATCTACTTATCAGGCTTAGATAACTTCCACTTTTATTTTTCCTAGCTTTCTAATAATAATTTAGATTTACTCAGAATTTTTCATAATTTTCCTAAGTCATTTAATATTTTTAATCTTTTTTATTAGTTTAAAATAGTAATAAAATCATAATAAATAGAAAAATAATCAGAAAAATATAAATCCAATTTTCATAATTTTCTTTTGTCATTTTTAATCTAGGAAAAATATAATATTATTTTTAAACCTTAAGAAAAACCAAAAATAGAAATATAGTGATAGCTTCTATTTAATAGAATTTATCTTTTTAAATTTTAATTAATCATTTTTCATTTTTATAATTTTCTTAGCTTCTTTTTACTTAATAATATTTTTAGAAAAAGTTTTAGATTTTTCTTTGCTCATTTAGTATTTTTTATAATTTAAATTAGTTTAATTAGTTATTAAATAATAAATAATTAGTAATAATTAAATAAAAAGTGTAAAAAAATATAATTTAAGTTTTAAATTAAGTTTTTAGTAAATTTACATTTTTAGGTTCTAAATTTCATAAATTTTACTTTTTAGTCCTATTTTAGATTTTTCGTTGCGCGTTTTTAGGTTAATTAATTCGCGTTTAGTTTTATTGTGCATATTTGTTGTAATTTGTTATTTAGAATTGTCAAAAAGCAAAATCAAAAGCAATCTAAATCATCAATCACTCTAATCCAAAGCTTTTCACAGTTGCCCATTCACATCTCGTTAGGAAACGATCCGGGTAATCACTTACCTGGTCTCACACTACACACAAACGTGAGTTTGTACAAGTATCCTTTTTCACAAAAGGGTGATTTGTATTTATTCACGCGTATCCGTCGTTGCATAATATTTATATATATACTTCACCACGGATCATGGGTCCATTTGGGTTAAACATCCCATTTACTTGATTCATGTAAGGAAACGGTTGATATGGGTTCCATGGCATAAAGTTGGGTCCTTGATAGTTCCTAGGAGTGTTTGGGTTCCAACTATTTTGATAATGATGTTGTGTTTTGTAATTACTCTTTGGAAAGGGGCGTTTGGGAATAGTAGTCCTAGGTTTTTATTGAACTGTTTTAGTTCTAAACTCATTTTTAACTTGTCCTATTCCTATAGTAACTGCTGGTTTTTGTTTGTTAACAGTTGTACTAGTGCTAGGTTTTCTTGTGAACTTAACGAATTCAGTACGAGTCGAAGTGCAATCCTTCTGTTCAGCAACAGTACCCGCGGAACCAATTTCCACTACTGGCGAAACAAAATTTTTGGTTCCGTGGAATCCGTAGGTGTCTGAACTTGTTGGAACAGTTTCTTATACTTTCACTGTTTGTTTCTTAAAGCTACTTAAGTCTCTTAGTTTCATAAAGCCTAATCCAGTTTTATCATGAGGTAACTTTTGAACTTTCATTAACTCATCTATACAACTGATATTTTTATCAAACCTTTTAAACTTAGAGTTTTGTTTGATAAGTTCTTCCTGTGTGGTCTTAAGTGTTTCTAATTCCAATTTAAGTTCTTGACATGAAACACATTTTTCTTTAATGGCTTTACCATTTTCTAATCGTAAAGCTTTTTCTTTTAACCAATAAACTTTGTTTTCTAAAAATTCCTTTTTGGTTTTTAAAAACTTATTTTTGTTTATGATTTTTAGGGTAATTTCACACAGTTTGTTATATTCTATTTCTAAGGTGTCATCATCAATAGAGGAGTAAGATGAGTCAGATTGTACCTCGTTAGAGTCATGAGCCATAAGAGCAACTTCGTCATTCTTAGGCTCTTCGTCATCATCTTCACTGTCACTCCAAGCACCACTAACAAAGGCTATTTGAGTCTTGTTCTTGGGCGGCTTCGGACAATCTCCTATTAGATGACTAGTATCCCCACACCTAAAACACTTCCTATCTACTTTTCCTTTCTTATCATCACGGTCTTTCCGGAAGGATTTCTTTTCTTCTCGAGGTTGTCTAACAAACTTTCCTCGTCTTCTGAAGAACTTCTTGAAATCTCTTACGGCCATGGCATACTCTTCATCTTCGCTACCTGAACTAGACTCTTCATCATCACTTGACTCTACCCCAGCTTTTAAGGCAATGGACTTGATATTTTCCTTTTTGCCTTTGACTATCTCTGAATCCTTTTCCATCACCATCTCATGAACTTTGAGATTTCCTATGAGCTCGTCAAGTGGCATGCTTAAAAGATCCTTGGATTCTTCAATGGTCATCACCTTTGCTCTCCACTTCAGATGAAGTGCTCTAAGAAATTTCCTAACAAAGTTCTTACTAGAAAAAGAATCGTCAAGTGCTTTAAGAGAAGTAATAATAGTATTAAACCTAGCAAATGCACTATCAAGGGTCTCATCTTCAGGGATAACAAATTGTTCATATTGTTGAACAAGAAGATCAATTTTGTTATCATTTACTTGTGAGTTCCCTTGATGAGTGATAATTAAGGATTGCCAAATATCTTTAGCGGTTTTACACATAAATACTCTTTCATATTCTTTCCTAGGTAAAGCATTATAAAGCATCATTTTAGCTTCATTATTTTTGGCAATTAATTTCTTTTGCTTATCACTGTGACGAGTAAGAGAAATATCCTCATCCTGACCACTTGATATATCCTTAATTATGGGTTTATGGTCACCTTCTACAATAATGTACCATAGATCTATATCCTTTGACTTCACATAAGTTTCAAAGCGGTTTTTCCAATACATAAAACTATTTGATTCAAATAGTGGTGGTTTTTGCATAGATTGCCCTTCTTTGAAAATTTCAAAATCCATGGATCGTTTCAAGTTTTAAAATACAATATATTTTAAAGATCTTGAGTAACGTAGCTCTTGATGCCAATTGTGGAAAACTAGAAGGGGGTTGGATAGTTTTTACCGTTTTAAAATTAATTTGCTTTGAATACTTAACGTGATTTCAACTTAATGCAAACAATCAAACAATATAAAATAAAGCAAGTAAGAAAAGAAACAATCAAACCACAACACAGATGTTTATAGTGGTTCGGTCTACAAGGACTCTCTTCCTTGCCCTACTCCACTCCTCGAGCCTCTAACTCGAGAGTTTTTCTTCACTAAGAAACAAGCTCCCTTCTCGGCGGAGAAAACCTTTATACACGTCGCTTAAACTTTTTCCGGTACAAAGCTAAATACCGAGTTCTAGTTCGAGGTAGAACCAACCTAACGTCGCTTACACTTTTTCCGGTACAAAGCTAGATACCGAGTTCTTTTACAAGGGAACAACCACTCCTGACACTCTATGTATTTTAAGGACTAAAATACTAACCGATCACTACTGAATGTTTGGTATAACAATGATGTGTGAAGTACAACTAAATCACATAGTAACTACTCTAACAAATCTTGCAACGGTATGTTGAAGCTTGTGATGCTTTGATCTCTTTGCTACAAAAGAAAGATCACTAAGAATGAAATATGAATGGGTTAGTAATGAAAGAATGTATGCTAATGTTTATGCTTATTAGTGATGATTAAACAAGAATGAGTGGCCTGCTATTTATAGGCAAAATGCCAAAACAGGCCACGGATTGGGCGAAACCAAATCAAGGGTTCCGTCCCTTATAGGTTTTGGTTCCGCCAGAACCTGACAGCATATCTTTCAAAATATTTCCAAATCTTGCCAAGATATTACAAAATCCAATTCTTTGCTTGTAGATCTTTTCATGATATTCTCTAAATCTTCAAGATATCCTAAAGATATCCAAATGATGTATGCAATGATTTCATGTACATATTTCTATTTTTAGAATAAAAATGTAAACATGTAAATGTATATATGTATGTCATATGTATATCCTAGTGATCATGTAGTATGTAAATGAGTTTTTAAAAGCTTGTAACTATAAATGTAAAAGACTTTAACTTATATTTATGCTTTGCTAAAGATAAACCTTATAATTGTCATTAACAAAATATAGCAAAGATCATAAATATAAATAACGTTTTTAGGACGATATTTGTATTAACACAGTTTCTCCCACTTACACCCTACTCACCGATGACCAGTGCATGCAGACACGGCAATGGCTGCCTGCAGAAGATTCGGATACACCATTACCTACTCCACCACCCCCATCTGCACCGATAGTCCAGCGCAGACGAGTAAGGATTTTAGAACCCTATGAGCCCGAACCATTTATGACACCATTTTGGAGCCACCCCAATGGCGCTATCAGGATGCATACACCTCGCAAGAGGGTACGACTACCTATAGTTCCGATCATACCACCATTTCCACCCCTATCCCCTACTTCACCCCTAGACATGATCAGGATGACTCCACCATCATCTCCTGAGTATCAGTATGCATTGACACCACTACTATCATCACCCCCTCTACCGTCGGTTAGGCCCGACCACCTGTTCACCCAAACTTACCCATTTACACCCCACCAGCGGGAGCCGACTCTAGAAGAGGATCTACCCTCTTAGAGCCGGGCCCGTATAGCAGATCCCAGTCATCCATCTTCATCATCACTACTATTTCCACCCGGTTTCACTCCTCCAGCCCGAGTCTTCGAGACTGGAGAGAGCTCCAGGGCCGTAGTAGCCCGCACACCTACCTCATCCACCATCATGACGCGTCTGGAGCGTCATGAGGAGTAGATCGATACCCTCCTGAGCATAGTTGACAGAACACCGCTTGACCGCCCCGAGACGGTCAACGGCACCCTACATGGCATCGTATCCGATAGGATGGATCTTCAGGATGGTCTGACTAGGATACAGTCAGAGATGTTCGAGACACGCTCCCATATGATAGTCCTACAATGGGAGGGACAGAGACATATTGAGGAAGCTTTGCAAGCACGCCTCAGAGCCGATACATTGGAGAACCTCGTGGAAGACATGCAGGTCCAGCATCAGACCGACATACAGAGACTTCTGGATCAAATTTTAGAACTCACAGGGCCCATGGATGCGACTTCCAGTAGCTAGGCATAGTTTACATATGTATAGTTTTGAGGCATCTTAGCCTGCCGCATGTGGAATTAATAAAGGACCTTGTAATCATTCTGTTTTGTAACACAATTGATTCAAGTTACTAATATATGTTGTTGGTTATGATTTACTATATACTGATGTTGATTTATGCTACTGTGGTTGTTCATGTGTATTGTGATTGTATCTAGACATGTCGTGATGTTACTTGTGATTGTTATGGTTCTTTGAATGATACAACTGTGTTAATACAAATATCGTCCTAAAAACGTTATTTATATTTTACGATCTTTGCTATATTTTATTAATGACAATTATAAAGTTTATCTTTGCTATATTTAGTAATAATCTTTTAAAACTCATCATAACATGCTACATTCATCACTAGGATATACATACTACATACATATATACATTTACATGTTTACATTTTTATTCTAAAAATAGAAATATGTACATGACATCATTGCATACATCATTTGGATATCTTTAGGATATCTTGAAGATTTAGAGAATATCATGGAAAGATCTTCAAGTAAAGATTTGGATTTGGTAATATCTTGGCAAGATTTGGAAAGATTTTGAAAGATATTCTGTCAGGCTCTGGCGGAACCAAAACCCATAAGGGACGGACCCCTGGATTTGGATCCGCCAAATCCGCGGGTTGTTTGAGCAGTTTGCCTATAAATAGCAAGCTGCTCATTCATGTTCAATCATCACTCATAAGCATAAATATTAGCATACATTCTTTCATTACTAACCCATACATATTTCATTCTTAGTGATCTTTCTTTTGTAGCAAAGAGATCAACGCATCACAAGCTTCAACATACCGTTGCAAGACTTGTTAGAGTAGTTACTGTGTGATTTAGTTGTACTTCACACATCATTGTTATACCAAACATTCAGTAGTGATCGGTTAGTATTTTAGTCCTTAAAATACGTAGAGTGTCGGGAGTGGTTGTGCCCTTGTAAAAGAACTCGGTATCTAGCTTTGTACCGGAAAAAGTGTAAGCGACGTTAGGTTGGTTCTACTTCGAACTAGAACTCGGTATTTAGCTTTGTACCGAAAAAAGTGTAAGCGACATGTATAAAGGTTTTCTCCGCCGAGAAGGGAGCTTGTTTCTTAGTGAAGAAAAACTCTCAAGTTAGAGGCTCGAGGAGTAGAGTAGGGCAAGGAAGAGAGTCCTTGTAGACCGAACCACTATAAACATCCGTGTTGTGGTTTGATTGTTTCCTTCCTTACTTGCTTTACTTATATTGTTTTATTATTTGCATTAAGTTGAAATCACATTAAGTATTCAAAGCGAATTAATTTTAAAAACGGTAAAAACTATTCAACCCCCTTCTAGTTTTTCCACAAACTGGAATGTAATTACAAACTCATAATAAAGAAAATTTCAAAAGAAACTTGATGAATGAAGAGAAAGTTGCTGAACTTCAGCTTTTGTAGATGATGAATCACTTTGTTCCTTAGCAACCCTATGCCAAGAGTTGATCATTTACTTACAATAGTACCCAAACATATCGTGATTTTATGATTCTCAGTGGTTGTGATTTCACATTGTGACAATATTGTTAGGACTTATATACAATCACCCTATTACTCAATGTATTCTAACATGGTCATTATGTGGATTCCAAATCTGTGTTTTCTTGTGGCATTAATAGACTATGGCTCGTAAAAGAAAAGAAACTACCACTCCCGCAACAGCAATGACTCCTGCAGCTATCCATGAACTGGTAGCCGACAGCGTTGCTACAGCTTTGGAAACTCAAGCGGCTACCATAACCCGCTCGAGTAACAACAACCGATCAACAGCTGAGAGCGAGGCATCTGCATCTCGCAAATGCACCTATAAAGATTTCATGAGTTGCCAGCCAACTTATTTCAAAGGTTCCGAAGGAGTCACCGAACTAGCTCAGTGGTTTGAGCGTACCGAAACGGTATTCATGAGGTGCAACTGTCCTGATAATAGCAAGGTTACCTTTGCTACGGGAACACTTCTGGAAGATGCAGCATCATGGTGGAACGCTACAGCCCAGACCATGGGAATGGAAGAAGCGTATCGAATTTCCTGGGTCGAACTAAAAACAAAAATGCTAAAGAAATACTGCCCTCGAACAGAAATCAGGAAACTGGAGGAAGAATTCCACCAGTTGATTGTAAGGGGTAACGATTTAAGAACCTATAACAGAAGGTTCCAAGAACTGTCGGTACTATGTCCAACTATGGTGCCGGATCTTGAAAGAACTCTGGAGAAGTACGTAGAGGGACTGCCTCGAAGCATCGAGGGAAATGTCACCTCATCAAAACCGACAACTCTGGAGGAAGCTATCACAATAGCTCAACGGTTATTGGAACGGGAAATCAAACGAAGTTCTACCTCCGCAAACAATGATCACAAGCGAAGGCTAGATGATCGTGGAACCACCACCCACAACAACAACAACAACAACAACAACAACAACAACAACAACAACAACAACAACAACCGTAACCATAACTACCAACAGAATTGCAACAACCACCACCACCAACAGAATCGCAGACAAGAAGCTGCTAGAGCTTATGTTGCTGCACCCACAGGAGAAAAAGTTTATATCGGAACCCAACCCCAGTGCAACTAATGTAAACTTCATCACACTGGACCTTGTCGTGCAATTTGCGGCAATTGCCGAAAAGTAGGCCATAAAACAACTGACTGTCGAGCCACGGGTGCAAATTCACAGCCCGTAGTGATAGTGTGCCACGGTTGTGGTGAGAAAGGGCACTACATGAACAACTGCCCAAAACAAAATCAGAACAACGTTGCTCGTGGGAGAACATATGTGCTCGGTGACGGGAATACACCACAGGAACCCGGCGTCGTCACGGGTACATTCTTACTGAACCAACACAATGCTAAAATATTATTTGATTCCGGAGCTGATAAGAGCTTTGTGTCTACCTCATTTGCTTCACTGCTTAATATTGCCCCAGTAGAACTAGACACTACATATGAAATCGAAATAGCTAACGGAAACCTCATAGGCACCAACACAATGATCCAAGGTTTCACCCTAGCACTTCTAAACAAACCTTTCCCCATTGATCTCATGCCTATTCAACTCTGTAGCTTTGACGTCATTATTGGCATGGATTGGTTATCCAAGCACCACGCCAGAATCATCTGTGACGAGAAGGTCGTCCAAATTTCACTTAATGGTGAAACTCTTATCGTTTGTGGCGATCACAGTAAAACTCGACTCAACATCATCTCGTATATCAAGACGATGAAGTACATGAACAAAGGATGTCACATATTTTTGGTTCAGGTGATGGAGAATGAATCAAAAGAAAAACAACTTGAAGAGGTGCCAGTTGTCAAGGACTTTTCTGAAGTATTTTCGGAAGATTTGTCGGGCATTCCACCAGTTCGACAAGTAGAATTTCAAATTGATTTAGTGCCTGGAGCAGCACCAGTTGCTAAAGTACCTTATCGGTTGGCACCTTCCGAAATGAAAGAACTGTCTGAGAAATTGAAAGAACTGCCAGATAAAGGATTTATCCGACCAAGTTCATCACCTTGGGGAGCACCGGTCTTATTTGTCAAAAAGAAAGACGGAACGTTATGAATGTGTATTGATTATATGGAGTTAAACAAAATCACAGTGAAGAATCGATATCCATTGCCCAGGATTGACGATTTATTTGACCAGCTACAAGGATCGAGTGTCTACTCGAAAATTGATCTGAGATCGGGATATCATCAGCTAAGGGTCAGGGAAGAAGACATTCCTAAAACAGCCTTAAGAATGCGGTACCGGCATTATGAATTTCAAGTAATGCCATTTGGTCTCACCAATGCACCTGCAGTGTTCATGGATTTAATGAACCGAGTATGCAAACCATACTTGTACAAATTCGTGATCATGTTCATCGATGACATCCTAATCTACTCACGCAGCAAGGAAGAACATGTTGAACACTTGAGAACCATTTTGGAGTTGCTCAAGAAGGAAAAGTTGTACGCAAAATTCTCCAAATGTGATTTTTGGATTCCAACAGTACAATTTCTTGGCCATATCATCAACAGTCAAGGTATCCACGTAGACCCTGCCAAGATTGAGGCGGTTAAAGATTGGGCATCTCCTACAACCCCAACCAAGATTCGTCAATTTTTAGGTCTCGTTGGTTACTACAGGAGGTTCATAGAAGATTTTTCAAAGATTGCAAAGCCTTTGACTGAATTGACCCAGAAGAACAAGAAGTACATCTGGGAAGAAAAACAAGAGTCAACTTTCTAACTCTTAAAACAAACGCTATGTGAAGCACCCATCTTAGCACTACCTGAAGGAAGTGAAGACTTCGTAGTGTATTGTGATGCATCACATCACGGTTTAGGTGCAGTGCTAATGCAAAGAAACAAGGTAATAGCTTATGCTTCTAGACAACTAAAAAAGAACGAATAAAACTACACCACTCATGATCTAGAATTAGGAGCAGTGCTAATGCAAAGAAACAAGGTAATAGCTTATGCATCTAGACAGCTCAAAAAGAACGAAGAAAACTACACCACTCATGATCTAGAATTAGGAGCAGTGGTCTTTGCTCTTAAGATATGGAGACATTACGTGTACAGTACCAAGTGCACGGTTTTCACCGATCACAAAAGTCTTCAACACATCCTGGATCAAAATGAGCTGAACATGAGACAACGCCGATGGTTAGAATTGCACAACGATTAAGATTGTGAAATTCGCTATCACCCCGGGAAAGCGAATGTTGTGGCTGATGCCTTGAGCAGAAAAGAAAGAATAAAACCTCTCCGAGTCCGATCTCTAGGAATGACCATTTGTTCACCACTCCCATCACAAATTCTCATAGCCCAATAAGAAGCTCTCAAAGAAGAGAACGGACCCCATGAGAAAATTTACGGTATGCCAGATAATGAAAATGGTTTTGTAAAAAGATCAGACGGTATGCTGTGTTTCAAAGAAAGAAATTGGGTTCCTCTCTACGGAGGTATTCGAGATCTCATCATGCATGAATCCCACAAATCCAAGTACTCTTTTCACCCGGGTTCTGACAAGATGTATCAGGATCTCAAAAAGATCTATTGGTGGCCAAACATGAAAGCCGACATCGCTGAGTATGTAAGGAAGTGTTTGACTTGTTCAAGAGTCAAGGCGGAAAGTCAAAAGCCGTCGGGATTGCTTATACAACCTGAACTACCAGTATGGAAATGGGAAAGAATTACTATGGATTTCATCACTAAATTACCAAAGATGTCAATTGGATTGGACACCATCTAGGTCATCATTGATCGTCTCATAAAGTTCGCTCATTTCTTAACAATCAAAGAAACTGACGAGATGAACACTCTCGTTCAGTTGTATCTAAAGGAAATAGTAACTCGACATGGAGTTCCAATCTCCATTATCTCAGATAGAGATAGCCGATTTACCTCAAGATTTTGGCAAACTCTACAAAAAGCTCTCAGTATACGTTTAGACATGAGCACCGCTTATCACCCTCAGACTGATGGGCAGAGTGAAAGAACGATCCAAACCTTAGAAGACATGCTCTAGGCATGTGTAATAGACTTCGGAAAGGGTTGGTATAAACACTTGCCATTAGCTGAATTTTTTTACAACAATAGTTACCACGCCAGCATCAAGGCAGCACCATTTGAAGCACTTTATGGTCGAAAGTGCAGATCGCCTGTTTGTTGGGCAAAAGTTGGTGATGTACAACTCACAGGACCAGAACTGATACACGAAACAACAGAAATTATTTTTAAGATCAGACAACGACTACAAGCTGCTCGTGATAGACAGAAAAGTCACGCCGATGTGAGGCAAAAACCCATGGAATTACAAGTTGGTGACAGGGTTATGTTAAAAGTTTCCCCATGGAAGGGAATGGTACGCTTTGGAAAGCGTGGAAAGTTGAATCCAAGGTACATTGGGCCATTCAAAATCCTCGAAAGAATTGGTCCAGTTGCTTACAAACTTGAGCTCCCTGAAGAACTCAGTAGAGTACACAACACATTTCACGTTTCACAACTGAAGAAATATTTGTCAGATGAAACTCTTGTCTTCCCAATGAAAGAAATCAGACTCGATGACAAACTCGTATTCACAGAAGAACCAATGGAAATAATGGACAGAGAGGTGAAATAACTAAAGCAAAATCGTATTCCCATTGTCAAAGTTTGATGGAACTCTAAACGAGGACCAGAGTACACATGGGAATGTGAGGACCAAATTCGCGACAAATACCCCCATTTATTCCCATAGACAACCCTAACAACTATTTTAGATTTTAATTCCGGTACGGAATTCTGTTTGACGGGTAGGTACTGTAGCAATCTGTAAAATTCCTCAGTAATTTGTACATGCTAATCAAGTATTAATTTACTAATACAGTTCAGTTAACCATTTTTATGGGCAAAATTTGAAATTTTTTTTTATTACATTTCATAATTCAAACACATTGATACGTGATTCACAAACACATTGGAACGAGCTCACACATGGACCACAACGAATCCAACACACTCATTATAAACCAAACAGATCACACTTACTATTCCTGACCCAACTTTTGGCCTGGTACTATTCAAAGCCCAACCCAAGTTTTATATTTCTTATTATTTCACTCGATTAACTCTCCATCACTTGGCCACGATTTCTTTCGATTTCGACACACAAGATATGCAACATTTTACATATTTCGAATCCTTATACACCAAATAATTAGGATTTCGAGTCTCACTTGCTCATTCGAACATTTGATATATTATCAGGACCCAAAGTAAGCCCCTCTCGAGACATGTACAATTCACACCATATTAATCCAAATCGATCTAAACCAATTTTCCCCTAGCTCTTTTGATTTTCTCTAGTCGAATTCGAGTTCACAACATTGTTCCTCCTCACTCCCCACATTTTGGTCACGCTACATATTTGTTTTGGACCCTTATATGTCTAACGAGGCATATATACATATATACATGTACAACTCGATACATGACCAAATATACACACAATCTATACTCCTAAAAATCCTAAGTACTCAAGTATTATTCTCTTATCCTGCTACACATCAAATCAAGTCCAAGTTGAGTGATTATTATACATTAAACTTGCTTAAATACATGCATATATACGTTCGATACATACACATTTAATCCCATTCACACTTGAACTTTTCACACACTATTCTCTCTAGTTTTTCTTACTGCCAAGACCTCACAAGGAAGCCAGGACCTTTCTCCCTTTGTTCGAGCCAATTCTAAGTCGAAAAACATTATTCTCGGATCATTGGTGATCATTCTAACATGCCATATACAAAAATCTCAAGTTCTAGTCCACTTTCACGTATAACTCACCACCTTAAGGGTGTTGTAAGTCCTTTGAACTCAATATCCTACTCTTAAACATGTTCTCAATATCTCATGCATCGTTATATATTTTACTCGAACGTATTTCACTTTCTATTGATTTTTACGCTTTCTTATTATTTATTTACGTTATACCTTTGACCTCCTTCGTGGATGGCTAGAGAAATATCGAGTTACATATTTGTTCGACACTCACATCTTTATTTTTATGCATATCGAGACCCATTTTTATCATATGTTGCATCATATAATTTATATCACACAATTATATGTCATATTTCATTTTTGTACCATTTCATTATATCGACTAAGAATGGCCTCATTATAATCAAATTCATACACACTACATATTTTTTTTATTGCTCAACCTAATACTCCACAAGCCAAACAAATAAGCTGTTGTTATAAGCTTCCATTATAAGCTCTTAAAAGTCCATTTGAAACCCCATTTTGATCGCTACTCGGAACTATTTTAAAACTCTCATTTTATACGATTGGGCTTTTAAGCCCAATAAGCAGACCAATAAGCTCAGTTGTTATGTTTTTAAGGCCTAAAAATCAGCCCAATGATAAGCCCAAAATGTTCTCAATCCCAACGGATCATAAAATGTTATTGGGCTTAGGTTTTTGTATCGTTAAAGCCCAATAAGCAAGAAATAAGTACTTTTTATGAATAAGCAGTTTATTTAGACTCAAATAAGCTTTATAAAGATGTTAAAACTTTTGGAAAACATTTCACACCATTTTTGTAATTTTTGGACTAAGTTTGCAAAATATTCCACTTATCGGGTTAAAAGTGTAAAGTTTATATAATTATGTTCTAAACTGTTAAATTAGTAACCTGAGGGTAGAAAATGATCAAACAATAAACAGAAGGCTTAAAATGTCATTTTGGAACTTTTTGGACTAAAAATGTAATAAATAACTAACCAGGGACTAACGGTGCAAAACTTACTCCGTTAGGGTAGAAAGTGTAAAATCTGTATAAGATCAAGGACTAAACAGTAACTTCATTTCATATTTAATTCCATTTCATATTTTACACTTTCACGTGCATTTTTACATTTCGTTCAATATATTTAAACACGTTACGTTTATATTTAGGGATAAATGTTAAAAAAAAGTACGCAACTTTACGTAAAACATGGTTTGACGTAGTCAACAAAAAACCTTCCCAATTTTTTATGTAAACTCACGAATACCCCATTAAAAACGCATTATTTTATCTGGGCAGCAGGTTTTCGCCACCTCAGCATTTTATTTTATTTTTTATTTTTTTTAATTTTCCACATTTACCCTTTTCCCTTCCCCTAATTTACCCTTTTCCATCTTCTTCTTCTTTATGCATTTGGAAAAAGCTATTAAAGCATTTCTAACAATTAACTCTACTTTCAAATTTTGTTTTTAACGTGGAAATTATGACATTATATTCTCCAAAATTAGTAACTTCTTCAATTCTATAGTAACTCATGTTACTCAAAGTATCAATTAATGGACAACTGTCTTTATATATGATCCAGCAAATGGTTTACTCAACAAGCTAAAATTATACAGTAATAACCAAAGATTTAAAGTAAAATAAAAAGGAGCTAGTTCACAGTCGATTCTATTATAGAGCTTGCAGTGAGTAAGCTTCTTCAAACATATCAATGGTTTAAATTCCTAAGCTATATGAATGTAACATAATGATAATGAATAGGACTAAAAAAAAAAGTTATTCTAGCTAACCCAAATTCCACTCTAGAGAAAGTAGCTAACCACCTGGGCATCTTTTCCAAAAACCAAAAACCCACCACAGGAACACCACCACTACCAGTGGTATACACCCAAAAACCACCACAAATGACACCAACCAAAAACCAAAAACCAATATCATAAAAACCAACAAACCAATATTGGTTGTAAACCAGTGGTAGGCCTCGAATCCAGAAACAATCTTCAGTAGCAAAAACCCAAAAAAACTTGGTTAATGCTAGGCCTCGAATCCAGAAACATCAATTGATATGTCGAATCCAGTAGCAAAAACCCTCGAATCCAGAAACATCAATTGATCTGTCGAATCCAGTAGCAAAAACCCAACATCAATTAACCCATAATTAGTCTCTTTCCATTTAAATCATGAGCACAGAACATCAAAAACCCAACAACAGATCAAGATCCAAACACCATTTATATCAGTCGATGGTTGTTGGGATTGTTCTTGATCTTCACTGTCGATGGTTGTTGGGATTGTTCTTCACTGTCGATGGTTGTTGGGATTGTTGTTGATCTTCACTGTGGAAAATTTTTATGAGGTGGGTTTATGGTTGTTGGGATTGTTATTAGTGTTGTGTTGTTGTTGATCTTCATGAAAATCAAACCCAGAAAGTGTTGATTTGTGAGGTGGTTTATGGGTTTGTAGGGAAAAGGGTAAACTAGTCCAATTGGTAAAAAAAAAAACCTGTAACTGGCTTGGTGGGTCACATGTTGCGTTTTTAAAGGGGTATTCGTGAGTTTACATAAAAAATTGGGAAGGTTTTTTGTTGACTACGTCAAACCATGTTTTACGTAAAGTTGCGTACTTTTTTTAACATTTACCCCTTATATTTATATAACGAGTTTTTAACGATTTACTTAACGTTTCGTTCAACCACTTTCGAGAAAACGATATTTATGAATTCAATAACATAAAAACAAGATAATATTATATATAATATTATTTTTTAACTTTAAGCATTTTAAGCATATCACTCACACACATCACAAATCAAATCGTTATCCGTTACTCATTTTCACACTCACTATTCGTATTAAGTCAAAACTATCAAATTCTCAGACTTCACTATTATTCAGGTCGTGTGTTGGAGCCGTTCCTATAATTCACTTGATTTCACATTTCACCTTGCCAGTTACACTCAAGGTGAGTCATAGCCCCACTTTTACTTATTTAACAACTTTACACTCTATGGGGGAGATACATGCTACAAACTAGAACACAAGTATTTTCTGTATGCTTCACCTGATTGATATTTACTAAGTTACTCTATTGCCAAAAGCCCCTCACATCATGAACCATTAATCACTTGCGAGTGAACACGAGTATAATGAATAGATCTATTGGAGGCTGACTGCCTATTCCACTAATGCCTGACGGATAGCCTTAGTTGCTAGTCGGATTAGTCGCAATGCACTATATTTGAAGGAAATAGGGAGACGGCAATCTCCTATTACATGAGGGCCACATTATCATCGGTTACTAACACTGTTAACGTTTGCATGTCATGAGACTTAGGGCAATATACACAACTGTAATATCACCATTTCAAACATGATTGTAATACACAGGCAATCACAAACTTGTGTTCCAAACTGATTATTATTACAAACTCTATGATTTCACTCAACAATTTTGTTGACTTTTAGCATGTTTATCTCAGGTAATTAGCGGAGCAGACAAGGCACGGAGTGGGCATTAAAACTTATGGTTTTTGGTGGTGTAAAATAAATTATGTCATTCGTTTTCAAACTACTACACCCTTTTATTGGATTTCACAACTCCGATATTTTCACCTTTGTAACTGAATTATTATTTGAATGACGAACAACTTTCAAAACGCCTCTTTTGAGCCATTTTCTATGATTATGACAAAGATCCTCCCCGTAATACCCCGATTAGTCTTCCGCTGTTAACTCATAATTTAGGGGGTGTTACACAATCCACCCCCAAATGTTACACCCAAATCGCCTTAATCTACCTTGTATGCACTCATCTTTAGTGCATTATTGTTACACACATTTATTTAAACCCTTTGTTAATTGTCTTGTTTATTATATGGTTGCTAAGTCGAGTCATATCTTGTAAATACAGTTATGAGACGATTGTGACTCATGGGTTAAGTACTATTTATTATGGAGTAATGGGGAAGAAAGTCAAATGTTATTACCCCCCATATGTACGTTAATCTTTAAGTACTTCACGTGTTTTGATCTTTGCAATTCGGGTTATTAGTTAGTTTTATTTATTCAAAAGTTCAAGTGTAGGGATGCAACTATAAATCCCTTGTTTATGGATGTACATTTTATGGACGGTAGAGCATGAGTGTATGAAAAAAAGAAAAATAAAAGAAAAGAAAGAAAGAAAGAAAGAAAAAAGAAGAGAAAATCGAAAAAAAAAGAAAAAGAAGAAAAAAAAAGAGAAAAAAACATACGGACTACCATCCCGTCTTTATCTTTTGTTTAAGTCAAGAAAGAGTCAAAAAAAATACAAAAAGAGTTAGAAGTTAGTGAGTCGAGTCTTGGCTTAGCAACGTCACGCTTTTACATGTGACTGACTTAGATAATTGATTTGCCACCAATAAAAATCCTTATATCCACAAAACCGTGT
Source organism: Artemisia tridentata subsp. tridentata (assembly GCA_021014915.2). Taxonomy (NCBI): domain Eukaryota; kingdom Viridiplantae; phylum Streptophyta; class Magnoliopsida; order Asterales; family Asteraceae; genus Artemisia; species Artemisia tridentata. The sequence goes on along the minus strand of CP139506.1, from coordinate 347,303,488 downwards.
TTTCCATACCCTTACACCTAACGTTACAACCCTTTAGAAGCCTCATTTTATAGTTTATCCTTGGTGCTTATGCCAAAGTGGTGGAGGTTTGATCCATTCTCAAGCCTATGGTAATCTATATGCTATAACAAGTAGAGAGTTTTATTTTCCCGTTTACATTCATGTTATATAACTTATACACCCGAGAGATGTGAGAATCCAAACACTTTATGTGAGGTGCTAGTATATAATTTCCATGCTTGTTATGATTATTGTGGAAATAATGTATGTTGTAATTACTTTTGAACCAATGCTAAATGACCCCTAACTTGTAGATTGACTAGGATAAAAGCACATTTGCTTGAGGACAAGCAAATCACAAGTGTAGGGATATTTGATAAGGATTTAAAACATACCTTTTTAAGGGGTCATTTAGTCCCTAAAGTCGTATGTATTTGATCAATTATTGCCTTAAATCATTTCTTTTTGCATTTTAGGTACTTGGGATGCAAAATATGAAAACCGGCAAGTTTTGGGCTAATTTGGACAAGAAAGTGAAGAAAATGACCAAGTCGCGAATCTATCAGGAAAGGGACCCTGACGGCGTCACAACTTACAAAGTGACGCCGTCACTTGTATTTGAAGACCAAGATTTAGAGCAAAAATTACACGAGACGGCTTAGACTTTTTTAAAAGCGACGACGTCACACTTCATGACGATGTTAGAGACACAAGGCGATGCCGTCACTACGGCGGCGGTGCAATAGAAGAAACTCTAATGACGGCGGGCTGACGGCGTCACAACCATAACGTGACGCCGTTACACTTGTAAAACTATGTATATTTTCGCATGTTTTCCTTTATTGATGTAAAACTTTGAAGAGGCGAAACCTTAGACGAATTTCACAACTTTTGTAAGGCTTTTACAGCCACTTTTGCTCATGTTTTATTGAAGTTAAGTGATCCCTCTTTAATCATTCAATATGTCTATGTGTTGTTTGATTATATGCCTTTCTTTTCTTCACTTTAACATGCTAGGCTAAATTAATTAGTGTTTGCTTAGATCTAATGAAACCTAGTTGTTGATTATTAATTGTCATCTCTTGTTTGATTGGTTGTCTTGCGTTAGGAATAGGAAAACTGGCTATAATCTTATATGTGTTAGTTTGAACGTCCAACTTAACGCCTTCATACCCTAGAGTGCATTGGTGGTTTATTTTCGTTGTATTTATTGTGTGAGTTGCGGCTTGTAGATAGTAGAAGATCCTAAGGAGATGACTTAATTGTCACTTGTAGATCTAGGGTTTTCTAAAGGAGACTTATACACTCATAGAGTTAGGGACACTGGCACCACCCTACGACAATGTAGGAATACAACGCACCAATTAAACAAGGGCGTAACAATTTGACTAATCAATAAGAGATAACTAGGGAGTAAGGAAATCTAAGCAAACACCTTTACCTATTATAAGAGTTACCACTTTACTTTTCCGCATATTTAGTTTAATTTAGTTTTAATTAGTTTAATTAGTAGTTTTAAACACCCACTCTTCAAACCCCGAAATTTTAATTGGTTTTATAAAAAATATAAAAAAAATACAAAAAGAATCCTACCGCACCTTTAGACCTATATCGTCATACACTTCGGACTTCACAACACTATTCCCCTAGAGAATGATCAATCCCCCTTGTCTTGCCTATACTACACTACAACGGTTAGGTAAACTGCGTAGGAAGATTGTAAAACTCGGTAGGTTTTAGCAAAAATCCCCATCAGTTAGACACCGAGTATGATCATGTAGTCATGTGGAGAAGCTGTGCTAGATGCACACAAAGTATTATGCAAAAATGTCATGTTTATGTCAATTCAGATTCCGTTATCTCACTAAGTCGCAAGGACTTACTGTTCTCAGTTTCATGTTTTGTTGGTGCAAGATGAGACCAATTTACATGTTGATATTGGGCTTTATCGGGTAAATTGGTGTAGCTCACGGGTTAGGTAACGAGCTTTTCACCACCATCTCATGTTATCGATTTGAAATGTCCCAAAGCAAGGGTCACTTTTCATGTCAAGTTAAAAGAGTTCAAGTCATGTATTTTTGCAAGTTGTTTTGTAGTCAAAGTCATCTATTGAGCTAGTTACAAGTTTTAAAGGAGTGTTTGGATTTAGCCTTCTTTGTTAAAAATGATGTTTCCGCAAGCTTTAACCATGTATTCAGTACTTGTTATGATATATAAATGTTTAATATTCAGTTTAGTTAAGCTTTATAGTTTTCCGCTGCGTCAAAATTAAGTTTCATGGCAAAGCATGTTTACAAACAACATGGTACAGATCCTTTGGGGACCCATGGATCCATTTTGGATCCATGCACTTGTGGAGATCCGTGTCTCATTCAACATAAAAAAATTCGAGGCACGGCGTTTCAGCTTAGTGGTGAAAATGATGAAGATTTAACGACGCGTGTTGAACTCTTGTATTATGACAATGAAGGGAAAAAATTTCCTCACGGAAAAGCTTGGATTTTTTTTGAAAGGCAACCATAAAGGGTTGAATCCTAATCCGTCACATGTAATAAGAACCCGAGGACGACCAACCGAAAAAGATCCTGATCTATTTGAAGATGATGGTTTTCCATGTCCACTCGATAAAGAACGGCAGAGGGCAAAAATTCAATGATCTTCAAAATCATCCGCCACTTCCAACTCACAAGAAGCTTTTCAGGAAACGACGCAACAACAACTCGCTTTAGACCGTGAAGCAAAGATGAAAAAAATAAGAAACGTTCCAAGGGCGAGAGTTGAAATAATCAAATCTTAAACACGGATTGAGGACATGAAGCTGCTTGCTATCAATACCGACGGAATGGATCCAGTAGACGCGGCTATTCTCGAGGATGACAAAATGGAAATACGAGCAAAACATTTTCCTCAAAACTAGTTCAGTTCTTATACTTTTATTTAATGTCTTTTTCTATTATTATTTTATGTAATTTTTTATGTCTTTTACATTTTTAATAGAATTTTAATTTTAGTTCAATGTGTTGTTTTATTTAAATAAATAAAAAAGATAATTGTGGGGTATAGGGGTGTTCTATAACTTGAATAGTGGAGGAAGACTATATTTTGTTAAGGTATAGAGGTTGACTTATAAGGGGAAAAGAAGTGACAACAAAAAATGTTATTCTCTACATCCCAAATTATAAGTACATTTTTAATTTGAACAAAGTTTAATAAAATCCCACAAACTAATCTATTCACCCATTAAATATCTTTTCTCTCAACTAAAATGTCTTATGATTGGTTGAAATAAAAAACAGACATGTATTTTGAGACAACAAAAAATAAAAAAATAGACTTATAATTTGAGACGGAGAAAGTATAACTCGAGCTTTGGAATCGTCGAGAGGAGTTAGGCGGAATTTTTTTTAATGGTGATGATAGAAATGAGAGGAAGATGGTTTGGATTAGTTGGGGTAATATCTTGGCGTCAAAGAAAAATAGAGGTCTTGGGGTCTCTAGTTTTTACGCTCTCAATCGTGCTCTTCTTTTCAAATGGGTGTGGCGCTTCATTACTCAAGGTCCCTCTTTATGGTAGAATATCATTAAGGCCATTCATGGTGCTACAGGAGCCTTGGATAATCACTTACTTTCCAACAAAAATTCCATTTGGATTGACATTGTTCGTGACTTATCTTATCTTAAGCAAAAAGGGCTTGATCTCGTGTCCTTTGTAAGGAAGAAAGTGGGAAACGGGATGAACACCTCGTTTTGGGTCGACGCTTGGTCTTGAGATACTGCATTGAATTCGTTTTTTCCAAGACTTTTCGCTTTGGAATCATGCAAATATATTTCAATGGCTGAAAAAATGAGACACGTGGCTTTAGATTTCTCTTTTCGTTGTCATCCAAGAGGAGGGGCTGAAGAAGAGCAATTTCGCGGCTTAATTTCTCGTCTTTCTAATGTTATTCTCCCACAAATCAAATATCGTTGGTCTTGGTCTTTGGATGGTTTGGGTGGTTTCTCGGTTAATTCGGTTCGTAACTATATAGATGATTCTCTTATCCCTAAACAAGATGTTCCTACAAGGTGGTTGAAGTTGCTTCCTATCAAGGTTAATATTCTTGCATGGAAGATTTGGCTGGATAGATTACCAACTCGTTTGAATCTCTCCTCTCGTGGTTTGGAGATCCCTTCGATATCTTGTCCCTTATGTAACGAGGCTGCGGAATCTACTTCTCATATTTTTTTCACTTGTCCTCTTTCGCGGCAAATAAAGCGCAAAGTCTCGCGTTGGTGGGAGCTAGAAGATTTATGCTTCAATTCTTATAGTGAGTGGCTCGTTTGGCTTTTCAACTGTAATCTTTCCGCTCGTATGAAAGACTTTTTTGAAGGTACTTGCTATATGGTTTGGTGGCTCATCTGGAGATTTAGAAATCAATGCTTATTCGGATCGTCCCAGCCTAGACGAGACATTTTATTCGATGATATTGTTCAAATGTCTTTCTTGTGGATTTCTAGCCGTACCTAAACTTAACTGGACAACTTGGATGCAAAATCCTATGTTTCTAAATTTGTAATAGTTTCTAGCTTCTTGCTAGCTTTTAATAAAATGCCGTTCAAAAAAAAAAAACTCTGAAAATCTAAAATACCTTGTGCTCTAATAGCGAGAAGTCTTTTTGCACTAGAGCAAACATGAGTGGTTTACCACTTTAATGCGTAGGCATTATAGTCAACAATAGGTTTGAACTGTAATCCACTTGACTCCACACATTTTCAAAGCACCGTAGTCAAAATTTAAAATTGCGATGACAGACTAATTTAGCCATTATATTTCAATCACATACGATTGTATGCTACATTTTTCATATAATCTCATTCAAGTTTTATTTTGTCATCTCTTGGACTTTGATTACCCGCAATCAACGCCACCACATTCATTTTAGTAACGTAGTCGGTGTAAACACTATGTCCTAAATACATATTCCTTTAGTAAATAAAAAGCTATTTAATAAGTTTGTTTTTTTTTCCCTCAAAAATATCTAAATAATTAGTATTTTTTCCTCAAAAATACAACGTTGGATTACTGTTCATGAACGGAAATTTTGGTAACAAACCCCCTTAACTATAAATACAAATTACCCTTGACATCATTAAACTTTATATTTCGCTTATTTTAGGATTCTTGGGCATGTCCAAAATCCTTGTATGTAATTCTCGTATAAGGTTGGTATTTTAATATATTCACCACTTTCACCAGGAAAAAAAAAAAAAAAAAACTTTATACTTTTTATCATCTTATTTAATAGTATAACAAATTAACTTCGAAACCTAATAAACATTATATTCTTACTCTTTTTTATTGAGAATGTTATCATGTCATAACAACATATGCTTAAACACCTGCCGCAAAAGCGCCGGGGCTAACAATCTTCGTACATACACATTTTAGATACAAGTTAATCTCAAACAAGGCGTAAACTCTCAACACTTTTGGGAAACATCCTTAACTTGCACATTGATACCCTGTGTGTGGTATTTTGAGTAAGAATCAGTTAAACTGGATGGACATAGTTAGAAATGGGGTCATCCTTGAGGTGTTTATAGACCCGTATAAAATGTCATTATGAAGCCAGGAAATGGAAGGTTTTGTGAAATTAGTTGGGTTCGTTTTGCCAATTACGGTTAGATATTGTCTAAAGTGTACTTGGGAATAAGGTTGCATCATATATAAAATAAATCCGAACTTACAGTTGCCCTTTAAGACAAAACATATTTGAATGAAAACTCTTTTCTTTTCTTCTGAGATGAATACGTAAGATTTTGAAATGAAATGCATACTTAATTAGCGGTTTGGTGGCTCGTTGATAAAAATTATTTAATGACCCAACCGTAATACAACGGTCGTCCTTGTGGTCATGCACCCTTTTAGACGCGTCTCTCCCATTACACAATGTTGGTCACAGTCGTTGTCATGTTTAAAGAATGCTCAACTCGGTCCTATTTAAGACCGAGTCCTCCATCTTTTTTGTGTGTGAATGTGTGTTATTTAATTGTTTTTGTAGGGCATGTTTTTTATGCTGTTCTTGGTCTTCTCATTAGGTTGTTTAAAAAAAAAAAACCTGATATGACCATTGATAAAAGGGTGCATTAGTGTGTAATACAATGGTCATTAAGTTGTTTAAAAAAAAAAAAAAAAAAAACTGATATGACAGTAGTGTGAGTGGTCACGATTACATGTAGCCTGATAAAACTTTAGGGTGCGTTTGGTTCGCAAGTGGGATTGGAATTGGATTTGAATTTGGGAAAGGTTTGAAAGATTTGGGAAAGGTTTGGGGAAAAAGTAGGAGAGAGAAAATATATTATTATATATAATTTATGGTTGAAAAAATTATAAAATAAGAAAAAGAATAAATAATGTGTGGTTGAAAATTTTTGATCAAATAAAAAAAAAAATGTGATTGGATGGAATGGTAAAAACCCACCAACTTTGGGGGAATGAAATCTCATTCCTTGATTCCCAAAGTTGTGGGCCCAAAACCAACCAAACAATCATATATGGAAATCAATCCATTACTTTGAATCCAAACCCACTAAACAAACGCACCCTTAATGTTTAGTCAGACTCAAAGAAACCAAATGCATACAAACATGTGAACATTAGCTATTGATCCTAAAAGTCAATAATCAACATAACAAATTTGATGATTTATTTATTTATTTGAAAAGGAGTCAAACCCATTTTTCTGTCATGTTCGGGACATCCAACCCACCACCAAATTATTCGACTAACATGAAACACACATTACATAATTAATCTTGTTCTCAATCCCAATTATTTGCTTTGCAATTTTAAATCATACGAATAACCTCATTTTTAATCCGAAGTACTTAAATTTGTGTGTGTCACAGTAACGTGATATTAGTAGGTGTACTAATACGATAATAGTGTGGTCGTCTTTGTTGAAAAAGACACTCAAACAACAAGTTATTTCACGTCTTAATTGAGACTTGACATACAATCACATAGTTTAGTTAGTTAATGAGCGCTCACGTATACTCCGTAACTAACTAGTTATATCTTGTTAATACTCCATCCGTCTCAAAATTATTGTCCCCTGACAAAAAACACACAGTTTAAGAAAACATAATCATTACTGCATTTTTTGCAAAATGTCACTTTTACCCTTATGAAATTAATTAAATCTTTGAATGATGTTTGTAATTTTTAGTAACATTAGGTGCAATATGGTAAACTTGCTACATTCTTAACAACTATATATGGAAGTGGAAAATAATTTTGAGACAACCGAAAATAGAAAAAAGGACTATTAATTTGAGACGGAGGGAGTAATGTGATATTAGTAGGTGGTCTTTTTATTCTGTTATTGCTTGCAAATCAATTGGACCAAATACTATGTTTTATAAAATGACAAAATCTTAGTACGCATAACTCAAACATGGCAAAAAATTTGACTTATTCACATGGATGATCATAATGTACCACCAACAAGATCCACGATCACAATCAAACACAACTAACGTAAGAATAGTTGTCAGTTGTCACACATAAAAATATATCATGAGCTGTTCGATCGTGCATACTATTCTCTAATTAATGCACTTATTTATAAACTTTATCATAAAATCATATATTAACATGTTCTCTTACTTCGACACCACTATCGTAAACATGGTGGAATTTATACACAATTCAAAAATAGCATTACAATTACTACCTCCGTTCCAAAATAAATGTCATCTTTGACTTTTTCGAGTCTTTTTTATTAAACTTTGACCTTAAATATTTTTATTTGTATTACATAATATTTGATGCGAAGTATATGAATGAATTGGGTTTTAAATGTATTTCCATTGGTATAATTTTCATCAAGTATTATATAACACAAATAAAAATATTTAAGGTCAAAGTTGAATAAAAAAGACTCGTAAAAGTCAAAGGTGACATTTATTTTGAGACGGAGAGAGTATATGCATTTCTTCTAAGAAAAAATGTAAATTAAAGACTTATATCCATGATTAAAAAAAAAAAAAAAAAAAAAAAAACTATACTTAGATCCGCCAACTATATCATCCGACCTGTGAAATATGTCACAGGTCAAATGTCACAGGTCAGATGGTAAAAACAATCGTGATATCAGGCAAATATACTTGTCTTTTGGCCTTTCTTCAACATAACCCCGATTTTCTTTAACATGTTGCCCGTTTTCTTGTTTGATGATTCATCATCGACATCTTCGGGATTAGACAAATTCGACTTTTCACTTACGACACTAAAATCGAATGTATCGGACGCCTCCACAAACTTCCCGTTACCACCCTCACCCAAAACCATCTCGGCTGCAACCTCAGCAGCCTTCCTCCACTGTTCCATTTGCACTTTTAACCTCCATAACTCGTTTTCCAGCTCAGCTTTTGCTTCCAAAGCGGACGCCAACTCCAATACACGTCCTGCCTCGTCATTTTCAAAATTTTCCATGCTCGATTTTATTTGACTAACGAGTTCTAAAGCGCGTGTTTCTGACTCTTTAGACTCGTTTAATTCAATCTTAAGCTCTTGAACTAAATCAGCAGTTTCCGAGAGTTCCAACTTTAGTTTCACTACCTCATCATTAGCCTCTTCTGCTTCAACCAAATTTCTTAACCGAATTTTGAGTTTTTGGTTCTCGTTTAAAACCGCGGCTAAGGCTTGTGAGTCCATAGAATGATGTTTCTGAACAGCTTTCAATTCAGATTCCCAAGCCCGGTCTCGGTCTTGTGAGATTTTCCTGAGTTCCTGGATACGCGACTCTTCACAAGCCCAAAGCTCGTCGAGTTGTTGTTGTGACTCATCTAGTTTTGCTGACACAGCCGCAAGTTGTTTCTTGGCTTCTTCGGCTTCCTGTTGGGCACGTTTTTTACATGACTCGGATTCCGTTAGTTGTTTCTTTGTTTTCTTGAGTTCTTCTTGAAGCTGAACAAGTTCGGTTTCCAATTCGGGTACTTTGCCAACTCGCTTTTTCTGCAATATTTTGAGGTATGTTAAACATTTGCAACATAGCCCAAATATGGAATTTTGGATCCAATTCTAATCTATTGCAACACTTTTTTTTGCTTAGACCATACCAATAGTTTTCAAATATAATGTGGAAAACTTTTAATATGACTCCTGGAATTCAGAAACGGACAATAATTTTGGGACGGATCCTGGCATATCATACATTCATACCTCGGATGTTGGGCCGCGTGGTGATCGGTTGTCAATGGCTTTAGGACTTTTGGTAGTCAAACTTCGCGATGAAACATTTTCACGGTTTGCTCCTGTGATCTTGGGTCTGCCCGCGGATCCTGTACCTCCGCCTCTGTTATAACAAACAAATCATGTAACATTAAACATAAAAAACGGAACTTTCGCCTCTTAAAAGATTATGAACTCATAAATAAAGGAAAACAGGAGCACATACCTTGTTTTGGGATTTTGCATTGTCTAATTGACCCTTTAGCGAGAGTGCCTACAATGGGTTGAAAGGACTATTTGAGGATGAAAGATTTGTCACATATATGTATGATATGTACATGTAAAAGGCATACCAAGGAATGATGTCATCAAGAAAACCTCATTTCAATCAAACCATAAAATAAGTAAACAAGCAGATTGTCTAAATCTACACTTATCTTTCGTAGTTGAAATAGTTACGTCGAGATATGAATAGAAAATTTTTAAGCAATTAGTACAAGTGATTATAACAGTATTGTTTGGTTTTATGGCAAAATAAACAAAGACAATACTTCAAATGAACTCTATGCCTAAATGGAACTTACCCCACTTCCAACAACCAAATTCACAACACACGGGAAATTCAAGTGATTACACGTATTTTTTTTTAATGATTATTGCACATTTAACTTCCCTTTCACTCTTGATTATATTGCTCATGCTTTGTTTCTAAGACATTATTACTTGTACAATAATCTTAGTTATATATTTTGCTATAAGGGAACAATGTCTAGTGGTCTTCTTTTTTAACCACTATTAAAGGATATTAGATTGTTAGGTAATTAGCAAAATCATTTTATTTGACAATCATCAAATGATCCCGTGGTAACACACAAAAGGTTTAAACGGTCGCATGCATATCCTTGTTGTGTCGCGTACACATAAGTCAAAGACTCGTTTTTCTTAAGTAAACTGAATGAGAAATACGTTATTTGTTTAATTTATTTGAGACATATGATAGGCCAATGAGGAGCTGGAAACAAGTGAAAAATCCGAAGAAAATTTTGTGGAATTAGACAGATACCCATACCAAAGGCTTTTAGACCATAAATTTATTAAATTCTAATCCTTTTTAGATTTTTGTCGATTGCTAGCTCAATTGAGAGAAGAAGGTAATTTCCTCTAGAGTTGAATGTTTGATTTGGAAGAGATGTAAAAAAGATGGGTGCGCAAGCACAAATTGTAAGGATACGCAATTCTTAAATGCATAAGAGCAAGACAACACAAATTTTTAAACAGCAGAAAGTAAAGCGCACACACAATACATGTGGTTCATTTGATCAAAGTGATCTATCAAGTCTCTATAATTGATTTTGGTATGTGTTTTTATAACTTATAACTACACAAGACCTTCATTTCATAGATACGAAATAAGATCAAAATCCTATATGAGTTAGGGTTATTATAACTTGTGTTTTGTCTATAGCGAATCACACCAAACCCAAAATATAAGTCTAATTGAGGTTTTATTTTAAAATCAAATGGTGAGATGCATTAAAAGCATTGTATTTTATACATTAAAAACTGGTATAAATTATATATATGTAATTATTCATCCATGGAAGGATATATATGAAATTATGACTTTATGGTGAAACTAAATCTACGAGTAGTCTACCAAACTTATATGTTAAATTTGATATTTATATTTTTACGAATGTAGGATTAAAAATTTCCACTACAAACACAAACCACCATGGAACTCCCTTTCAACTATAGGCCACGAACCGTTTCCATACCTCGACCTTTTCTATCATAACACACATCCTTTTTCTAGCTTCTTCCCGGAACATGGTTTATTGGACCCACCAATACCGTTGAACATGGAGTACACCATCTACCGTAGCTCTGGTACTAGATGTGATACGCCAAGGCCAAAGCCCATTGCAGAGCCACGACCTAAGAGGGCCAAGTCCAAGCCTGATGGCATAAAGATTATGTCGTACAGTAAACTATCTTTATTTACTTATTACGTTTGAGTTTTATTAGGAAAGTGTCGTTATATTTGTATTGTCTTGGACACAAGTTGTCTTGTATTTGGTATAAATATACCGAATCATTCATGAATAAAGATATAGTTTTCTGTCAAAGCAATCTCTTCTCTTAACCCTAATTCTTAAGGAGCTTAGCACTCGCTAAAAGTAGTGCAATCTATCGATATAGCCTAACCGGGTTGTATCAACTGGTGCTTTCATCATGTACGACGACGAAATTCGATTGTTGCTGAAAGATCAAGCCATAGCTAATCAACGTCAGGCCGATGCACTTCAAGCACAATTGGCGGCTTTGCAATTGGAGTTACAAGCCACGAAGGTTATGATTCAGCAGGGACGTTCTGGAGAGGATGATCTTGCTCTCCAACTGCCTCGTTTCATGAGGCTAGACGTGACAAAAATTTCAGGGGCTGATCCCGATAGTTGGATCTTCTCAATCACTGAATACTTTTCACTTTTAAACACACCGGTGGAGCAGCGACTCCGTGTGGTGGGTTTTAATCTTGAGGGAGACGCAAAGGAGTGGTTCCGCTGGATGACGCGTAACAATTTAATCACAGGGTGGGATGCGTTTTTGGAGAGTGTGCGGAACCGTTTGGACCTTGCAAGTACGAAGATCCTCAAGGGGCGCTTTCAAAGCTGTTATAAACAGGAACGGGTGCACAATATCAAGCCGAGTTTGAAAAATTAATGAACCGTGTCACAGGTATAACCGAAGGATTACTGATTTCTTTTTATATATCTGGGCTTAAACCTATGTTACAACGAGAATTGTTGGTATCCAAACCAACTTCTCTTAGCGATGCATTCTCTTTGGCACGTGTTACTGAGGCACGTTTGGACGATCAAGGGATAAAAGCGACTTCCAGTGGGTCGGCTGTTACCAGTGTTTCCCAAACCCACTCCAAGTCGACTTCTCGTTTTGGGGCACCACGGGTTGAGCACCCTAAGCCGCCTCTATTACCGACACCTTCTCCCGTTGGGGTTGCTTCTCGAACAACACCACTTCCGATTAAGTGGATCTCGCCCGCTGAACGACAAGAGCGTATGAGTAAAGGTTTATGTTTTAACTGCGATAACAAATGGGTGCGCGGTCATAAGTGTCCGGGTCCGGGAAAATTCATTTTACTTATGGCGGATGAAGAGGATGTCGCAGATCAGGTGACACCAGGAGAACACGATGAAGCTGTGGAGAGTGGAGATATCTCCATTCTAAATTCATTAGTTTGGCACGGGAGTTCTCGATCCCTCCAACTTTGGGGCACGATTAATACCGGCAATGTTCATGTGCTTATTGACAATGGGAGTACCCATAACTTTGTTCAACCAGGCATAGCCGAACGAATGAAACTACCCATTACAACAACCAAACCTTTTAAGGTTTACATCGGGAGTGGGGAGACGTTATTGTGTAAAAACATTTGCTCTAAAGTCATGATCCAAATGCAAGGGTTCTCGATGGAGTTTGATTTGTATGTACTTCCTATGAAGGGACCAGACGTTGTGTTAGGAATACAATGGTTACAACTTACAGAAGTTGGGTAAAGTGACTCACGATTATGCCCAGCAATCAATGGAATTCACACTTGCTGGTACGACGTACACATTACAAGGGGACGCATCGTTGCGCATGAAATATATCAGTTTACATCATATGCAGGCGTTGTTGGACACAGACGAGGTTTATGGGGTATACGAACTACATAGCGTTACGGTACAGGATGAAGGGCCCGAGAGTGCACAGGTGGCGGAAGCAGTAACACATCCTGAGATCGAACGGCTTTTGGTGCGCTTTGAGTCGCTCTTTCAGGTACCCACTGCTTTACCTCCGCATCGTCTTATTGATCACCATATTCATTTATATCCTGGTACTAAACCAGTGAACGTTAGACCTTATCGTTATCCTCATTACCAAAAAGGTGAAATGGAAAAGTTGGTTAGTGACATGCTAAATCAGGGAATCATTCGTTTTAGTCATAGCCCCTTTTCGTCTCCTGTATTGTTAGTGAAAAAGAAGGATGGTAGTTACCGTTTTTGTGTGGATTACCAAGCATTGAATGCGGTTACAGTCAAGGATAAATTTCCGATTCCTACGGCCGATGAGATGTTTGATGAGTTAGGAGGAGCGGTTATCTTTACCAAACTTGACTTACGAGCGGGGTATCATCAAATACGCGTGAGTGAACGGGATGTCTACAAGACCGCTTTCCGTACACATGACGGTCACTATGAGTTTCTGGTAATGCCATTTGGGCTCACCAATGCTCCGTCTACCTTTCAAGCAACTATGAATCGGTTATTCTCTCCATATTTGCGTAAATTTGTGATTGTGTTTTTTGATGACATATTAGTTTATAGTGACACTCTTACCGCACATTTGGGGCATTTGCAATGTGTGTTTCAGATTTTACAGGACCACCACTTTTATGTAAAGCAATCAAAGTGCGTGTTTGGCGCCACGACACTTGAATACTTAGGACACATTATCTCGGGACGTGGGGTTGAGATGGATCCAAAGAAAGTGTCGGTAATAGTTGAATGGCCCGTGCCTAAAACGCAACGACAAGTGAGGAGTTTCCTAGGTCTCGCGGGATATTATCGACGGTTTATTAAGGATTATGCGTCAATTGCAGCGCCATTATCTAGCCTACTGCAAAAGGATGTGTTTAAGTGGGGGGTGGTGGAAGCCGCGGCTTTTGATACTCTCAAGCATCACTTATCTCATGCGCCAATTTTGGGTCTTCCGAATTTTGATGAGACGTTCATTGTGGAGGCTGATGCGTTGACAAATGGCATTGGTGCTGTTTTATTGCAAAAAGGGCAGCCCCTTAGTTTCTTTAGCCGTAAGCTGGGACCTCGCATGCGTATTGCTGCTACTTATCAGAAAGAATTGTTTGCTATTGTGGAGGCCGTCTACAAATGGCGACAATAATTGATTGGGCGCCGTTTCATTATTCGAACGGATCATAAGAGTATTAAATAACTCATGCTCCAGGTTATTCAAACACCACTACAACAAAAGTATGTCAGGAAGCTTATGGGATTCGATTTTATTATCGAGTACAAACCGGGTATGTCAAATCAGGTGGCTGATGCTCTTTCACGAATATACGAAGAGGATGAAAATGTGACATCGGCATTCATGGCTATGAGTCAGCCGTTGGTGGCGTTAGTGACTGACTTGCGTGGTGAAAATGAAGCTTTGGAAGAGTTGTTGCAGATACATCAGAAGATGGATAAAGGGGAGGAATTGGTAGGGTTTCGTCGTGAGCAAGGATTGTTAATCTACCGGGATCGTTATTACATTGGTGCGGAGTCCAAACTAAAAATTCCATTGATGTCTGAATTCCACAATACGCCTAGTGCAGGCCATGGTGGCGTAAAGAAAATGCTAGTAGGACTATCCGCCTTGTTTTATTGGAAGGGCATGCGTAAATCGGTTGAGGAGTACATCAAGCAATGTCTTGTCTGTCAGCAAACTAAGTATACGACGCAGGCACCGGTAGGATTACTACAGCCTCTACCGACTCCAACCGCGGTTTGGGAGGATGTTTCTATGGATTTTATTACTGGGTTGCCGAATTTCAAAGGGTTGACAGTTATTTTTGTAGTGGTGGATCGGTTTTCCAAATATGCCCACTTTGGAACACTACCAACTAATTTTAACGCTTCTAAAGTGGCTGAGTTGTTTATGGAGATGGTGGTTAAACATCATGGTTTTCCTAAAACTGTCGTGTCCGACCGTGATCCCATCTTTGTTAGTAAATTCTGGAAGCACTTGTTTGATGCTAGTGGTACCCAGTTGAATCATAGCACGGTATACCACCCGCAGATGGACGGTCAAACGGAGGTTGTCAATCGGGGACTTGAACAGTATCTTCGCGTTATGGTGTCGGATCGTCCTCAACAGTGGGTGAGGTTTTTACCCTGGGCTGAATACTGCTATAATACTAGCTATCATAGTAGTATTAAGATGTCTCCTTTTCAAGCTTTGTACGGTTGGGTACCACCATCAATTATTCCATATCCACCAGGTTCGTCTAAAGTGGCTGTTGTTGATGAAGTGTTGACCGAGCGGGATGAGTTACTACGACAGCTTCGGCATAATTTGTTGGTTGCAAAGCATCGCATGGAAATGAAAGCCAACCGTAGCCGACGTGATGTTGAGTTTAATCAAGGAGATATGGTGCTTGTCAAGTTACAACCTGTGGAGGTCCTCTTCTATTTGATACACGGTTAAGGTGGTTAAACCTTGTGTCTTTGTGTATAAGATATATTGACTTAATATGATTAAGCACGCGGAATTTACTTAACCACACTTAGAAGGTTATGTATGTTATGGAAATGGAAGAATTATATTTGTTACTTGACAATGAACAAAGAAAGTATTTCACTAAACGATTCAATATTATTCCAAATAATACGAGTGATCTTGAGTTTTTCACTAGGGTTACAAAACCTTGAATCTTAAGTTACAACTTGTGATTTGTGTTTGTTCTATGTCTTAACAGTTATGAGTCTATGTTATGCATGTGTGTCTATGTTTACAAAATCCAAGTCTAAGATCTCTTTTATAGTTGCAAGAGATCTTTACAAATTTGCTAAAAGTCTTGACCGACTTACTTGTTTAACTTATGCATATTGGTGTCAGTACATAAGATACAACATGTATCTATGTACACAACTTGTTAACTAAGCACATGAAGTAAGATATTATCTACCGTATATGTTTGACCAAAATACAATAAATATCTTTTCGATCTTATCCTATGAGTCACTGATCAGCAGTACTTTGATGTAGTAGCAGTACTTTGATCATGAACTAGCAGTACTTTGATGTACGAGCAGTACTTTGATGTACGAGCAGTACCTTCAGAATATTTAATTCCCAACAATCCTCCCCTAAACATGTGAATTAATTCAAACATGTTTTCTGAATTAAATGAGGACTTGTGAAGATCTTTCAAACACTTCATGAATCTGAACTATTCTTCTATTCTGAACTCATCTGCTTTGTTCTTCTTTGACTTCAGCAATATCAAAACATTGTACCAAAAGATGGTGCAATTTCCTTGGATGGAGGAATTGTAAGAGGCAATGATTTCAACAAGTGAAATCATCTATCAGCATGCCTTTGCAAGTGATAAACAAACATAATGAACTGAAATTGAAACTTTCCTTCGTTTGATCTAGATAGAACTTTCTCCTTTAGAAATGCTTCATCCCTTCTAGATATTTGATCTATTCTAATCATTTTCAACCTCTACATCATTATCTTGTATGCTCTTGTCTTCTCCTTCCATATATTGGATTATTCTTCCTTTTCTGGGCAATTATTTCCTCCCCTGAAGCAAATAATATTTGTTTCCTCCCCTTGTTTGGAAGATCTCACTATGTACTAAAGAACTTCTCTTCATATCACCTGATCTATCAGTTTGAACTTATTTTCAGACAATATTGTACATGAAGCCATCAATTCCTTAAGAGTTTAAGTTGCTGTCCTCATCACTTCTAGGTGTGTTAACTCCTATGAGAGGTGAATCAGTGAACATTTTGATTCATAGTCCATAAATGAATGGTTTTTCTGAATCCTTGAAAATCCTTTTAAGAAATCATTTAACTTAGTAGTATGTTCATGATTTTGAGAATTGAAAAATCATACTACTTCCAACCATTTTGAAGAAATCAAGTGTGTAACAGACACCTAATCAAAATTTCGGTTTAAAAATAACCTCTGGTTGTGTGAGAACCAATGTATTTCAGTTATCACTAACTGCCTGTGAAAAGATAAATCTATTCAAAAGATTTTCTTGACAGGGTTTCCAGCTCATAGCAATTGTTACCTCCAACACAAGTGTTAGATTCACTTTTACTAGCTATTATTTCTATCAGATGTCCTTAAACTAACTCATTATACTTGAAAGTATAAAATGATAGAAAGTGAGTTGTATCAGTTACTATCTGATCAACTAAGTCATCAATTCAATTGTGAAATATCATAACTAGATTTCAAGAAAGAAGTTTTAAGGAGGTTTAATTCCTAAACTCAGTCCATCATAAATCTACTATGGTCAGCAATTTGATAGGCATTCTGCTGTTCCCATTTCACTTGAAATATCCTTTGTGTTTACATATTCATACCTGAAATAGTTAGTCTAAAACCAAAAGAACAATGTACAAAGTACTTGTCTTGCATTAGAATAGTCATAAAACCAACTGTATGAATAACACAATTCAAATTTTGATATAGCAGTACCTTATAAATCCAGCAGTACTTTCAAAATTTTATGTACAAAAACACATCATATTGAAAACTTAAAGATTAAGCATTCCAATACTTGCTACCAAGTACTGAAACCTTGAAACATCAAAAGCTTTTGTTAACAGATCTGCAAAATTATGCTCTGAAGCAATTTTAAGAACTTGAATTAATCTTTTCTCATTGCAATCTCTTATAAAGTGATGCCTAATTTCAATGTGTTTTGTTTTAGAGTGTTGTACCGGATTTTTAATAATACAAATTGTACTACTATTATCAATATAAATAACAGTGTTTAAGAAATTGTACCCATAATCAAGGAGTTGGTTTTGAAGCCATAGAACTTGACTAGAGCAACTTGCAGCAGCTATATATTCAGCTTCAGTTGTTGAATTTGCCACACTTGTTTGCTTCTTACACTGCCATGAGACAAGTCTACACCCAAGGAATTGACATCCTCCAGTTGTTGACTTTCTGTCTAAGCTACCAAATCAAAAGGAGATTCTCTAGAATACCATATACCCAACCTTGGTTGACCTTTGAGATATCTAAAAATTCTCTTGACTGCAGTTAAATGAGAAACCTTTGGAGTAACTTGAAATCTTGCACAGACACAAACAGGAAACATGATATCAGGTCTAGATGATGTAAGATACATCAAAGAGCCTATCATAGATCTGTAATTGTGTACATCTACATTTTCTCCATCTTCATCTTTCAGAAGGTGCTTCTCTGAGTCCATTGGTGTGCTTGCTATTTTTGAATCAGCAAATTGAAATTTTCTAAGTATCTCTGCAACATATTTGTCTTGACTAATAAATATGCCTTCAGATGATTGCTTAACTTGCAAACCCAAAAAGAATGTAAGTTCTCCCATAGAACTCATCTGAAACTTATCTTTCATAAGCTTCTCAAATTCTAAACACATTTCCTTCCTTGTAGATCCAAAGATAATGTCATCCACATACACCTGCACTAACAGAAGATCCTTCTTGTGCTGTTTGATGAAAAGTGTCTGATCAATCTTTCCTCTTTGAAATCCATTTTCTAATAAGTAGGAAGCAAGTGTTGCATACCAAGCTCTTGGTGCCTGATGAAGGCCATAGAGAGCTTTCACTACTCTGTACACTTTGTTTGGATGTAATGGATCAATGAAGCCAGGAGGTTGTGAAACATACACCTCTCTTTCAATTTCACCATATAAAAATGCGCTTTTGACATCCATTTGGTAGACTGTGAAGCCTAAAAATGAAGCATAAGCTAGAAACAGCCTAATTGCCTCAATCCTTGCTACTGGAGCATAAACTTCATCATAATCTATTCCTTCTTCTTGTGTGTACCCTTGTGCTACTAGTCTAGCCTTATTCTTGATCACAATTCCTCTGTCATCCCTTTTGTTCTTAAAAACCCATCTAGTGCCAATTAGCTTCTCACCTGTAGGTAAATCAGCTAGCACCCAAACCTTTTGAATTTTGAACTGAAGAAGCTCTTCTTGCATAGCCTCTACCCAGCTTGAATCATCTAGGGCTGTAAGAATATTCTTTGGTTCCTTTTGAGAGAGAAAACATACAAATAAACATGAGTTTGAAAGTTCATGTTGTTTTGAAGCATAAAGGGCATCAAGAACCCCTTTTTGGTCTGAAGAGACTAGTTGTCTTCTTGTCTTCACACCATATTGTATATCTCCTATCACATTATCAAGGGAATGAACTTTGTGAATTTTTGTGTGTGGTGTAGTGGGAACATGATACGATGATGAAAGATTAGTCAAATCCACTTCATCTTCTTGGAACTCTGCATCTTTTGAGTGTGAAGGACCAGCAGGACCTTCAACTGAACTAACAGTTCCTTCAAATGAACTACCAGTACCTTGAGAAGTACTAACAGTACCTTGCTCTGT
This sequence comes from Artemisia tridentata subsp. tridentata, assembly GCA_021014915.2. Lineage (NCBI taxonomy): Eukaryota > Viridiplantae > Streptophyta > Magnoliopsida > Asterales > Asteraceae > Artemisia > Artemisia tridentata. Next base: position 347,284,082 of record CP139506.1, on the reverse strand, counting down.
CTCAGCAGTACTTTCAATATTCAACATATTGAGTTGTTCCTCTGTTCCAACATCTTTTCTTTGAGCCTCAACATCCTCTTTTGCTTTACCAGAAGAAGATTCATCATTGTTTGAAGCTAAATCCACACTGGAACTTGACCACAATGGCATAATGACATCAGATTGATCGTTATCTAACTCCACCTCATTTGTTGCTTGTGAACCTGAAAAATTATTAGTTTCTGCAACAACAGGTAAATAATTCATAGAGTTTGTTAGATAATCAAGATCAAATATCCATTTTGGTCCTTGACCTACTACATTGGATTTGTTTTCCTGAAACTCCACATGTAGTTCTTCTTGAACTTTCTCAGTTCTTAAGTTGTAAACTCTAAAAGCTTTGCTAACAAGAGAATATCCAACTAAGAAACCTTCATCTGCTTTACCATCAAATTTTCCTAAATGGTCTAAGGTATTGAGAATTGTCACATGACATCCAAAAGGTCTAAGAAATCCTATTGCAGGAGTTCTACCATTAAAGAGTTCATATGATGTCTTATTGTGAGGCTGCACAACTAAAACTCTATTTTGAACATAGAAAGCAGTGTTAATTGCCTCTGCCCAAAAGATTATAGGTAGCTTGGAATCAGCTAACATTGTTCTAGCAGCTTCAATTAGTGTTCTATTCTTTCTTTCAACCACTCCATTCTGTTGTGGTGTTCTAGCAACACTATATTCTCTCCTAATACCTTTTTCTTTGCAGAAATCATCCATAACTCTATTTCTAAACTCTGTCCCATTATCACTCCTAATGACTTTGACTTTCTTGCTTACTTGGTTTTCTATCAGTGTAATGAATTCCTTAAGAATGCTTGATGTCTCATCCTTAGTGGCTAAAAAGAAAACCCATGTAAATCTGCTATAGTCATCAGTTATAACAAGACAATATTTTTTATGTTGTATACTTCTTACTGAAACTGGTCCAAATAAGTCCATATGCAGCATAAACAATGACTGATTGATAGAGTTAAAAATTTTGGGCTTACAAGTGGCTTTGTGTTGTTTGCCTTTTAGACAAGCAATGCATGTTTGATCATTTTCAAATCTTTTGTGAGGTAAACCTCTTACCAAACCATTCTTAACAATTTTATTTATGGTTTTGAAGTTAATATGACCAAGCCTTCTATGCCATAGCATTGATTCATCCAATGTGGCCTTTGATACAAGACAAGTTAAATCTTCTTTAGGAATGATGTTCTTCATATCAACACTATACATATTGGCCTTTCTAGGAATTCTAAGAAGTACTTGATTTTCATCAGGCATCTTAAAATCCTTAGATAGAACAAGACATTCAGTGTCAGTAAAAAGGACATTATTCTTTTTGTCACACATTTGTGAAACACTAAAAAGATTATACTTTAACTCTTGTACATAGTACACATTTTCAAAATCTAAATTTCCGGTTTTAATAGTACCTTTACCAGAAATTTTGCCACGAAAACCACCTCCAAAGGTAACATATCCTCCATTGAATTCTTGAAAATCTGAAAGATAAGACATGTTGCCTGTCATGTGATTGGAACATCCACTATCTGAGTATCCTTGATCTTGATGATCAATAGAATGTCCCTGCACACAAATAAGAAAGTTAGTTTTCTTTGGGGATCCAAGCCATTACTGACTTGAATCTGCCTCTTGCATCAATATAGTTTAATCTTTTAAGGACTGTTGATGCAACATTGGATTTTTGAATCCAACATGCTGAGGCCTTAACAGCATTTGCCCTATTACCCTTAGCAGCAGAGTGAGTAACATGTTCAGCAGAGTCTGCTAACTTTGAAGTCACACCCTTTGGTCTCCAAATTTGTTTGTGGACAACTGCTTTTGATTGAATGGGCCTTAGAACAGTTTTAGATGCATGTTTGAAAGTTGTTTTTGCATCCTTAGCTGTTGATTTTGGGTTAACAGTCATCAAAGGTCTAACAGTACCTTTATATTTACCAGTACCTTTAATTTGTTCTGGCAGTACCTTGTTAACAGGACCTTTTTGTCTAACAGGACCTTTGGGTCCAGACTTGTTTGAGACTGTTCTGGGTTTAATTCTATGAGTATTAGAGTGAAAAAGAGTTTGAGAAGTTTGCCTTTTGTAGTTCACCCTATTGTTTTCATACCCAGTTACCCTTTGGTTGCAGAAAGCTGCAAGATGGTCAAAACTACCACATGTATAACAAGCTTTATTGTAAAATGCAAAGTCATCACCTAATTGGTTAGACTTGAGGTTGTTCCAATTCCTTTGGTTACCTCTGGGCTTGTTTGTAGTTCTATATTGTTCACAATATCTAACTGGTTTCCTAACTGTCTTAACATTTGACTTAGGCCTGTTAGTGTTGTGATTGACTATCTTAGGAAGACTTGTTCCTACTTTCTTAACCAATACAGGTTTAGACATAACCTGTTGTTCTTCACTATCACTATCAGTTGTACAATCTTCAACAACTATAGCATCTCCTTTCTTAACAAAGGACACCTTGTCCTGATAAGATAAAGTTTTATCTAAACTTTTACTTACCTTCTCTATCTTTGGAGATTTAGTGACCTTAGAACCATATTCCATGATTGGTTCTTGAAACTCAGGTAACCCTGTGTGTGCTAAATCAATACCTGGAGGTGAATGAACACCTCTGTATGGTGGGGGTACAGACTTAAATCCAACACCAGAATTAACTTTATCAATAACTTGGGCTTCCCAAAGTCTATTGAATCCTTCTGAGGAATGTGCTAATACATCCACAGAAACCTTTACATTTTCTCTTTCATTCTTATGTTTAGCTAATGATTCATTCAACTCAACAATACACTCATCTCTGATCTTAATGTCATTTTTTAGTATATTGATGTCATCAGCAAAATGAATTTCATTATTTTTAAAATGTAAAACTTGTTTTTCTAAAACACCTAGACCTCTTTTGTGATTAGCCAAATTAAACAAAGAATCAAGCAGCTCTTGTTTATGAGCTTCAAATCTTTTATTAAGGTCTTCATAAGCTTTAAGATTAGGACATGATTCAGTACAAGATGTAATATTGTTTACCTCTGAATCAGAATGAGCCATTAGAGCAAATTCATTGGCCAAAAGAGCAGCATTTGGTGGTGCATCCTCTTCAATAGTCATAGAGCTCCAATCATAACCAATACCATCAATAGCCAACATAGCCTTTGGCTCTTCAACAGTAACTTCCTTTTTCCTATCTTGCTTATACCATGTGTTTCTGTTCTCCTGCTTTCTTGGGCTTCTACACTCCTTAGCAAAGTGTCCTAACCTATGACAGTTGAAACACTCTACTTTCTTCTTATCAAACCCAGCAGTATCATTACCATTAATGGTAATCTGCTTCTCAGTTCTTTGCCAATACTTCTTAGCCCTCATGCTAAGCAAAGCAACCTGCCATTTAATATCCATAGCTTCCAAATCATCACCATCTACCTGCTCAAGGTCTTCATGGTTGAGAGGAGAGCCATTAGATTGACTGGTAATGAAAGCATAGAATGTTGAATCTCCAAGACCAGCAACATCCTTGTGAGAACTTGTAGAAGGAGCACTTTCACCTTCATCTACCTCTTCATTCTTACTAATACTAGGAACTGACAAGAGTGCCACGTTTCCAGAACTAGTACCATAAGTTCCAGACTTTCTAAGACTTTGTTCAACAATTTTGAAGTTGTTGTACAAATCATTGAGCTTCATTGTTTCAATGTCTGGTTTGTTCATCCAGACAATAACATGAGTGTGGAACTCATCAGGTAGACTTCTTAAAAACTTCATGTTGAGATCTTCCTTCTCTGTCTCAACACCCAACACAGCTAACTGACTGACAAGCTTATGTAATCTTGAGAATAGCTTATCAAGAGACTCATTACTAAAAGCAGTAAAGTTTTCAAATTGTTGCTTTAGTAGTGTCTTCTGTGTCTTTTTGGTAGTTTCATTACCACCAAAATATGCACAAATCTCTTCAAAAAGAGTTTTTGCATCAAGATACTTGTTGAATGATAGCATCTGCTCACCAGGAATGGTCATAAGCAGCAAATTTCTTGCTTTCTGATCATTTCTCTTCAGTATCTTCTCTCTTATTTGACACTGGTCCAGTATTTCTTTTTCTACTTGTTTTACCTTCTAGAACAACCTCTGAGTAGCTTGGTGAAAAGGAATCACCATATATAATTATATCCCAAAGAGTATAATCTTGGACCATGAAATATTGCTCAATTCTCATCCTCCATAACTCAAACTCATTGGGTTTGATTATGGGCAACTTTGCAGCAACATTTGTTTGAACATCATGAGCTTCCATTTCTGTTTCTTCTAATTCAAATATATCAACCTCTAGCTCTGATACCAACTGTGGAGGTCCTCTTCTATTTGATACACGGTTAAGGTGGTTAAACCTTGTGTCTTTGTGTATAAGATATATTGACTTAATATGATTAAGCACGCGGAATTTACTTAACCACACTTAGAAGGTTATGTATGTTATGGAAATGGAAGAATTATATTTGTTACTTGACAATGAACAAAGAAAGTATTTCACTAAACGATTCAATATTATTCCAAATAATACGAGTGATCTTGAGTTTTTCACTAGGGTTACAAAACCTTGAATCTTAAGTTACAACTTGTGATTTGTGTTTGTTCTATGTCTTAACAGTTATGAGTCTATGTTATGCATGTGTGTCTATGTTTACAAAATCCAAGTCTAAGATCTCTTTTATAGTTGCAAGAGATCTTTACAAATTTGCTAAAAGTCTTGACCGACTTACTTGTTTAACTTATGCATATTGGTGTCAGTACATAAGATACAACATGTATCTATGTACACAACTTGTTAACTAAGCACATGGAGTAAGATATTATCTACCGTATATGTTTGACCAAAATACAATAAATATCTTTTCGATCTTATCCTATGAGTCACTGATCAGCAGTACTTTGATGTAGTAGCAGTACTTTGATCATGAACTAGCAGTACTTTGATGTACGAGCAGTACTTTGATGTACGAGCAGTACCTTCAGAATATTTAATTCCCAACACAACCATATCGACAAGTAACATTGGCCAAGCGTCTTTCCAATAAGTTGGCCAAGAGGTATTATGGGTCATTCGAGATAATGGAGCATGTTGGAAAGGTTGCTTATCGTCTTGCGCTTCCTCCTACAAGTAAGATACATCCGGTGTTTCATGTTTCGCTACTCAAACCTTTTCAAGGAACCGAACCTGAGAAAGTAGCAAATTTACCTAAGGACGTATATGAAGGGCATCCCGTGGAACAACCATTATCCATCTGTGATTCGCGGGTTGTATTACGAAATGGGGTACCAATTCAACAAGTCCTCGTTCAATGGCTTGGAAGTTCCCCAGACGAAGCAACATGGGAAGAGTTGACCGAGTTTCAAGCAGCTTACCACGTTGAGGACAAGGTAACTTTTGAAGGCGAGGGGAATGATACGCCAGGGCTAAAGCCCATTGCAGAGCCACGACCCAAGAGGGCCAAGTCCAAGCCTGTATGGCATAAAGATTATGTTGTACAGTAAACTATCTTTATTTACTTATTACGTTTGAGTTTTATTAGGAAAGTGTCGTTATATTTGTATTGTCTTGGACTACAAGTTCTCTTGTATTTGGTATAAATATACCGAATCATTCATGAATAAAGATATAGTTATCTGTCAAAGCAATCTCTTCTCTTAACCCTAATTCTTAAGGAGCTTAGCACTCGCTAAAAGTAGTGCAATCTATCGATATAGCCTAACCGGGTTGTATCAAGATGTTAGGATCACTACGGCACAGAATCTCATCAAGCCTAACATATAAGCACAACTGGAGTTTCATTCTAAAACAAATTTGTAATAGAACAAAAGAATAAGCCGTCAACCTTATATGTTAATCTTGAGATTATCCTTTTACCGATGTAAGATTGAGTTTGGACACCCAACATGTTACATGGCCACTACGACACCGCGAGGACGACTCCTCTTGACCCAAAGAGGTGCTTCCACCAAGTTGCTCGAACTTTCGCACTATGGCGGATATTAGGTTCCTCAAGCAACATTCACTCTTTAAGTACAACTCAACTAAAAGGTCTAAAACTTGTTTTATTTTGTAGGATTCATAAATTTCTTCCGTTGATTGATATGCAGCTTTAAACATTCTCGTCCAAAGTGAAAATTCAACAATTTTGTTATTTAAATGAGAACATTAGTGTTGTATTTACTGCAAATTATGTACAGTATATGATTATTTTTTTGCCAACGAATTCTCTTAAACCAAAAGTTAGTTCTAAACATGCTAACATGCTGAGTGGATTTTAGCTGTTTAACAAAATAAAACAAAACTAGAAACAACATTTGTTTGTAAAGCAATAGTACTATTTACGAGATGTATCTTGTTGATTCATTCTCTTATATAGAAAAAGACATACATAAGACATAGATATCTCAAACTAAGATGTGTTGCCAACCTTTTCGGTCCTTAAATTAATTAGATGTTGTAAACCATGCGTCACTACTTATTATAGGATTAGTTTGCACTCAATGAGACAATGATCACAAAACAACCTTGTACCCTTTCCTTCGGAGAAAACTTTTACCTTGAAATCGACCACAAAATGTGTATTCAAAGACAATTGTCTCGTGTACTACGCTTACTTTAAAAGAAACGATCAAATTAAAATACGATACAACGAGCAATGCTATAATTTTATGAAGAGAAAAATGGCATTACCTTAGACTTTAGTATCAATGGAGGTTGAAGCTAGCTTGAACCAAGGAAATATAAAGAGTTTTCTATATATACTTTGATAGAAGATTACAAGTCACTATTTTTTTCTATTCCCCTCTACAAAACAAAAGCCAGTTAGAAATAGAATGTGTCTCAGAAACATATGTTAGAACTTACATAGTATTATTTTTTCAATGCATACAAAAAGTTGGATATATCTTTCTTTCTAGAATTTTTATTGAAATAAACATACACTGAGTGTTTTATAAATTTATAAATTTAAAAATAACATCTAAACTATCATGTTATATGTTCCTGTATATGTAAAATATAAAGGTGTAACTATTAGCTTCTTTGATAGTCTCTCAAAATCAACATGTAACAAATAAGTTATCCCTCTACTTTTTACTTTTATTTCCTTACATGTTTAAGAATTGAGATGCTAAAGTAAAAGTTCCATCATCATTGTTCTTCACAAGATTTATAAAGATACAAACATCCACACTTTCTATCATTGTCATCTTCTATGTTGCGTCAATTCAATGAACTTCAATAGTAGATTATTATGGCAAACAAGATCTGTCCCAATGTGGCCCGTCCACGTATAAAGTTAAGTTAGATCAAGATTTGGAGGGGAAAAATAATCGGCGCATGTCAATTCACACTACAAGAAAATAAGCCTAATGCAACACTTAAAGAGCAACACTTTAAAAATATGTTGCATTTTAAATAACAATGGTTATAAAACAACATTTAGAAGAGAAGTGTTGCATTCTAATAACTAAAGCAACACTTTTTCTAAGTGTTGCAAATGTTATTAGCCAAAGGCAACATGTTTAATAGGTAATGCAACACTTTCCTAAAAGTTTTGCAATAATTCTTATATAAAAACAATATGTTTAATTCATGTTGCATTTGTTAAAGGTTAAAATACACCAATAGTTTAAATTGCTTACGACATGTGCTTTTATTTGGGAAAAACGAATTAATACATCACATATGACCAATGTTTTGAAAACCGGGTGTTTAATCGACCCGGTCGAGTCATCGGGTTACCGGTTCAATTGGTTCGACCGCTGAACCAACCGGATTTTTTATTTAAAAAAAACTATTTTTTTTTTCAACCTGTTCGATCACCGGGTCAACATGGTTCGACCACCGGATCAACCCGGTTTTCTATTAAAAAAAATGGAAAAAACCAAACCCGGTCGGGTTTCTAGAACCGGGCAACTTAAAACTCGACGGGTCTAACCGGTTAACTCGTTTTTAAAAACCCGCTTTTTTGGCTGGACCCGATTCGACCGGTTGGACCGGCTGGGTTTCAAAACACTGCATTTGACAACAAATAAAATCTAGAAGGATGATAACTAGTCATTTGAGTAAGCTTTAATTAATAATTTTAGTATTATTCACTACTACACAAACTATTTTTTGGTATGGTTATAGCAAAAACCGTATCAAAATCCAAGAAAAATGTTATTTGGTACGGTTTTAAAAAAAAAGGTACCAATAAATCATTAATTGCTATGTTTATTTATAAAACCGTACCAAAACACTTTTCTTTTCATTAATTGCTATGAAAACCATACCAAAACACTTTTCTTTGGTATAGTTTATTTTGAAATTTGGTAAAAAACTGTACTAAATAATTTTCACTTTCAATTTCCCGCTTACTAGTAAATCTCGTTTTCCCGCTTACAATTTTCACTTTCATTTTCCAAATGATGCCATCACCACCCTCACCACAGCTCCCTCGCCTATCGCTAACCAAAAGGAACCTTCCTTGGTGGGTTATATATAGTTGTAAGCAATTTAAAATTGAAGAATTTCATATACTGAAACTTCTAATGATGTTTTTTGAGTGATTGTTCCATCATTTGGGATATTTAGTTGTACTTGATGTATAACGTTATATGTTTAATGATGCTATATATGTGTATATAGTGTATGCCATCATTTGGAATATTTAGTTGTACTTGATGTATTTCGATTTGTAACTTCATTGGGCATTATTTTAAGAACCTGGTGCTAATTTTGACTTTTGGGGTCTAGTTTTGACTTTCTGTTAATGATTTTTACTTTAACGGTTGATTTTGACTACTTATCTTGTAACTTTTTGTTCCAACTTCCAAGTTATGTGTATAAAGACTTTATATGTGTATGTTATGTAAATGTTTGTTGTCATTTTAAGTTATTTTGTTGGATTTGAAGTATCTTGATATACGGTTTATATATTGGGTAATACATTGAGCCTTTGGTACTGATTGTTAGGTGTTATAATGAGTGATTGTTGCTTATTATTAAATGTAATTATGCTTAAATTTGTTAGCTAGATGAGTCTGACTAGTAGTTAGTAGTTTGTATTTAGCTAATCATGTTCTATCATATTATTTCCTTTGCACTGCAATGTTCTATGTGGGTCTTTTGGATTGCTATTAAAAAATGACAATATGATTATCACTTTGTAGTGTTTTTCGAACCATGGCCAATATGGGTCGCTGTCCCACGGGAGAAGAAGGACCAGATGTGGTTACGCTTTAATGTGTGTCCCTATAAGCTTTTATCTTTGTAAATTTAAGCAGCCTCTAATTAAAACACTTTGAATGGTTTATGTGCAGAACATGTAAATTTGAAATAAACATACGGAAAAATGGTAGGTTGCGCATGTTGGGTAAAGAGTCAATATAGGTAACTTTTGCATTGTACAGTATGAGTCAAGTTTGTTGACTTTCATCCAAGCTATTTTGAACTTATTTTTGAAGTTACTAAATATTTGATAGGATTAGAAATTTGTGTCGCTACTATGTTTATATAAATATTTTAGTTCAGCTCTCTTGTTGATTGCATGCATCAAAGTGCATTATAACACATATTTTTTTGCAACTAAATTTTTTGATATGGACCATTTGATCTGTATGAGATAAGTAGATAACTCATAGCACAGCTTGACCTATTTATATGTAGATGGATCGGAATCACCACCTCTAAGTCGAGACGTGAGATTCTTTTGTAGCTTTATACTTAATTGGAATTTATGGAAATGATAGGTCCACTTCATGGAATACCATATGGGTTGAAGGACATTTTTGCGGTTCCTGAATATAAAACCACTTGGGGTTCAACTACATTCAAAGATCAAGTTCTCGACACCGAGGCATGGGTTTACAAGAGGTATGAACACTAGACTGTATGACATTATCTGGATAATGTTGTTGCACATGGTCTGGAACTCCGATTGGTGTAAAACAGATCAAAACAAGTATTGTATCTGTACGGGTTAAAATTAGGCAAGGTTGACCCGTAATACTCTGTTGAAAAAGAAAAAAAAAAACTATTTGTATATACTCCGTAAATAGTTAACACGTTGACTATGATTACAAGTATATATTGTCAGAATAATAAATTTGTATTCTTAAAAAAATGATTCAGGAGGTTCTATGCATTAAAAATACACTTTGAGACACGCTCAACTCCTTTACCCGTATCATATTGTGAAAATACCCATTAGATATAGAACATAACCTGAAACGACCCATTCATAAGTTAACAGGTAGAGTTGCTAAAGTTGACACTTATCTCTTAACACAGGTTGAAGTCCGCAGGGGCTGTTCTCATTGGTAAATTGGTTACTGGATCACTGGCATATGATGATATTTGGTTTGGTGGTCGAACCAGAAACCCATGGAACATTGAGGAGCACACTACAGGTTCATCTGCTGTTGGGCCAGCTGCCTGCACTTCAGCTGGTATGGTTCGTTTTGCAATGGGGTCCGAAACCGCTGGTTCAATAACTTACCCTGCTGCTCGGTGTGGGGTGACTGCATTAAGGCCAACTTTTGGTGCGGTTGGTCGAACCGGTGTGTTGAACTTGTCCGAGAGTCTGGTAATAATGATATGCCCTTTTTTTTGTGTTGAGCTTCTTGTATTCTGCTTTTTTTTTTTTTTTTATTGTTATTATTGATTTTATTTTTTTGTTTTGGAAGGATAAAATTGGCCCATTGTGTAGAAGTGCTGTTGATTGTGCGATTGTTCTAGATGCCATTCGAGGTATAGATCCTGATGACTTTTCATCAAGAAAGATTTTTCTTGATGACCCATTTTCCGTTGACATCACAAAGCTTACTGTTGGATATCTCAAGGATGCTGAGATGGCGGTGAGAGTCATATGACTTGTCTTTATGCATTACATTTTCATCTTCAAGTATTAGTTGAAGGTGGTTGTTGATACATAATCTGGCGCGGGCTGGATTCGACGACTCTCCCTGGACCGTTTGTCGTCTTCTCGAGCCCTGAGTAGACCTGTTCAACAAAGAGAACCCGTTAGGAGTGGACCCGAGGCCGTAGCCCCGGGATCCACCTCCGACGGTCAAGTTAGTATCGATGCGATATAGCCTACAAGAGTTAGGTTTAGAATAACCTGTTCTGTTCTGTTATTATCTCTTTGAAGAAGGGGATCCCAGCCATATATTTATAGGGCATGGATTAGGGTTTAGGCGTAGAGTGGGCCGCTGTCTGCCGGGCCTGGCCCATTCCTGGCCCAGTCCAGGCTATACGTCCACAAGCCCCCCAAGTCTAGTGTGACATAGTGCATGGCTATGTTATGCTAGACTTAAGTTCTTGTTCATGGCCTCGTAGGCCCATGTGTGCGCAACTCAGGTGTGCACATGGGACGGACCATACCGCGCAGCCCAAATGCGACAGTGCGCACTGGGTCCATGGCGCAATCCTGTTTAGCCCATTAGACTATATCCGAATCCGCGACCTTGTAGGCGCGTCCGTGGTGACCATGTTCCATCCTGAGTAACACCCGTTCTTACATGACGGGGAGGGATGCGCATATGCTAGGTTTCCCGCCACAGTGTGACAGTAAAGACCCCGTAAGAAGAACACGTAGTTCTATAGTTGGGGTAACACTGACATTGCGATTGTGAGAGTCTCACAATGGTGAAGGTGGATCCGTATGCCGCATCCTGGGTAAGGGCGTACCTTTTGTACTAGTAGCGATGCAGCATGGTGCGACAGAAGACGTGCTTCTGTGGCAGAGGTGCGCGCTGTGCGCGACAAGGAGGTGCGAACATTACATCCGTCTTTACAACCGACAGAGGACGTCTCCCCTGCGGCAAGATGGTGCGAATATCCAAATCCGTCTTTGTACCGGGCTTGCAATACCTCTTTCGTACGATCTGCTTCCAAATATACCTGCGTGACGCGTACGGAAACAGTGGTATTATATACCCTGGTAGCCCCCCAAGTTTGATGGTGCTACTCATGTAGGAGCATTAAACTTAGTTATTCAAATCCTGAAAAACACTTAATGCAAATATTAAAAGTATATGCCGCGAATCGCAACATATAAAACCTAATGAAGTAAAAGATTAGCGTGAAGCAATATATAGCACATAGCATGTGAAATTAACACATAAGAGAAGTAGCAGTGCGAATTACACCTATCGTGAGGTTTTACAAACTACATAAATAATTAATTGTTTTTTTTTTTTTTTTTTTTTTTTTTTTTTTTTTATATATATATATAAAAAAAAAACAATAACCCGGATGGACACACCGTGACCGCGACTAATAGTTGCAATCGCACGCACAGACGCAGATGGATGTATCTTGACCGCATAGACTCGAACGTTTGTGGATGATCGCAGATGAACATAACATGACCACGGCTTTTATCCAGTGCGCTCATGGCGATTGACTAGCATCGTGGTGCCTGTACTGTTCCCGCTTTTGTCCAGTGCGCTCATGGCGATTGACTAGCTAATCTGCGAAGATGTCCGAACGCACAGCCTAACGCGGGTAGATTTATCGTGACTGCGTTCGAACGTGCAAACAAGCGCGAACAAGCATACCAACCGTAAAAACATTATGTGCGCGAATTAATTCGCGGCTAAAAGATAAATTAGGTCCGATCGTGCGGACTTAGTGCGACTATAGATAAAATCGTGTTTACCAAGTTAAAAGATTTACATAAAATCTTCTGAATATTTAAAAGATAACATATCTTACCGATTTAAAAGACATGCACAAAAAATATTGGGATATCTTTTTAAATTTTAGAAAACATTGGTAGTATCTTATTACCAATTTAAAAAGATCAAAATACCGGCTTTTGAACTCGATGGTTGCTTTCCGGTGATGTGAGAGCACGAAACTTGTCGGGTCCCACGGATGGCGCCAACTTGTTGATACATAATCTGGCGCGGGCTGGATTCGACAACTCTCCCTGGGCCGTTCGTCGTCTTCTCGAGCCCTGAGTAGACCTGTTCAACAAAGAGAACCCGTTAGGAGTGGACCCGAGGCCGTAGCCCCGGGATCCACCTCCGACGGTCAAGTTAGTATCGATGCGATATAGCCTACAAGAGTTAGGTTTAGAATAACCTGTTCTGTTCTGTTATTATCTCTCTGAAGAAGGGGATCCCAGCCATATATTTATAGGGCATGGATTAGGGTTTAGGCGTAGAGTGGGCCGCTGTCTGCCGGGCCTGGCCCATTCCTGGCCCAGTCCAGGCTATACGTCCACAATGGTAAAATGGGTGGATTGTATAACGGGGACATTTTTTAATGACTTAGGGGTATAAAAAGTTGCCGTTTACTTTCAACTTAATGTCCTGTTTGGTAACAAAACTGGCTGGAAACAGGAAACTTTGGTGTTTCTTTTTAACTTATTGCAAAAGAGAATCCTTAATGTGGAAGGGGGCAAAATTTGATACTGTTTCTATTCAGGACGTCTTAATACGATTTTTTTCCGAACTAGTGTAGGTGGAAAAAAATAAATTCGAAAAATTTAGAAAACTTCGAAAAAATTTATAAAAATTCAAAAAAAATTTAAAAATTCGAAAAATTTATAAAAATTCGAAAAATTTATGAAAATTCGAAAAAATTTTAAAAAAATTCAAAAAATTTTAAAAATACAAAAAATTTATAAAAATTGAAAAAATTTATAAAAATTCAAAAAAATTTATAAAAATTCAAAAAATTTATAAAATTGAAAAAATTTATAAAAATTCAAAAAAATTTATAAAAATTCGAAAAATTGATAAAAAATCAAAAAATTTGAAAATTTTATAAAAAATTTTTAAAAATTCAAAAAATTTATAAAAATTCAAAAAATTCGAAAATTTTATAAAAATTTATAAAAATTCAAAAAAACTTATAAAAAATTTGAATTTATTAAATTTTTTTTCGAATTTTTATAATTTTTTTTGAATTTTTAAAAAATTATAAATTTTTACAAATTTTTTGAATTTTTAAAAAATTATAAATTTTTATAAATTTTTGAATTTTTTAAAAATTTTTATAATTTTTTATAAAATTTTCGAATTTTTTGAATTTTTATAATTTTTTTGAATTTTTAAAAAATTATAAATTTTTACAAATTTTTTGAATTTTAACAAAATTATAAATTTTTATAAATTTTTTGAATTTTTTAAAAATTTTAATAAGTTTTTTCGAATTTTTATAATTTTTTATAGAATTTTTTGAATTTTTATAAATTTTTTGAATTTTTAAAAATTTTCGAATTTTTTTAAAATTTTTATAAATTTTTTCGAATTTTCATAAATTTTTCGAATTTTTATAAATTTTTTCCACCTACACTAGTTCGGGAAAAAACTCGTATTAAGATGGTCAATTAAGCATAAAAAAGAAACAACATATATCCACACAGGATCTAACTAGAAACAGTACACATATATCCACACAGGACCTAACTAGAAACAGGAAAAAAAAGAAACAGCCCCTTAGATGTATAAAAAGTTGCAGTGATTAAGATAAGATAAATGAGAAAGTACGCTGGTAATTTTTGCGGAATAAGAGACTCAATATAAAAAATGTTCTTCAGCCACTTTCAAGTTTAAACTGCTTTGTTTTTAGTCTTACTTGCTTCTGTTTACCCTTTTGACCCGTTAGAAATAACAAGATCACCCATACCCACCCGTGTACAAAACGATGGTTAAGCTTGCGTGACCACCTCTACTAACTAATGTTGTGTTGACGAGACTAAAGTAAGTTGCAAATGATGGATTATAAATTGGCAGGTGGTTGATGTGCTTAAATCGAAGGGTGTTAAAATGGTACCATTCAAGCTTGTAAGATCCTGTGAAAAACCCTTGTAATCAATCTTAATGATTAATGATAATCTCGTATTACTGTTACTAAAGCCCATTTTTGCTAGAAATTTAAACTTTTCCATTAGTAGTTATTAATATTGATGCATTATATATATATATATATATATATATATATATATATATATATATATATATTGTACACACCGGAACTTGGGATAACACTTCTGTTGCAACAACACATTTTTACGATCAATAACACGAGACAATAATCACAACAAAAATTAACACATCTATAATACATTCAACACAAAACCATTTTTCACCTAATACACTTAACTAAATCAACACATCAATAATACCATATTACTAATACTAATCCTAGATTCTACACAAATTACAAACCGGCTGGACCCTATTCTTCGGCCCAACAAACCCATCAAACCCAACAGAATTTGCACAGCCAATCACCACAATACTTAGTTCATTTTATTTCCTTGCTTCCTTTTCACCCGATCAAAACTACACTTATAAAGACCCGATCGTATTTTTAATATCGAACTAAAACTTTACACATTTTTACACATTTAAATACACCACCTAACTAGCTACTATGATACAAAAACCCAGCCAAGAATATCAAGTAGTAACACGATAACAGAACCCATTTCGTTGCCCCCTTTTCGACCCATACATATACTTATAAAATTCGACACAATACCGTTTCGCATCCCACTTGACCATATGACCTCTCAACCACATTTCTAACTCATTCTAACACTCCAAATGAGAACTAAGCCTTGGTACACGACTTGTAGCTCAGTAACTCAACTTGTGTTATCATATGTAGAAACCGAATATAGGCAAGACTCCAAGAACTAAAGTCCAAAACCCTATCTACAAAGACTCAACTTCACACTCAAACTATGATAGAAACATACAAGTGTCTCCTAGCAACAGTGCCTCAATCATTAGTCAATTGGTCAATGCAAGATATTTTGTCTATAAAAGCTATTCATTCGATCCACTTTTCCTTTCCTATCACCTATCACCTTCTATCACAATCACAACATTCCCTAAAAAGTCAAGCAAACTTTCTGTCGTGGGGTTTGGAAGCAAAGTCAGTAAGAGCAAAGTTGTATAAAGCCTCTTCGAGTCCACTGCTTTTCTTGTGTCTCCTTCGAACAACCACAATCCCCTCACCACCTTTCATAAAGCATTGTAAGTACTCTGTGATCTTTTACTTTCATCTCCATAAACACGCTCATGCATGTCTCATATTTTATTTCGAAAACACCATGCATGCACACTCAGTCGAAATGAGCACTTTTCTACCTTGTCACCATATTAATAAAAGAAGGAAACATCATTAGTTCTCACATTAATATTACACGCATGATCTTTTACTTTCCACTCACAAGTATAGCACATTCTTATTATAAACAAACCGATCACAGTGACCGTTTAGAACATGTAAAGTAACGAACACTATTATGAAAGGTTTAAGAGCCACTAACCATACTCTTGTCACGTTTAACATATGACCACTTCATGCATATCACACTAATTCAACTCGAACTCAAAATATAACTCCCACGCCAAACCAGTTAAAAAGAGATAGAAAAATATCCAAAATTTTACTAGTTAAAACTTATTCGAACTAACCACTTCACGTTTAATTTAATGCGAAACGCTTCATGCAAAACATAAATATTTTTGCACCTTTCAATAGTTTACATGGCGAACTAGATATTTCGTATTCTAAGATCCCACTCATACTTTCACCTCGACGCTTAAAATAAACCATTTCAAGTGCTACTCGACTAGGGTAAAAGGCTTAGAAAATTATAGACATTTTTTTGACTCAACACCATGCAACGAGGCTATAAACCTCAAATATATTTTCGAAATTACAAACACAACACATAGATATTATGGTACAACTCGATAGCACACCTAGCAAACTATATTTTTTATGTTTTAAGTTCGACCTCATAAGCTCACGAACACGCCCAAAATGAATACTTTTGATCGACCCTCTCTAGTAACTAGTAAACAATTTCAGAAAACTTGAGTTTTAAATATTTCCGAAATGGGTTAAACCAAGGCCCAATAAGAGATAGTGATAAACCAGCCCATCCAGCCCAAATGAAATATTTTTAGAATCCTAAAAATAGCCCAAATTCAAGCCCAAAACAGTTTACACGCCCTCGCCTCTAAAACTCTTAACGGGCCTTGTTCTAAATCGTTGAATGGCCCAATAATACAAAAATAATCTATTTTCTGAAATAATAAATTGAAATAAGTTAAAATAAGCTTAATAAAGTTATAGAAATTTTCAGAATATTTTTCCCGTCATTTTTATGCAAAAAGGACTAAAAATGTAACGCGACTTAACCAAAAAGGATCAAAACTGCCAAACTGTGAAACCTAGGGACTGAAGCTGTGAAAAAAGTTGGTAGAGGACTTAAATTGACATACCATTGAACTCCAAGCTTTGTATGGACATATGGACAATTATTGGACTAGATGGGACTATGGACTGGACAAGGACTAACGACGTAACGCAAACCACGGTTAGGGTAGAAAATGTAAAATCTGGAAAGAACAAGAACAAACTGTTATAACTTGCCATTCTTATCTTATTTTTCATTTTTGCATCATATCTTTACTTCCTATGCATATTCGCATTCTAATTGCATATTAGTTAATAGCGTTAGAAATATTTCATATTAATATTTCATTTACTCGTTGAAGATATGATCTTACGAAAGTACGAGCACCATAATCATATAACACCTTCACTCTCAACGATTAGATCGTTGTATATCATTAGTTAATCATCATCCACCATTCATACACACACACCACTAGAAATTAGTCAGATTCTCAGTTATTTATATATTTACCAGGTTCTATATCGAAGTTGTTATAATCACCTCTGAGTTTATTTTCACCATCACCAGTAACGCATAAGGTGAGTCATGGCCTCACTTTTAAACTCTTTATACTTTTAAACTCCGTGAGGGGGATACATGCTATAAACAAATCACAAGTATTTTTCTGTATGCTATCTGACTTGATATATGCCTAAGTACTCCATATTGCCATAAGACCCTTTATCATGAGCCATTAATCACTGCGGTGAACGCGAATATAATGAATAGATCTATTAGAGGTTGACGACCTATCCCACTAATACTGTGACGGAATGCTTTCTGCTAGTCGTATTAGTCGCGATGCATTATATTTGAGAAAAATAGGAATTGGCAAAATCACCTATTACACGAGGGCAAAACTTTCATCATTAATTTGGTGGACACCTCCGTTTATGCGGTACTTTGTTAACGTTTGCGTGTCATGAGACTTAGGGCAATATATGAACTGCAATATCAATTTCTAAACTGATTGTACCTTCAATACAATCTTACTTGTGAAACAAACTGATATTTAAATTACAAACTCCATGATTTCACTCAACATTACGTTGACTTTTAAGCATGTATCTCAGGGAACTAAAAAGGAGCAAGGCAAGGCAAGGCATGGAGCAGGCGCACCCTATCTTAAATAAATGGTGTAAAATAAAGTTGTAATTCAGTTAAATTGATGTTTCTTTGGAGAAACCTTAGTACTCTGATGTAACGCTTTGTAATTGAATTTGTATTATGGACCTATGTAAATTAAAAATGCCGTCTCAGGCTGTTTTTCTATGATTTTGTTTTCGATCCTCACAGTAACACCTAAATAAAACTTCCGCTGCTATGTTTAAAATTTGGGGGTGTTACATTCAAGCTAAACTACACTGTTGAATCTGCTCAAGGAATTTTAAATGTTACAATGGATGTCGATATGCTTGCTTACTTTGACAATTGGCAACGATCCGGGAAAGACGACGAGTATGAGGCCCAAGATCAATGGCCCACAGAACTGCGCCGAGCACGCGTAATACCAGCTGAAGATTATGTAAAGGTACATGACAAGGAAGATTTTAGTACTATCAAATGGAAGTCTTTTGAGAATACATGACGAGGAAGATTTTAGTACCATCCATTATTTTAGTGTGCAGACTTTTGTGTTTATGAACTTTATGGTAGCTTGACTTTTGACAAATTTGTATTTGGAATATGATATTATTGATGATATTATATCATTGCTATGATGGAAACAAGTTATGTATCCACGTATAATTAAAACATTGCCTATATTTGTAGCTTTTGAATATTGTTGAGCAAATATTCGGTATAAAAAGCTAAAGTTAGTGTTGCCTCTAGTGGAAAAAAGTGTTGCACTAGTATTGTTAAAACGAAAAAGAAGTGTTGTAATAGATGATGGAAAGTGTTGCACTTGATGCGTAGAAATGTTTTTATTGGTTGGTGTTGTATAATAAGAAGTGTTGCACATAAGTATCAAAAGTGTTGCATTTGTAAACACGAGCAACACTTTGACAAAAGTGTTGCACATTATGGCAAAAGTGTCGCTTTAGACCTAAGGCAACGGAGCCTAAGGCAGCACTTAAAAAAGTGTTGCACTAGGCATTAAGCAACATTTTTTAGACCTAATACAACACTTTACGAGCGTTGCTTTAGCCCCATTTTGTAGTACATCATTTTATGTATGCATTTTGTGACCGATAAACACACACGACACGTTACTACTTTGTTTAAAATGAGATATAGACCCTTTTCCACTTAGAGGATGAAGATAGACACCTTGGTGACATATCACATACTGTTGAACCCCAAGCTCGTTGCTTAACATGAGGCTTAAACCCTCACCAATTGCTCACATTAACACCTTTTTTCCTCAAAAATAAAAGTATACACTTCTATCTAAATTTGAAAGTAGAATGGCATATAATCTTTAAACAATTACCCCATAAATCTTCACAAAATATTGTAAATAAGAATGCCTATACTGTATTAAAAAAAAAAAAAAAAAAAAAAAAAAAAAAAAAAAAAAAAATAAAGGCTAGTCATTTGGGCTAGAACTGAGTTTTTGTGATTAAAAATAAACAATGCCCAATAATCTAAAACTAGGCCTTTTGGACTTTTGGTGCTTTTTGGACTGGTCTTCAACTCAAACCCATATAAATCTCTCTAATAGGAACACTTTCTTCTTTTATTTCTCAAACTTATTTTTGGGACACAACATACCGCGATGCTCTAATATAGTGACCCAATTTTTTGACGACAAATTCTATATGACCAAAACTTGTTACAAAATGAATCATGACATGCTGTGAGCTAGCTAGCGCAAGAGATGGAGATGTGCAGCGATACAAAGTATTAGGTCGCGATCAAATTATATCACTAGTGACTATCAGAAGTCGTCCTCGTACCATTTCTTACAATAATGTGAAATTTTCAAGTGGCTAGAATTAGTAGGGTGAGCCCAAGGTGCATGGATGTCGAGATTTCAGTTGGCCTACATACCAAAGCTAATGAGTTTGAAGAGTGTGATGAAAGATATATAGAGGACAACAAATGGACTAAACATCGACAAACCATTGATGATGGTAGCTACCTTTGATGTTGGTGTTTCATATACCCTATCAGATTTTCTCATAGATTTTCGCTATCAGATTTTCTCATAGATGATTTAATGATCGAACAGTTTAGCTCAACGTATTGAATGCAACCCAGTTTGAGATTTCTAGATTTCCTTTTCAATATTATGCTACCCTCCTTATTTGCACAACAAAGTTATAACCACAATTTGGTCATTCCATTCTTGCATGACTGAGAGAGGAATGCGAGGAACCACGTGACAACCTAGAAACAGGCACCTCACCTTCCTCTTTGTCCATCGACAACTTTTTATTTGGTTGACCATAGCCGAGGACCAATATAAGAGAGGCAATAATGGCCAACGGTACCTCCTTATTGTCCCGTGGTTCTCACCTTCACTCTCCGAATCAGGCGAGGATAAATGACTACATTGGAAAAGCCTTGTTGTTATGACTTTATCATGCAAATAAGAGTTTTAGAACTCTGTAATTTTTTTCTTCTTTTAACATTTCGATAAAAAGAAATTCTAAAGCTATTGTGTAGTACGAAATAATAGTTGTAGTATTTCAAACGAAGTGAGGTGGTCTAGTATATGCTTACTTCTCTTTGTAAATTTCTAAACAGCAGAATCATTTATAGATCAGAACTCCCAAATGGCGATATGCCAAAACGAGGGATTTACATAAGTGTGTAAAGGAGTGCAAGCCAGAGCATATATAATAATTTTACCAGGTACTGTAAAGAATGGAGGCTCAAGCAGTTTTTCATATATTTTATATATAATGAGGGTTTCATTGATACAAAATTTCAATGAGGAAAAGGCTATACAAAGAGTCATTCTACCTTTTAAAAGATATAGTTAGTGCATGTTTTCCTCCTCGATCACTATATTCAAAACCCTGCATTTTGTATCAAAATTTTCATCTGCTATAAGAATCTTCGTGTGTGCGATGCACTTAGGCCCCCTAATGCTGCATTAGCTCAAACCACTGCAATTCGGGAGGTAAAAAACAAAACAGTGATGAACAACCCGACTATAATGAAAATCTATGTGATATAAGAACAAAAAGTTGAACATTAAAAAACTTACTTGTCGTAATAAATCAGCAAGTGTTCTTGGAAGAGTTTCTATGTCCTTCAAGATGACGTAGAACGGGAATGGAAAGGAATCCATATACTTTACTGTAGTTAACTTCTTGTCCTTATATATAATCTCCTGAAAGAGTGAACACACATACACATAAAACTAAGATTCCCAGTTTGATTATATGAAAGTGGATATACGTATATATTTTAAACTATATTTTTTCCCCTTGGAAGGAGAGATGAAGGCAATACAGCTTATAGTTAAAGATGGGATGGTCCGTAAACAGGTTTCAATAAGCAGGCTCAAGACAGATCCAGTAAAACTGGGCTGAGCCAAAAAAACCATTTTGTGCTTTTTCTTATACAAAAAACATAGATACTCACGTGTTAAATATGATTACCAAAAGAATATTACGTGGTATCAGTTTACGATAAAACTAACCTAAATGCTTGAACAAATACTATGATTTTAGAGTTTGCATGAATCAAATATATAGTTTCGGTAAATTTTAACCCCTGATGACGTTTTCATAAAAATGCGAGGCAGCTTCAGTTAAACATTAAGTAGAAGGGAGTCTACTTACCGGAAGTACTTCTATTGAATTCTCAGGGTCTTTATCCAAAACCAAAAAGGCAACCATTCGATTCTTGCTCAAAAGGTCATTAACACGACGTTTCAGATTCTCCTGAAAAGATAAATAAATCAAGCGGTCAGTAGAAAGTAGGAAGCAATATTGAGATATAATCATGACAACAAACGTACCCTCTCATGAAGATTACCATCAGCTATGATTATGACAAGCTGCTCTAATGGATTTTGTCCAGATGGCAGTCTTGCATTCATTGCCGCAGAATCCAGTGTGTTATTTAGGTACTTCAGCAGCTCAACCATTGGCTTATCATTTAGCGTGTTCTCTTGCTTGAATGTCAGACTCGAGAGCATCTGATTCAGTGGACAAGATCAAGTCAACAAAAAATTCAAGATAATATCAGATTAACTTTGTTTAGATAAAAGTGTAATGTATCATTTGACCTGTTCGACTCGGTTTAGGTTCACAAACAAATTTAAAATTAAAAAATATTAAGTTTTACTTTTGTTTTAAAAAACTGTAACCTGTTCCTTCTTTTCTAAGTTTTTTTATTATACCCGCTAAACACACAACTCAGGTCCCATGGAATACTAACCTTAACTCCAGCTTCCGCTGTAAAAGGAAGATCGAAGTCATGTAGTAATTGAATATTTCCCTCTTTACCAAAGCTTGCAACTGCCAAATTCCCGACTTCTAATTGAGACATTGCACGACAAACTGTGACTAAAGCTTCAATAGCAACACTTCCATTATTATTCTCTGACATGCTACTAGAATCATCTATCGCAATGACAACTTGATAGTTACGTTTATTAGGTCGTGTCCGCCTCAACCATATTTTATCTTTCCGATAGTGACTTGCAATGTACGGAATCACCTGACAATAACCACAAATAAAATATATTGAGTTAAGCCATTTATTGTACTATTGAAAAGAACTAGATATGGCAAAACGGGTCATAGGGTACGGACTCAAAACACTAACATTATTCTCTGAGGAGTTTGGTTCAATAAGGATCAAAGAAAAATTAAAGATCAAATGAACCATTCTCAGCCATTCATTTTTTTATCAAAACAATAAAATAAACTTTCACCTTCATTTTTAAAAACTAAATATCTCACAAACCATTGATCGTTAGACGAAACTAATCATACCATCACGACAAGCATAAAATTACCTTTAATTTGATATCCCACATCATATACTTTCGAAGAATTTTTTTTTTCCGACTTTTTTGTGGGTTTAGGGTTTACAGTTAGGGTTTAGGTTTTTAGAGTTTAGGGGTTTGACTTTTTTGGGTTAAGCTTTTTAGGGGTTATGGGTTTAGGTTTCTTACGGTTTAGCGGATATGGTTTAGGTTTTTTGGGTTTAGCGGTTAGGGTTTTTAGGGGTTCAGGGTTTTTAGGGTTTAGGGTTTAAGGGTTTAGTGGTTAGGGTTTTTAGGGTTTAGGGTTAGGGTTTTTTAGGGTTTAGGGCTTAGGGTTTTTAGGGTTTGTAGTTTAGGGGTTGTGTTAACACAAAAGAGTATTTTTAAAATATTCATTTATAGTGTATTATATCGAAACCCGGAAAAAACGATAAAAAATAAGTTCGTCGAAAGTATACAATATTGGATCTCTATAGAAAGATAATTTTATTCTTGTCGCAATGGTATAATTAGTTTTATCCAACTATTAACGGTTTGTGAGATATTTAATGTTTAAATATAAGGGTGAAAGTTAATTTAATTAATTTGATCAAAAATGGATGGTTGAGATTGATCCATTTGATCTTTAATTTTTATGTGATCTTTATTGATCTCACCCCATTCTCTGAGTTGATCTGTTCGAGTTGGGAACCCGAGACACTTTTCATCCAAGTTAATAAAAAACTTATAAATAATCATTCTATTACACGAGTATAACTATTACTGTATATTATTACAAAACTGCAAAACTATTTCTCTTTTTTGCATAAATCGCTTTAGAAGGTTGCGAGTTTTAAAAAAAATATAGACTTTGTCCAAATTATATTATCACATCTTAACCTAAATTTCCATCTTTAGAAAAAACACATAAGAAAAAAGATGTACCTTTTTCATGTTAATTCGTTTTCCAGTCTTATAGTCCCCTTGCAGCTTGCTAGCAAGAGTTGGTTCCATGACCAAACGTAACTGTTCAGCCAGTTCCTGTGACAATTGTGTTGTCTTTAACTCATATTTTCTCCATAATGCAGTAGCAGAATCTTTCTTATCACCAGAAACATCTTCAAGATCGTGAGCCATTCCCATATCATCATCACCAACTGAAAGTTGATTGAATTGACTTATATTATCGGTCATATAAGAACGTTCCATGTGGACCAAACTCCTTGTTTCGTTTCTTTCATCCACTTCATGAGGGTTATAAACTTCTGGGATTTCATCGGGGATCTCAGTTTCTACAACTTCCATCTTCTCATGGACAGTATTTCCTATATTTAATGGATTATTCTTTACAGGCCTGGCTTCAACGTTTTGTTCGTCAACGTCCATTTCAGAATCATCTTTCTTGTCTGCAATGCCACCGTCACCATTTTCATCAGTGGGCTCTTTTCCTTCAATATTTTTGTCAATCTGGTCGGCTGCTGCGGGCCCAAGTGCTTGAGCCGTTCCTTTTTCTATACCAGAAGTAAACCCATATTCATCTGCATCAACATCTTCTTCATCCATTATTTCTTCCATAGGCTCGTCTTTCTTTTCTTCCAAATCAACCGACACTTTCGCTCGTTCTTTCCAACCATCAAGTGCATCACCAATATTTCGAAACGGGTTGGGCTCGTTCTTCTGAAGAGATGAAGGGTCAAGTTCGGGTAATTGACTATTATGTTCATCGTTTAGTTTCCCACCTTTTGATGAATCAGCTATACTGATTTCATTCTCTGAAGAATTAGGTAAACCATTTATAGGAGCTAAATCACTTTGCATATCATTGGTGTTTGACCATGTAGCCTCAGGTGCAACCTCTCTCATGGATGTTCCATTTGACCTACCGTCCGGTTGAGTGGCAGATACGTCATTTGACTGATGGTCAGCACCGAAATCATTAGCAACAGGAGCAGTTACATCGTTCTTTGGTGCATCCACATCAGCATCAGTTTTGTTTTCTTGGTTATTTTCTTCGGTTTCCATCTCGGAAGTTTCAGTCACCGTCTCAGTCACATTTTCTTCTGGGTTTTCTTGGTTACTGTCTTCTTTATCTTTGTTGAGCTCGGCTGACTCATCTACCGTTTCTGTTGCATCCTCTTCATTGTGATCTATATCATCTTGCTGATTCATATCAATATCATCATCAGGAGCATCAGGCTTTAGTCCAGTGGGTTCAGCAAACGCTTCGTCTTTGTCTATGTTCATATCTTCAACATCGTCTGTACCGTCATCAGGGTTCTGGTCGTCATTTTCCTCATTCTGTTTGTTTGATTCATCAGGATCTAACTCACCTGCTTCATCAGTTGTGGTTGGATCATCTTCCTTAGCTCTAAGCTCTCTGTTACTTCTATCATCGTCCTTAACTGATGGTCCAGTTTCATACTTTTCATTTTTGTCAGGATTTTCATCGTTTTCATCATCTTTATTATCCCGAAGTTTTTCATCAACAATTTCACTATTATCCCCAGTTTCTCCCATGGCGGAATCCAGTTCCGGTTCCTCAGTTTCATCCTCGCTTTCATCATCGTTTTCATCCTCGCTAACATCGAAAGCATCAGCATTAAAATCTTGTTCCATTTCTATACCTTTATCATCTTTACTTGGAACATTATCATTCAATGCATCTTGTTCTTCTCCCTAAAGACATTAAACAAAATTAAAATAAAAAATCATATTCAAGCCAATAGAAGGAAAACAAGAGGGCCCCCAATCAAATACCTTTTCGGTTCCAAGTAGTTGATCTTCATCTTCAATCTGTTCACTCACATCTTTAGCACCAGCACCCTCACCCATACCAGTTCCAGTAGCATCTTGAGTTTTATCCCCATCATCTTGGTCTTCTGCGGTGCACCCAAAACCTTGCTTGTATAATGATGCGAAAATCTCGGAAAGCACATGAGTAACCATAGACAGCTGTAAAAAATTCAAAAAAATATAAATTGTCATGAAATCCAAGCTATTAAAATAAAAGTTTTGGGAAGACTAACTTACGGTTCTGTGGGCCACCATAAAGTCGCTAAGAAGACCGTTGCCAAATGTGATCATCAAGTCCAATAGTGAATACAGATACTTCAGCTGAGCCTCAACATGACTGAGACTTGTTTCTTGACTCCCATAAAGGCTCGTGAGTTCTCCCTGAGTATATTAAAGAAAATCAGTGTTAAAAAGCTTCTTTAACTTTTATGTTTGAGTAACAGTAGAAAGACTGAAATAAAAAGCTACTTACAGCAAAGTTAAGTGTTTTCACTAATTCATCATGTACAGTGTCTAACTGCAGATTCGTTACTCTAGAATCAAATGTTTCTTGCCAGGTTTTGATATTACTAAAGTAATCTTCTGAAGAATCGAGTTTGTTATTTTCCGAGTTGACTCCTTCAAAACCATCAACAATGTGTTTGCATGTTTTCCGAAGAGACTTGGTGAATCTAGCTTCAGTTTTGGATATATTATGAGCATCTTGAACGTTTCTTGACTGACTCCTTGCTTCCAAAGCAGAGTTATAGTACTCGTCCAAAAGTTTACCCTGAAAGAGTGAAACATTTAACAAAAATTGCATAAACAGGCAGAGTTATCATTAAATAATAAAATTCTTACTACCTTTGTGAAGATATCCTCAAAATGGTCAAGTAGAATATTTTTCGCTAAGCCTGCATGTACATCTTGCTTACGAATAACATGCAATTGCTCCTTAAAATCTCTAATTAGCAAAAAGTTGTGTTGGACGAACTGTTCCATCTGCTTTGTAATGCCATAAGGGTACAATACAACTGACGTGCTTACTAGACTGCCACAATCACCAAAAAGATATTCCTCCAATAATTCCTGTCAACATGTTAATTGTTAGTACACAGCAGCGATTTTAAACTATAATTTTGACTTGCCTTATTATAAATAGAATAACAAAGATTTTAAAAGTGTAGGAGAAAATAACTAGATACTCGTGCAATATTTGTCGCAATAAACGTTTTAGTCGTGCTAATCACTTGTTTATATAAAAAATCTTGGTCACGAGAACTAAACCAAATGTATTTTCTTCGTCACAAGTCTATCGAAAAATTTAAAGAATGGTACCTTAGACTTCTTAAAGTCGGGAACAAACTTTTCAAGGAAAAGACGAATCTGACTGGCAGCAGCTCCAACACTTTGACAGCTTAGATGGTTATTTTCAACACTTGTGAGCAACAAACACTCATCATTTAGAGTGCTGCACATAGTGTCAAACAGTTGCTTCAACAGTAAATTGAAGTATTAGCATCTTCAAATATGATTGCCACAGTAAAAAAATTTTAACAAAAAACATTCAATTTAATGGTTAAACAAACCTTTTGACGCAACATGCAGTTGAAAACAATATCTTGATTGTGAGAAAGCTGTGAGTTTGTGAATAAGTTACGTAGCGGCAAACTGCGTTTCTTTAAGCGTTCCAATCCCTCAGCTAAACTATAAGCAGAAGCTCTATGTTTTGTTTGTATCTCAACAAGATGACCAAGGTAAGACTCGGACCTCTTAACCTATAAAAGAACAAATAAATTTTATAAATATAATAGTATATACTTTTGACTGGGTCAAATGCTTAAAGCTCCTAATTCCCTTCCCTTTTACCCATATCTTACACCAGCAAATACACACACTATATTTCCAGACTATCAAAATCAAAAACCATTGTCAAGCCTAAGTGATCGTTGAAAATTGAAAAAAAAAAAAAAAAAAAAAAGAGCAACTATTTGATAATGCAATTTTGCACGGGTACAATGCTAGTAATCTAATAATGGACAAGTATTTTTTAGATCTAAAAAGATAACTAGCACAAGCTGACTCGTTTGGACCCGGATTATAAATAGTGAGTTTACCCATTAACCCAGCCATTTTTTACACGTAAAATAAAAACAATACAAATTTGGTCTTAAATTCTCAAGTAAAATCTGAGATTACATTATTATTATTTAAAAAAAAAAAAAAAAAAAAAAAGTTGTGTTTTTATAAAATAAATTAAAATTAGACAAATTAGTTACAGAAGTACCTTCTCAAGTTCAAAATCCTGGTGAAATTTTGAACAGATGTCTCGCAGATGGCCCAATGAATGTAAGCTTTTAAAGAAGTATTCATTTGCAGTTTTCCAGTCAGTTTGTAGATTCTCTAAAGCAGCGACCTCAAGCTTTCCGGAAGCCAATCTACCTTCTTTAAGTAGCAAATGCTCCATACTATATGATGGTTGAAGATACCATCGATCCTATATGATGTAACCCCACCATACAAAAATAATCAGTTAGATATAGGTAACTGTTTCACCCTTGTTGTCCACCTTAATTTTTTAATTCCCCAAAATACTTTCTAAACCGTTTAATGATTGGTCAAAAGGTAAATTTTGTGTTTGAGCCTAGTGGACAATCAATGTGGGACAAAGATGTATGAATTTATAAAATAAAATAGAACACAAAATATGAATTTCAAACCTCCGTGAACCTAGATCTATGCTTAGCCAACCCACAGTCGTCCAACAACTTCAGTATATCAGAATAAGCCCTATTTTTTGCTGCCGATCTTTTCTTTTCATCCTTCCAAAGTTCACCACAATTAACAATATTTGTGCTGATTTTTTCAAATGTGTACCGGATTTGTCTCCACTCTTCTTTAGTTGTGTCACTAGAGGACTGGACATTTATGAACTTTCTGACAATATCTATATTGGCTACAAAATGACAGTGATAAAAACATTAAATAAAGAGATCTAAAAATGTTTATTTTAAAAGGAATATAAGAAATTCACCTTCAGCTTCATCAAATGGGACACATTGGTAGTCAGGCTTAGCAGTGCTTGCTAATCGCATATCTTCCATTGCAAGATCTACTTTATTTCTCCAAGTGGAAGACCATATAAACCTGTACCCAAAGTCAACAAGCAATTAGAAACATAGACATAACTAAGAGGTGACAAGATGGGCGGCTTAGATGGGTTGAAACAGGTACATCTAAGTTAAACAGGTCGGTTCCGGTTGGATCGACTCACAAACACATCTTTGTCCAAATTTTATAAATAAATAATGTTTTCATTATGATAAGAAAAATATCACATTAGAAGGGAAAAAAAAAAAAAAAAAAACTTCAAATCCAACATATACGAGTACCTCTTTTTGCTTTTGAACAGAGTTTCATGGCAAGCAACATCAAGAACTTGCTTGTATTTATCAAATGTGTCACTAAATGTAGTAGGAACATGATTTGCCATTGTATTTACTCCTCTTCGAGCTGCTTCTTCCGTAAAAATAAGCATCACCGGTTGCTTTAACACATCCTGCGACATTACAACATGTAAGCATCCGACAAAAGAAACTATAATTGCTGAGCAGCAGATTGACTAGAAAAACTTACAGTATATTTCTGAATAAGTTTTTTAAATTTCTCGCGTGTCCGTTTTGAAGTTTCCATTGTCATATACCACTCATTACGGTCCCACTTGCATAATTTCAGCAGTTCATTTAGCTCAGCCTCAATAGTCTTTCTATTAGATGCTAATTGCTCCATAACACTGACAAAACAATGATTGTTTATTAGAAGGCATTTTTATCTAAGAATCCTATATTATTTTATTAAAAGAGCATACTTAGGCAGGAACTGAACGCAGAAGCCAAACGTATTGTAAAGAATCTTCACACTGTCCTCATAGCCACAGCTGCCACAAAATAAAAACAAAAATATGAAGCTATGACCACATATAACGATATGAAAAGACACTAAAAATTTACTGAAAATTGACAAACCTTGAATTAGATTCGTGACGTATTGCGGTGCTGATGTGGCCATGAAAGGCAAACACAAGTTGAAGACGCTTTCCGAATTCACCGATGCTGGAAGTCTGAATAAACTCCTCCAAGCTGTGTGTATAAAAGAGCAAGGATTTTAATTTTTTACACAATTTTTTTTTTTTAGAAATTGAACTTTGTTACATCACATATTATGAACTTGCCTCTGCATGATGGACTGACTATCAGCAGAATCAGTTTGCCGAAGAACCGAGTATAAAGGGAACCATAACTTCAATAGTACCCAAAAAGAAAGTAAGCACATTAGTAATACTTTGGAAGGGTGAGCAAATGTTAGTTAATAAAATTGTTACGAAAACTTGAATTATACCTTTTTCAAAAATATAAATGTATTAAACCCTAATTTGAAAATATATATTTGCATTTTACCTTTTCTCTAGAAAAATATAAGTATGTAATATACCTGGCCAGCATTAGTATCAAATCGAGCTTGCACTCCATCAAGTAAAGCAGGCCATGATTCAAACTCCATCTTTTGCCAGGTGGACACAAGAGAAATAATCGGGTCAAGTTGAGCTGTAAATTGTGAAACAGTAACATAAATGCGAGCCTTAAGAGTTATAAAGTCTGAAAATCTGACATAAGTAAATGCACACCAGAAAGGGGGAACTTTGCAACAGTTTCTTGAAGGTTCCGAACCCTGTTTAGTAAAAACTGCAAGCCTGACATAGCCTATAAAAGAAAAAGAGCAATGAACATATATATGCATAAAAAGCTGTAAGCCTGTAAACAACAAAGGAAAAAAAAAGGTAACATCTGTAACAATATATGAGCAGAATCTACACAATATTTATATGTACACTTCACATGATAACTGATACTTAAGGTTCCAATGAACGCAGAGAAACCAAATATATGTTTATGAAACACAGTTTGGGTTCAAGAAAGATTGCAATCTTCTGTAGTATCGTAGTAATGGAGCACGTTTTAAAGAAACACATTATGTTTCAAAAATAATGGAACTTCTTATTTAGATAACTTTACAGATACTATTTTTGGCAAGAAAAAAAAATCATTTTTTCAAAATATGTGATCATTTGAATACAAAGTAAACGGGCATTACCTTGGCAAGAGGGGTGTTCATAGGTATAGACAATATCATATCAATAACATCCACAATTTTCTGAAGAGCAGGATGATCATCCCATTCACTTAAAAGATGACGGATTCTCTGTTGAAGTTTAATAACTGGATCCACCATCTTAGCCAACAAAGAAGCATTTGAATCCTATATCACAAGCCAAGAAGAGTTTTATAACTAAAAACTAAGAGTTATAACCAACAGAAAAGGGAAAAGAAATGGCACAACGTACCTTGTAGAAGTTGTAAGCATTCTTTGGTAGATGAGATGCAACAGAATTTTGATCATGCTCCAAACAAAGGCGTAAGACATGTTCTGGGATTAGCTTCGACTCCAAACTCGAACACATTAAGCCATCAAGATCTGTAAATAGTAAAAATAATGAGAGTTGTATCTCAACGCAACATAAAACTGCATAAACCCAAAATTAATCACCTTTTATTACTCTTGTACCCAAAGCATAAGAGTCTAAGAAAGAACGCAGCCTATCAGAATCAGACACGTGAACATGCCCAGCCTGAGAAAAAATAACAAGTAAAACACAGTTCAGTGCACCGGTCTATTGTAAAATTACACGAAGAAGGGTCAAAAAGTCAACTCACAGGTTGAAGGAGATCCGTTGAACCAAAAATGGTATTATAGACATTGACCATTTCATTCAGCATCGATTCCAAAAGAAGATCCCAATCTTTCTCTAACATTTCATGCTCTTCGTCGACATTGTTCTGAATATTAAAAGTATGTGCATTAGTACAAGAGTCTCATCATTAGAGGTGACAAAATGAACGGGTCAGCAAATCTGGTAATGGGTAAAAAAAGGCACTTTTCACCAAATATTATCTGTCATCTATTAAATAAGTATTGCAGCAATCGAAACCCATTTGCCTTTTATCATAGAAAATGTTACCTTTTCGACTGATGCTTCAACTTCCTCAGAAGCCAACTCCTGCCACTCCGAAAAAGCTTCATTTGAACTTTCAAGGGTTGTAACGTCCATTTCAATGACATTTTTTATGTCAAAAGCACGAGGCTTGAATCTGTATTGTTGAGAATCCAGCTCTTCTTTGGTTCTAACTTGAATTTTCATTTTCATCCACAGGTTTGCAAATTCATCAAACATCCTATCCAAGAGCTGATGTTGACGCAAAATAGTAAGTATACAACTCTGTATACGTCTCAACCAAATGAGTTCTTTCGAATAAAGATAAGTTCATCTATAAGAAGATTTACCTTAAACGATGCATTGTCCAGAAAATGAGCCTGAGCCACATAATATACCACACGCAGAAGAATATTCTGATGAATTGCAGCTTTTATTTGCAAGACAGATCCCTATAATAAACATGAAACACTCATTTAGTTATCTCATCCAAAAAGAATGAAGATGCCAGCTTTATTAGAGTGTAAAAATGTATATGGAGTTACTGACCGCTTCATCAACATTATTGTCTCTTGCGGAAGTAACCAAAGTTTCCACCATATTCATATCATCTTCGCGCATATAAGTTGGGAAAGATTTATCAAAGTATGGAAGTTTGTCATGCAAATTTTCCTCTATACACGAATCATCTTTCGCTGCAATGCCTCTAGGGAATCTTATGAATGAATATACTGCCCCCTGCCAATCAAAAAGATTAACTCATTACAAAAACAGCAAAGATAATGTACCATAAGATGAAGGTAAATATATATGCATTACCAAAATAACATCAATATTTTTCTGCCCAACTCTATCCAAATACTGATTACGCATACAGCTTGACAGCACCAATGACAACCCTAATTTCATCTCATATATTGCAACTTGAATAGGTTGCAGAATGTCAACATACTCAGAGTATTCGTTTGATAAGCGGTCCACAACACGGGTTGCAGTTTCCTGAAAAAGTCACCCATGTACATAAGAAAATTGTTTCAGCAGTAGATGTTAAATTCGCATTTACAAGTATATTACTCGTTCATGCAATTCATCAATACCTGCCAATTTTGCACTTGTTCAGAAACCTGTTGCAAATTCAAATTCGCCGTCTTCCTTAAAAGATCAAATGGTGTTGCAACCAATTTCAGAAATTCATCACATTCTGATCTCAACTTCTTATATTTACCCGTGTCAGAACGGAACACAACCTGACAAGCAGAAGCACACCATGCAAAAAAATTGGCATGTCTATATATTTGTTATTGAAAATAAAAGGAACCCACAAACATGTATATATACTTATTTTTGTACCTTTCTTTGGAGCCTGTTTCTTTCAGCTTTTAGATTGTTTAGTAAATCTATCATCTCCTTGTCAATCTCGGTTAAGGAGAAACATCCTGAAAGATAGACACACACTCGTCGCACCTGCAAGAACAAATTTTAACATTGTAAAACATTTGAAGAGAATAAGACTAACATTAAACTTTTATATAACAAATAATACTTCTATCTCGAGTTCAAGTAAAGTAATCCTCGCGTTTAGCTGAAAATATTTGAGATTCTTCTTTACAGCTGGATCCACATCATCACAGCATTGTAAAAGATGATAACGCAAACTTCCAATTCGTAACCAAGCACCACCGAGATCAACCAAAGAATCTAAAACACATACACAAATTAGATTTTAATTGGTCAGATACTCGGATGTCACCAGAGAGCACCAAGAACTGATAAATAATAGATTTATTAATATATCTTTACCTGTAGATTTCTGGGCATATAGCTCTTGAAGCAGTGGCTTCATAAATGGAATCAATGACTTCAGAACATGGTGATTCGATGATGCCAGAAGAGATGTAATATCACTCACATCGGCTTGCTGTTATAAAAGAACAAAATATAAATGCTGACGTGCACTAAATTTCAGCTAAAAAAGGATGTTACCATTATCACAATTACCTGAGCTGAAAAGAGTATAGATTTTATTGACAAAAAATTCTCAGCTTCAAAGGACTTCTCGTGGGCAAGTATTATCTGGATGAAAAGACAAAAACAAAATTAGAAACTTGGAAACTGTAAACAAGATATAATGTTTTGCAACACATTAGAAAAATAGTCACCTGCTGAAAGAGAGATCGAGCAGATAACAAAAAGAAACGATGACACTCAGCTATATGTGGAGAGCTTAGCCAAAGATTACGGGAAGCAAGTCCAAGTTTCAAGCGATGCGCATTGAGATTTTTAATGCCAATTGGATCTCTCCTGCATTTAAACACGAATATCAGAAAGAAAATAGAATACACATAGTAACAGTAAACAACAATCAGTTCAGAAAGAAAATAGATCTCGTTTTAATGTATTCCACATATATTCCTTACAGAATCTTGTCTAGGGACTTCGTTGCCACTGGTTGGAAAAGCATATCGGGCACCAAATCTGCATAAGCATGTTGGCTCAAACTTTTCTGCATCACATAGAACAACAAAAATTTTAAAGTTTGCACAAACTGATAAATAGTCATATGGCTATGCATACTAATGCAGCGTAACGCATACCTTTTCACGATTTGAGTGATGCTTCCACAAAGATGTATGCCAATTAAACCACATCTCAAGAACAGTACTAGAAATGCTTGCATGTGCTGTAAAAAAATCAATAAGCATAAATTCGATCATTAAAGGTGAAATCACGGAATCAAGAAGGAAAGTTGTACTGACCAGAATCCACAGAGGTCCAGGCATCAAGAACCCAAGAAAGTTTCTGATAAGGAGAGAAATCGGTAGGAGGCCTTGAAGAAAAGTTAAGTGAAAACTTCAAAGTAGATTCCAATAGCCAACGTAATCGAGATAAACCCTAACAAAAAAACAAAGGTTGTGTTATTTAGCCTAGAGCCTAAAACGTATATCAAGAATCAAAACTAACATAACAGTGAATCAGATTTCTCATGAATGTTCAATAATTGGTTCAGACCTAGCTTTGCGATAAAAAAAAGAAATAATGGTTTTTCCGATTGCTTTTTGGTTAGGATGATTCCAGACTAATAAAAAATGCATTTAAAGACGTGGTTGATACGTACAGATTCTAGTTCCTTGCCATCAAGAGAAACAATCTTTGATAATTCCTGAAGTAGTCTCATATCAAGACCAAAACTATTATAATCATTTAAAGGCAGAGTATCAAGCCAACAACTCAAACCAGCAGGTTGGCATAATGTGTCGGCATTAATCACACAACAGCTAGATACATCACCCAACAATGAAGCTTGCCCGGTATTATCTAAATTCTTTTCCACCTTGTCCTTTTCGTAATTAAATTTACTTAAAAGGGTCTGCAAAATTAACATAAGAGTCCACTTAGTATAATGTCAAAGCAATGTATACCGAAGAAAAAGATTTAAAAGATGGTCATTCATGATACCTGATAAATCTCCTCCATCTGCTTTAAAACATCAAGGTCACCTTCATCCACCAGTTTGCTCATGATAAACGCAGACATGCAAACACCTCCATACAGCAGAAAAATAAAATTAGTCGATCAGAGCAAAGGCGGTCAGTGAATTGAATGTATCTTGAACCAAATCAATACTTGTGTAGCATACTATAAGTATGAAATTATGTAGAAGAATGAACGTAAGAATCATATCACATATATTGTTTTAATACTTTACCTTGCATGGCAAGAAACCGTAGTTCAGGATTGGAAGAAACGGCTGCTTCAATGGAGCCTTTTGGGACAAAGAAAACAAGATAATATAAACAGAAGTTACTATGATTGAAATAAAAATATGACAATTCTTATGAAAAAAAAATAATAATAATAATAATAATAATAATAATAATAATAGTTATTATAAAGTTGTACCTAGTTCCTGCAAGCTAGTCTCGGTAGTCCAAATAGAATAACAAAGGTTTACAAGCTGCTGTTGTTTTCTATATATCTCAACAGAAGAAGGTGAAAACGGATGACCACCATAGGCCCATAGTAACGACCTCTGTGAATTCAAAGACCATGAAAGAGATCTTTCCAAATTCTTCATGTCATCCTACACAAGTTCAACTCCATACTTAGTACAAACAAGCCCATATCATAAATAAAAAAAGAAAAAGGAAAAAAATGATTAAAAGTTAGCACCTGAAGTTTTTCTACTTCATTTGCACAAAAGTCCTTCAACTTCTTAACATGTTTTGACAAAGAACGCCAGGAAATTAACATGGGATCAAACTGAGACGAAACTAAACCATTCCAAGCGGATATATGATCATCAATGAGCTTTTTATAAAGTTCAAAAAGCACATCAAAGACAGGAGACTCAACAAGCATAGTAAGGATTCTTTTTTCAAGCGTCCTTAGCGATTCCAAAACAGGAATAAAGCACCGAGTCTTATCACTATACTTAAACTCAGTCTCAGCATGCCACTGTTGATGACTAAGCCTTAACAACCCAACGCACTTAACAGCGTTAATAAGATGTTGGTTGCCAGTTAAATTGGCAAGATCAAGTGAAAGCATCGGTTGTGATATCAGATCCTTATGAAGAACCTCGTGAGACTGCCTGATACAGTTCCAACTAGCATGGTTCATTTCCTCATTTAATAGTTTTAAAAAAGAAGAAAAGAACGAGCAATATCCTTGTAACTGATCACTTAACCACCCTAACCATAAAACATACACTTTGAGGTTATTTATTGTAGCCTGTTCAATACTCCAGTTGGCAGCAAACAGAAGCTTTTTATTCGTGAGTGCTACATCAAATTGTGTTCGGTTCATAGTGTTCAGCCCTGCCCCCTCAGCTTTCGGGAATACCATGTCATGCAACATCCCTAAATCCGTTGCATATGTCCTCATGGAATTACTTTGACACCGAACAAACTCCATTGGACACGAACCCAAAGCAATGCGAGACGAATGTGAGGCAACTTGTGCACCAAGAAACTCCAAATACATACAGTTTTGTCTAACAGAAGTCTCTGTTGAGTACAAAACAAAATCACGTACCATCAAGGGTGTGGGCCATCCTCCAGGTAAGCACAAAGAAGAATCCGAACATGATTTAAGATTGATTGATAAATAAGAGCCAATAGCTTCATTGATAATATCTTTACCCTCATTAGCCCCTAAAGAGGAAAGATATGTACATTCAAAGCTAAATTTTAAACTCCATAAGGCTTGATTTCCACTTGTAAGAAGCTGTTGGAATAACTGTACCCATCTTCCAAGCTCCAGGTTCGAAATGCAGGCATTATGCTGGGACCCGCTTCTTTTAGCAAAAAGATGTGCTTTAGCCATTGCATCAACTAGATGTTCACCAGGTATATTTGAAAGAACAAGAAATCTCTTCACTTCTTTGAGTTCATTCTCACTATTGGTTAAGTAAATTTCAACACCTCTATTTCGCATTGCTCGTGATACTTCACCATAGTTAGGGTTGACCGTGAGGAACATTCTAAATTCTGGGTGAGGCCGAAGGACCATTGGCTTTCCTTCCACTGTACCGCATTCGTTAACCGTTATCGAACCAGATTGTTCAACTAGAGAGTTGATTCTATCAAGAACCTATTATAAAAGAAGGAAACATGAGATATTGTTAGTGGATTGGGAATCAATTCATAATGGGTCGTGTTGAAATGGGTCATTCTTTTAGTACGGGTTGACCTACCAGCACTTTGTTGTCTACTTCTAAATAATCCAAAGAAATTATAAAGGATAATAATATTATAACAATAATCAAAATCTATAGATAAAACAATTTAGAAGGTTGTGAGTATTAAAATTGGGCCTTTAGCCATTCCCAAAAAGTAAGTTTACCCATCTGAATAACTTAATATCAATTATCGAGAGCGTGCATGAAAAAAAATGTACTATAAATGTAAACTGGGATACAGACCGTAGGGTTGCAAAGATTTGCATTCTCCAGTATAATCCATTCACCATTCTCTATAGCCTTAATAAGCATTCCGGTTACCCATTCAAACTTCGCAGGATATATCAGTTTCCTCTGATCATCTTGCAACTTCCTAACAGTTTTCATCAATCTCTCAAGATCTTCACACTCATTTTCAATATCCAATTGAAGATTCTCAATGATATTGACTAATAACGGTAGTGAACGAAAGATTCCCCTACTCGGATTACCAACGAAACTAGTGGAACCGTTATCAATACTTGACGAAAAAGAAAGCCATTGCTCAATCAATTTGCTTAGTTTTGTGAATGCTTTGGTTGGTGATTCGATCTGACGAGAAATGTATGCATTCCTGTAGCGCTTGACTTGGTCAATGGCCAAGCGGTAATGACGAATAGCATTATATTGCTCGAAACATCCAAGTAATTCAGATATATCAGTAGCAGATGAAAGATTAAGTTCATTTAGCACGTTCCCAGTTAGCTGTGACATTAATCTTATCATAGACGTTTTACCAGAAGCTGCTGGACCAATCAGCAGAACCAACCATTGATGGTTCAAACATTGTGCCACAGTTTCCAAGCTTTGCCGTATACCTGGCAGAATTTTCAAGTCGCCTGTTGATGATTGTGTGATATGCCTTTTCACATGTGTGTTTCCAACAATCAAGTTTTCTGGACTAGATTGGACTCTTGGGTATAGATTTATGACCGGTTTCACTCCAAAAACTTCCTCATATAGACGAATGACTTCTTGACGATCAATGGATGAACGCATCCTTTGAACATATACCGTGTTCAGAAAGCAGTCGTCTTTTGAACTTTCGGGAGCACCTAATAAAGTTAAAATTACTTTTATATATACGACTCTAGAATGATAGCATGGATAAATGAATGAAGTGAAAACTATAACATAAAATACTGAAATATAATAATTACCTTCTATGATCTGACATGAACGAATAATATCCCGTAAATTGAACTCCCATGGGGATCCAGATTGTCCAAATTTATGGTTTACCATTGTATCCTCATATAAACGCTTATTGAATGCAATCAGCTTTTTAAGCAAACACTCCGGGACAGATGGATGCAAAGATCTACAGATGAATAGATGGTCTTCCTCAACCAATTCATCAACATATACCTGAAATGATGTTCAAAATATAAATAATGCCTTCACTCTAGAATGTGCAATTTTTGTCCAGTTTTGTTAATAAAAATAAATGTATTAGATATGAATAGAAAAAGTTATGTTAATATAATAGTATATAACTCGTTCATATAATCGGATATAAAACGTTGGAAACATTCTTACAACAGTTTTGGTTATTTTTAAACTTTTTGACCCGTTTCATTTATGGGTAAGTTTACGATATTGGCCCAGAAAGACCCACTTGTAAGTAAATGGGTGTAATCTGCCACCTCTCAATACATATGATGTCCCAATATATTGTTAAAACAATACCTTAGTAAAACGATTGAGAAAAGATTTAGGAAGGCCTTTCCTACCACCCCCCTGACTAGTAGGGTTTTGACAAGCAAAAACTCTGAAAGACGAGGGGCATTTGAAAGTATGGCCCAACTCCGGGATAAACACTTCTGCTCTGTGATCTAGAATAGCATTCAATCCCTAAATCCCAATAAATAAGTTAGTAAATGTAAACAAGATAGGGTTTTAAGTTTTTAATATCATGTCGCACCTCCAACACGGATTGAGGAGCAAGATTAAGTTCATCTAGCAAAACCCAAGATCCATTCTTCAGTGCCTGAATGAGCCAATATGCAAAATATTAATAACTTTTACAATAGGTTGAAGAAACTATACATTAATGGTAAATAAAATGTTTTTAACCTGTAATAGGATACCATCAGACCAAGCAAACTGCATTCCTTCATCACTTTCAACAGGTAAGTCTGATCCCAGTAAATCCATCATATCAGTCTATAATTATTAGATGAGCAATAAGACAAGTTAGCACTCGTGTAATTAGAAACAAAAAGAATGCACAAGAAAAAGTTCATGGATAAATGGAAACTTATAAATTTATTGACCTGTTCTGATAAGTTTATCCGTACAACAGAATGTCCAGAAAACTTTCCAAGGGCAAGTACTAAACTCGTCTTTCCAACGCCTGGACTTCCTTCCAATAAAACTACAATGCACAAATGGAAAATGACAAATAAGACCATATTTCGGGATATTCCACGTTGTGTTCTATCTCTAGCGGGTCAAAGTTAGCTAAAAAGGAAACCAGTCTTCTGTTAAAATAATATAAGTTTTGTGATCATAAATAAACTTAAAATTTTGGGAGGAAGTAATTTGAGTCAAAAAATCATACCTGATTCCACTTCCTAGAAAAAACTTATTAGTTTTGACCCAAACACATTTGACCCGTTTCCAAACCCGTCAAAGTATAATAAATATATTATTATTGTAAAAATGTAAGTTCTGTGAACAGAAACAGACTAGTAACAAAAATTTCCCCGTATTGACCCTAACAATTTTGACACATTTCACAATGCCTCAAATTTTCAATCTCTAGTGAATAGTGCTGCTATGTATTAAAAAAAAAAAAAAAAAAAAAAAAAAAAAAAAAGATATGAGTACCGGGCTTTTTAAGCTGCATGGCCCGCAATACACGCATAGAATTTCTGCGAGTAGTAGGTGCCAGAAACTCAAATCCTTTAGCCTCTACATGGTTATCACCTAGACAACACAAAAATACCTTACATTAGATACACATCTAACAGTCCAAGATCGTTTTCAAGTACTATCTCCGAAAATCCCATATTAAGTGTCCATAATGGAATCTTGGGATGTCCCAAATTAAGTGTCCAGGGAATATTTTCAACCAATGAGAAGAGACTTTAGTGGGTAATAGTGATATTTGATTGGTGGAGAGTGTAGTTAGTGGAATTTCCTAAAACTTTGTGCATTTGGAAAGTGGACACTTAATATGGGACGGAGGGCAAGATCGTTTTCAAGTACTAGTATCTCTTAAAATCCCTTACTCAAAAAAAAGCAACTGGACGACTAAACAATTTACCTTTTTCAATGTAGAATGGATGAATTCCAAAAGAAAGATCAGAATGGTCAATATCCATGCCATTACCAGACGGTGCTTCAGTAGAAGCAAGAGGATCTGACCAACCATTACTTATGTTTGTCGGATTAAAGCTAGGTTTGCTCTCCTGTTGCAGCAAAAGCATATAGATTTCAGTTAGTTAGATAACTAATTGAAGATCAAGAAGATATGAAACTAACTGAAGATCAAGAAGATATGAAACACATATCATCCGTGATTGAACTGTACCTTCAATTGCTCCTTAAGAAACGACAAGCACCTTTCCTTCAAGTTTTCAGCCTCAAATTTTGAAATTCCTGTACCTAAAATAAAGAAAAGAAAGAACACAATGGACGTCATAAAATATTCCTTCCAAAAATATCGTGGTAGTGATGAACACAAATTTACTCTAAAAAAGATTATTAGTTACTTAATACAATATAGATCCTTCAAATTCATACCTAAGCTTAACCCGTCAAGTAAAACAAGAAAGGCACCATGCAGCAACGCCGCTTCTGCATGTAAACTTTTTTCAGTCACGTTTACAAAATCTATCCAAGACAACAAATCTCTCACTGTAAGCTTTCTTCCAGTTTGTAACCCATTGAACCACTGCACATAAATCAGTGATAAACTGTCATAAACGTAATATAAGTAAAACTTTTTGATAAATAGCATATATATATATATATATATATATATATATATATTATATATATGGCATAATCTAAAGTAAATCATACCTTCCAGAAATTTATCATAGCATCAGCCACAAATAATATTTCAGGATTTGAGATCCTGAAAGAAAGAACAAACGACAGGGACTAAACATTACATACACCTAAAATCACAAAATATTCTGAATATGAAATAAAAAAATCACATACTTCTTCAATGCTATACGTTGTAGCTCTTTCAGCTCAGTCACAGGGGGTACCCAAATCTCAGTAAATCGATTGCGAAGTGCTGGAGATAATTCCTTTTTACCAAAATCGCCACCTGGATTCATCGTTGCAAGTATGAAAAAATTCTCATGTGCTGTTATTTTCTCAAGATCAGACCCACCCTTCTCCGCCAAAGACTGTTTAAACAAAGATATTTAATTCAATAACTATTAAGTTGGGAAAAGATATAAGAGTCCAATTCTACTATCTATAATTTCATTAGAATAATTCTAGAGAAAAAAATGATGAAAAAAACAGACCAATTTCCTCTCAGGCTCCAAGACACTATTCAATCTTTCTAGAACACTATCATCAGCCAAAGATATCTCATCCACAAGAAACAGGTCCCCGTTCTTCATCGCTTGAACAAGAGGACCATCTTGCCAATTAAAGATTGTGCACCACTTCTGATGAAGAACGGATAGGCCGTTTATAAGTTCTTCAGCAGAATCAACTTCATTTGGGGTGACATCATGATGCAGGACTTGACCTTCTCTGTAACATTTCATCATCTTACTCACTCGATCAAGTGTAGTTGTAGCTTGATTAATATCCAAG
Organism: Artemisia tridentata subsp. tridentata; assembly: GCA_021014915.2. NCBI lineage: Eukaryota > Viridiplantae > Streptophyta > Magnoliopsida > Asterales > Asteraceae > Artemisia > Artemisia tridentata. The sequence continues at coordinate 347,241,611 of CP139506.1, read as the reverse complement.
GAAATTGTCTAGCAAAAAACTGTATCATTAGCTACCATAAAACATCAATACTGGAAAAAAGGAACAAATGTAGGTCAAAACTTACAATATCATGAGGGAAGTGCTTAAAAGCTTTTGACCGCAACAATTGTTCACACAAAGTTTTGAAGTCCAAAGCTAATTCTGATCTTTCTCGAACAGGATAGAACCCCTGTTTAAAAAATTGCAATATGTAATAACTGATGAGTGGTTACTATGTAACTTTGCCAATAAAGAAAAGCTTGTGAAAGTAGTACGTACCCCAACAAAATCAGAAGTTTCTGTGTATTGATGGCAATTCAAGATGTGCAACTTGGAACCCAAGGCTAAACTTAACAGCTGGCATACCGTGGTCTTTCCACCACCAGTTTCTCCAACAAGAAGCACTGGTTCACGTAACCTATAACAGCGTTCAACAAGAAAGTATAACCGCCACATACTATCAGTCCATACCACCCTGTAATACAGATAAAAGGCAGTTAGAATGATTCATAATTATAAAAAAATAAATAAATAATAAAAAATTAAAAAAAAAATGAAAATAGAGCGTGCCCTCCAAGTTTTCCCGAAGCAGCCAGCGAGTTTTGCAAGTCCAAAGCTGCAGCCCCAGCAGCATTTTCCTATGTTCCATAAAAAAAAAAGATTTAGTCATATAATTTATTAAAAACATCCAGATATGGTCAAAGTAAAAGTCAACCCACATGAATATGGCTTTAATAGTTTAAACCTAAACAACTTGGTAATATTGATGAATATAAGGTTATTCTTTTAGCCTAAATAAATTTCTACTATTTCTTGTATTTACAAGTGGTGTGGCTAATATCAATATGTTGACAGATTATAATATTTTTTGTATTTGGTTCTTATTATATAAAAAACACGTTAGCAAACAGAAATGCCTATTGGCATGATAACAGATATTTTCTAATATGGAAACTTACATTATTAAAAAGAAAGACAAGATCTATTATATCAAATTATGAGCCATTACCTCCTTGTACAAAGCGCTTCTAGGCAGTTCAATTCTCAGTTGATTTTGCAAAACTTCAAGCACAACTTGTTTCTCCTTATCATCACGCAATCTTTCAGCCAACAGATAATATCCATCACGTCCTAAATCTTCTTTGACTTTGCCAAACATCTTGTATCTATTAGCCCATCGAAACAAATCACGAGGGGTGATAAACCCATGTTTTCCAGCAAAAATTTTACTACTCTGCCTAAGCGATTGCAAATCTTTCATAACTTCAACCAATCGACCCGCATCGGAAAGACCAATTTCACAACGTGTATCTAATATTTTAATCAGTTCATTTTGCGGGATTTCATCGACATGAATCTCAACAAACCTATTACGAAATGCACGAGAAAGCATCTTACGTCCACCGTAAAACGTTGGTGGATTTTGAGTAGCAAACAGCATAAAATTCTCATTTGCCTTAATAGTTTCGCACAGTTCAGGTACGTAAAGTTCCCTGTTATCATCCAGCAACCTATTTAATGCTTCCAAGACGTCAGACGGGGCCAAATTAAGCTCATCAAGAACTATCCAATGCCCACGTCTAACAGCCTTAACCAACACCCCTTCTTGAAAAACCAGTTTTCCGGTTGCATCAGTTATGTAAGAGCCCAAATATTCTTGTAAATCAGTGTGTTCATGATTATTAATCCGTACAAACTCATGACCAGTTACTGCAGCAAGATACTGAACAAGACTAGTCTTTCCACTAGATGTGGGCCCCTGTAACAAGACCGGATACTTTCCAGCAAATATAGCACGAGCCAAATTGCAGAGTTGCTTCCTCACACTCTCAGTCAATTCATACTTGTCCTAAAATCATCAGATTCACAGTCCTTCGCATCAAAGTACCTATCAAATGTGTAATGTGGGGCTGCTTTTTCATCCAAAAGATGCCTCTCAATTAGTTTGTCCATTACTTTGGCACTAGGAGGATCTAACATGCTAAGAAAGAACATTGCAAATCCATCATAGATAGCTCTTTTGGATCCACATTTAAGATTCGCCTTTCTTGAATATTCTAGGGCACGATAAAGAGACCTTAAACTGTATTGTGGCTTTTGATTAGCACCATCCTGCAGATGCTCTTCAGCTATTTTCTTTGCAGTTTTATAGAAGTTTAAAACTTTACCGGTTGACCCTTTCTCTGCTTCCATAAATTGATTAATGAAGAGAACCAAATCTTCATCTGACAACCCATCATCCATAAAATACTCGGTAAATCGGCTTCTTAACGCCAATGGAAGATCCCTTTTACCAGCATCGGTTGCTGGATTCATACAAGCAAATATCCGGAAATTAGGATGTCTAGATATATAATTTACATCTCCTCTTTCTGCTAAACAAAGAGACCCCACTTCATCTTCAAGAACACCAATAACTCTTTGAAGAGTTTCAGGTGGTGCTAAGTTGATCTCATCAAGTAATATCCATTCACCTTTCTTTAAAGCTGTAATAAAAACACCCTCTACAAATGAAAATACCATACCATCTGAAGCATTGATTTGAGCATGAGCCGCTTCCAGTTTGGTAGAGAAGATCTCCCATTTTTTCAATAATTCTTCATCCAAAGGTCTTTTTCTTTTTAAACCATGTTCAGGTTTTCCAATTTCAACCACTTTCCGGACACCCTTTTTAAGACCATTACATAACTGGTTCCATTTTTTGTCGGTGGCGAACTTTTTTAGAATGCCGAGAAACTGTTCATTATTCTGCGTTTGATGAAGAAAAAACGTTAAAACAGCATTCAAATATAGAAGAAAAGGTATTAAAATTAAAAAGGAAAGATAGATAATACCTTTGAGGAGAAAGTACTTGTAAAGAGGATTTCAAACTCCCGATAAAGAGGAAAACACACAAATTGTGCATTCATAGGTTTAAAACCTCCCAACAAGTCCGCGATATCACTTTGCTGGCTCAAGTTCTGTAATAGAAATTTAAGCAAAAATAAATAATATGAAAGTCATAACTCTTCTTTTAGGCAATATCGACCCATTTGCATAAAAAGGGACGATTTGGATTCTTTTTTATCTTCAATATGTCAAAATGGGCATAGTGTTAAAAAATTAGCTATAAAAATAAGAGATAAAATGGGTCGAGACTAGGTCGAGCAGGTCGAAATTCACCCAAAGTGTCGCCTGACTTGTTTGAACTTGTATTTGAACAACTTGTTTTGACCCAAACTTAGTACCCAACCCGCCTGACCCACCCCTACTTGCCACCTCTATCCAGTACCATTATCCAGCTTTCGTTATAAACATACCAAAACAGTAAGTTTCTGCCCAAGCCTCGACGCAAGATTCTGTACTAGTGTCGTCTTTCCGGTCCCAGTTTCACCAACCAAAAGAACAGGCTCGTTAAACTTCACAGATACAGCCAGTCTTTCGAGTGTATGCAATGAAGTACTGATCCCAACGAAAGGCTTGATGTCAATAGACCGCTTTACAAAGAAATTTAAATAATTATAAGCAAAAGACACAATTAGAATTAAACTTTTAAGAACATGTTGCAGAGTAGCATTTAAATGGTAACTCACTGGCTTCTTTGTGCGGCTAAGAGTTACTCGTCCAATACGTATGTCAGACTGCAAATCCTGCAGATAGTGTATGATGTTAAAATAAAATTATGCGTTCTGGCACCATATCTTATGTTAAAAGGATAGAAACCTGAACTATATCTTATGTTAAAAGGATAGAAACCTGAACTACAGGTTTGTCAGCGGGAAATAATGTATTGTCACTTGAGATTGGTAATTCCCATATCGCTGCTAACTCTTTCATAATTTTCATACGCATTTCCCCTGAGCTTGAAGAGGCAGCGAAAACATCAACAGCCTGCAAAACAAAAACTATTAAAGAAAATTGCAATCATAAAATACAATCAATGAATCATTGTAGCAATATTAATATAAAACCTCTTGATAAACACGCTTAGCAACAGAGGCTGGCAGATTGTCCCCAAAAAAATGGGAACCCAAACCTGCAATTCTCTTACACCACTTCAAAAGATCCCTGACAATACAGAAAGATAAATAAACAAATAGAAGGGGCAAAAAAGGTAATTATCAAGTGAGATAGTAATATAAGAATATGGCTCAATACCTCGTTGAAAACCTCCCAGCAGATCCAAGTTGAAAGCCTGCAACCTGGTTAATCTTATCCAAGGTTTCTGCAAGACAAATATACAAGTTATATTGTTTTTGCGACAAAAAATAAAAGAACTGTTCTTAAATGAATCAACTCTGATAAGCACCTATAAGTTTTCCACGAAGAGATTCCAAGTCCGGGTACCAAGCTTTCACAATAGTTTCCAAGTCACTACTACTTGGAGAAAGCACCATCACTTTCCTCCATTGTTCACCAAGGGAGGTCCTAGCTACATATCAAAGAATGATAAAATTACGCAAAAAAGTTCATTAATTTGACACTAAAGAAAAAAAGGAGACAAAAACATGTTGATAGTATTTCCTATAGACAAGTGATTACAGACCTAAACTTGAGCTAGATACTGTAGAAAAAAGCCGAAAGCCTTCATTAACCATAATTGCCTGAAAGCAGTAGAAACTAGGTGAATGTTTATCCTTGAACAAGTCATTTGTATAAACATCGAGAATAGATAATCCAGCATGTTTGACAAACCACAGAATGCGCAATTTAAAGATCACTCTAGCATAAACAAGGGACGCAGACAGTAATTAACAAAGATGCAAGTACCTCCCCGTGGCCTGTTAAGAATGAAGTGGAACCCTCTAGCAAAGGTAACAAGATGGATTGTACATCTGCAGGAGCTTTATCAATGTCCTCAAAGACAACCCAAAGTCCATTAAGAATAGCCTGTAGGATGAAAATTAATATTCCATATTGGAGTTATAGCTTACATGATCAATACTCAATAAATAAATAGCCAGTAAGTATAAAATTAAAAACAAAAATGACCTAACCAACCTGAGTAAGGGAACCAGGCTGCCACCTAAATTCACCCGGTTGTTCAGCACATACATAACTCCCAACTAGTGTTTTTCCGTCAATTTGCTCATCCATGTGAATAGATAGAACTAGAAGAAAAGAAAGTGAGGGATTCAAGAAGTTTAAATACTATACAAGAACACATTAAATATTGATCAACAACATATAAATAACCAGTGCAAAATAACCCCTAATCTTGAAGCATATAGATGCATTAAAATCAATTACATGGCAGTCAATTTAATCCTAAGAGGAAGCAACTATCTCAAAGCATATACATCAAAAGTATACAAACAATATTTTATAACTCAGCATTTCTGCGAAGAGGGGCATGTTATACGATGTTTGCTTGAGCCACGAGTTCAATTTTTGAAAATAATCAAAAAGAAGTTATAATTATCTTTTGTGATACTGTATAATTGGGAAACTATAGGGTGTTAAATAGCGTGGTTATCCTTGCAATTAAAATACAGAAATGACGTACCTTGACTCCCATGACCCTGGGCTAACCTGCTAATGAGAGCGGTTTTACCCGCGCCAGCTGGCCCATAAAGAAGAACAGGCCACCTCTGACTCACAAACAACATTACCATCTCAAAACTTTCCTTCACAGCAGATGTTATAACAAAAGGTGTTCCAGTTTTACGCATATCCCTAATATTACATAAAAAGAACATCAATAATTTAATGTGACTGTAAATAGCATCATATTGCACATAAATAGCTCAGTTTTATTTACAGTACCACGTTGCATCCATGTTGCTCCAATTTGTGGAGCCAACACCCAGAGATAGTGAGTTTTGTCTTCGATCAAAATTAATTTCTTCCTCAGAAGAACCTGATGTGCTTTCGTTATATGGTTCAAGATACCAAATAGCCTGCTCTTTAGGCACATCCTCGGTATATTTCTTCCACCTGAAGAACAAAAAATAACATTGATACCTAAGTATAAAATGGACTAAAAAGAGAATCACGCATTTTGACCAGTGTTAGGTTCATTCAAAGTAAACTAACCGTGCATGACAACCAAATGCTTCTTCATCATCAAATCCAAATTCAGGAGAAGCCAGGCTCAATCTATCATTAGTCTTCAAAGCCACTATTAAGATCTGAACCGCACACCATCGTATGTCCATCAAAAGCTCTGTGTCTTGTCCATTTAAGCTACGAATTTCATGTACAAAGCCTGTATAACATGACCAGTTCCATAACCCACCAAAAACCTCAGGTTTTGCTAGAAGGAGACGATATGATGCTCGTGTAGCATCTAATATATATGCTCCATCCTAATGAAAACCAGAAGCACATTTAAGACTATGACTGAACTAATTGCCGTAACCTCGAGCGATACCAAACAAAGCAAGATTTACAAGTAGTTATACCTGCACTAGTGACCGGGCCACTGAATTCTTTTCCACAATTCTTTCAAACGGAGGTGGTGCAAACTTAAAGTAATCACTAACAGACCTATACGACATAACCAATATACGTTAATGCACCCATAGTTGACCATAGCCAAAGATAGTAGAGCTGAGTATACGAGTGACCTTACCCCAATAAATCAGGTACCAAAGCAAGCATTCGCGAAAACGCCAAACAAGAAATCTCGTGAAGTCTCAACCCTCTTTCACATCTTTTATACGAATTAATGATACTAACAACTTCTTCACAATCCGAACTTCCACTCTCACTAAACAAACTCCCTTCATCAAAATCAAGCATAGAATCTTCTGAATCACGTAACAGATTTGGCACCAAATGTAACAACGCCACAGCACGGTCAACTACCTTTCGTACTATAGGACGAAAACATCCTACTAATCGGAGTGTATAACGTGGATGTAATATTAACTCAGCTACTCCATCAATCAACTCCTCTTCAATCAAATTTCCCCCCTATATATAACAACAAAAATTATAAGTATGCCTAATAAATCTACCTACTAATAAAACGGGTAAACAGATAAGGACCCCTTTTTGGCTCGGCTTAACCGGTATTCCTGTGGCCGTTTCCGGAATTAGGTTCTAACCCGTCTCTTTTGAGACTTTGGGGACACTTTATCTCTAGGCCGCCCTAGAGATGGTTAAAACCAAAAATGTACCTACTAATATACCTAACAATATGTTTTAAGGCGCGTGACATATTGATTGGATAAAATGAGGAGTGAGAAAATGTATATGACACATGTGACTAACGAAAACTGTAGGCATGTACGCCTATATTTAACCCATTTAGGTCTATGATTTAGGGCTGTTTACTTATTTAGCATTACTCATATAGCTATATACATAAGAGGGGTGTTTGTTTAAGCTAATTTGACCGGCTTATGAGCTTATTGAACTTTTGAAAAGCTCATAATCTAAAATTTTAGAGCTTATGAGCTTATCACTGTGAGCTTCTGACTTATTGAAGTTCATAAGGTCAAGTTAATAAGCTCGTAAGCCCAAAAAATTTAGTTTATAAGCTTTTCAAAATTTCAATAAGCTCATAAGCCAGCCAAAATAGCTTAAACAAACGCCTCCTAACATTCGATTTCGTGGCATATTGATTAGAAAAAATGACGAGTGAGAAAATGTATATGAAACGTGTCAACTAATGAATACTATACGCACTACGCCTATATTTAGGTCTATGAATTAGGCTTATTACTCATGTAACAACACACAATAATGTAACATTCAGTTACTCGTTTACCATACCTTATCCGATAAGTAACTTAAATGTGAGGCGAGCTCTGGATGCGAATGAAGAAACTCGTTGAGCGCGTTATCGATACGAAAGCTTCCGTCTATCGCCATTTAACCTTCACCTACAACACACCACCAAAATTTTCAACAAAAACTAAATTATTAACTAAACGTAAGTAATAAGCCATAAATAAGCTACAAATAAGCTTCGAAACTGACCTAATTTGTAAAATTTGATTGATTGAAGGTCTGTTGTTACAATAAGATGAGCTGCAAAACAGAAATAATAAGCTAAACGTAACTAATAAGCTAACTTAATAACTAAAAATTCAACAAAAATGTAACAAAAACTGACTTATTAACTAAACGTAAGTAATAAGCTATAAATAAGCTGTAAATAAGATGTAAAACTGACCTAATTGGTAAAATTTGATTGATTGAAGGATTTCCAGCTAGGGTTTAGGGTTTAAGTTTTATAAAAGAAGTGTGAATATATATATATACTTTTTTGTTTTTGTGTGTGGTGAAATGAAATGAATCAAGAGATTACTAGACTTGGGGCCCAAGTGTTGTGAAACTTACCTTTAGGTGTATTGCGGCCCAATGTGTGTTAGATGCAATTTTGACTTTTGAGTTTGAGGTGTTGTAGCGGTGTTCGGTTTATAATTTATTCGGTTCAGTTAGTTAGGTTAATTTTTTTAAATAAAAGAGAAAACCGAACCGGGAATTCAAATTGGATATAACCGAATTGAAAAAGAATTTGAATTCGGTTCGGTTTTCGGGTTAATCTGAATAACGCGAATTACATAATTTATATTTTTTTTCTTTAATTTAATTATATAGATTTTTAGAGAAAAAAATATATAAAACTTAATAAGCTTTTTAGTTTATACTAGGAAAAAATTTAATCTATCTTTTTATTTATATAAATATATAAAAATATATATATATTTATATGAAGTCGGTTTTCGTTTCGGTTTTCGGTTCTTGTGGGTATTATTCGAACTGTGAACACCCCTATGTTATGCAAGTTTATAAGCATATTCTTTTGACTTAAGAAACCAATGGGCTGAGCGCGGTTCAAAAACCGAACTGTATCAATAAAAACCGAACCGGACCAAAAATCAATTTGGCCCAAAACAACGGACTGAGGACTTCGGTCTGGTCCGGTCCGATCAAACAAAGCGTATTGACGGGCTTTGCGTAACACTGGACCGAGGACCTAAATTGATGAAAAGGGAGGAATGAGAACCAGGCTTAAATATGTTCGATCCGGTTCGATTTGAACCGGTTTGTCGATTCGGTCTGGTCCGCGGCTATTATGCTCAACCCTAACCAATACCAAATGAGTCAGCGGTAACTTCTTTGGTTTTCTTATAAAAAGTAAAGGGTTTAGACTTTGGTACATTTAGAGGTGGTCATCTGAGTCAGAAATGTTCGTTTTCCCAAAAAACAATATCCGTTTAGTTTTGACTTATGAAGTTTTTCATTCGAGTTAATAGTTTGTTTAAGGTTAACTTAATAAGTGCATTAGCACAAAATAATATTCTTATAAGCTTTTCAAATTTTAGATAAGCTCTTTTTGTATTTTAAAGTTGTCCTAATAACAAATAGTAGTATACTCCCTCCGTCCGTCCTTAAATAAATGTCCACTATTGACTTTTAAAGTCTTTTTTTGTCTACTTTGACTAAATTATTTCATTTATGTTATATAATATTTGATAAAAATTATACCAATTAAAATACATTTAAAACTCAATCTATTCATATATTTTATATCAAGTATCACATAACACAAATAAAATAATTCAATGTCAAAGTTAAAAAAATAAAAATAAAATAAAAAATAAGACTTTAAAAGTTAATAGTGGACACTTATTTAGAGACGGATGGAATAGTATTGTAGCTTAAAAAAATAAGGGTAAAATGCAAATTTCGTCACTAATGTTTATGAAAAATTATTATACACACCGAAAAAAGTTGCAAATTTGCCACTAAGAGCTAAAGTTCACTCATTTTATGCCACTGAGAGCTAACGAGTGTTAGTTATCCCGTTAGTCAAGGTCAAACACATATAAAATGACTAATATACCCTCGTCTTCTTTCCCAATTTGATTTTCTTTTAAATTTGCAAGTATTTTTATTCAAACACCAAAAACATCAAACACAAACCTAGATTTTTATGAATTTTAACACTAAAAAAATGATTTAAAATAATAACAAACTCTCCATCATTAAACTCTTTCCAAATAAACTTTTCAATTTTAGTTGTTCCATTTTTTATTTTGGAGTAGAATGTGGTATGAATTAAGTACATCTAATTTGCGAATTAAGCATTTCTGGTTATATAGTGTTGTTTGCAACAGTATAGTAAACACACATCCTACTACATAGAATATTTTACATACCCATTACAATATAAGGAAAATTGCACCCAATATGAGCAATTTGGGGCTCTTACTATAAGTTAATCATAAAAAACTGCCAGTTTCACACAACCGATTCTGCGCTTAATGTATATACATACAAGTTACCATTTCAAGACTTCTTTCTTAAACTTGATACAAACTTTGAACACCCGACACCATCAGAACCACAAGATTGTGATGAACAAGTGCCAATTTTCTTCAAGGACGGACTCTTTTTTATCCGGTTTCGGTTAAGCAACAACATAACATTACAAGGTGGTGCACTTAATGCCCCTTTAACACAATTTCCCGCCTGAACACATCCCCATGGTCTAGACGATGGTTCGTCCTTGCGTGGGAACCTGTTTTTTACCTTTGATGAAACCCGACTATCAGGAGAGCTTTTGGGTTCAGATTTAGCACAACAAATGGGACACGGAGGGTCCTCTTTTCGTGCTTTTGGTGTTGTTTGGTCCAACCAATCAACATGAAAAACATGATGACATGAAAGAACTCCTGTAGCTGGTATATCTCCATTTCTGGAACTCCAAGTCGATCTCTGTGAAAGAAACCGCTCACACAGGCTGCATTTGTGACCATTGGATCTGTTGAAAGAACCACGCTCCATTGGTTTAGAAACATCTGAAAACTTAAAATCTTCAAGATCATGAAAATTTGGGGTGATTGTTTGAACTGGAAGTGCCAAGGGGTGCAAACGATCCAAGCTACTCGCGAGCTACTCGAGCTCGACTCGATAAAAAGCTCGAAACAAGCCGAGCCTTGTAGAGCTCGAGCCTGAAAATCAACTCGTTTACTTATCGAGCCCGAGCTCGAGCCGAGCTTGTGAAGATCGAGTCGGCTCGTCAAGCCTTATCGAGCCGAGCCCATCTATTCAGTCCAAGCACAATACAACCCGATCCAATCCAATTAACCCAAGCCCACCAAAACTAGGTTTATAACCACTAACCCTAAAACACATATAGTATAAATATGTTCGATCTGGTTCAGTTTGAGCCGGTTTGTCGATCCGGTCTGGTCCGCGGCTATTATGCTCAACCCTAACCAATACCGAATGAGTCAGTGGTAACTTCTTTGGTTTCTTATAAAAAGTAAAGGGTTCAGACTTTGCTGAGTGTGTACATTTAGAGGTGGTCATCTGAGTCAGAAATGTTCGTTTTCCCAAAAAACCATATCCATTTAGTGTAACATATTCATAAACATATAAACACACGTATGGATGATTCTTGGCCGATTACTTTAGAGAGAGAATGAGAAAACTTCTAGAGAGAGAAAGTAATATGTATTAGCTTGAAATGTATGAGAAGTTCCAACCCTTCCCACACATGGGAAGGGGTATTTATACTACTAGCTTAAGTGCCCCGTGTGGGCTGTGGAGTGAGCTGACAGTGGGTAAAGACCCGACCCACTCCACGATTACTATAATAACTAAACTATTACTAATAATCCTACGAGCTACTTAATGCTAATGAGTACTCGGGGTGACCGAGTCTTCATATGAATATTTATATTCCTAACAATCTCCCCCTAAGGGAGGTCACCCCGGAAATTACACTTTGAATTCTAGCATTCTATTATATGAATTTGACTTCCTAGCTCGTAGTCTTTGATTCTTCGAAGTCATTAATCTTTGTACATTCAGCAGTGAACTTTTTATGACTGATCTTTTGTCTTGGATGATTTTTGAGGCTTCTTTGAGGTCATCATCCAACATACGTCTTCAAGTCATCCTTTTGCAGTATCGTCTCCATGTGATATTGATCTTTGGACCGACATGCTTACACTTTTCTGGATCATGATTTTCAACATCAGAGTTGCGAAAGCATTGTTGAAGGCCTTTCATTTATCATGATTTCTTGGATTATGATGATGAAGTGTGAGCATGGGGTGATGAATCGGCATCTTTTCAGCAATCACCTGCAACCACCAGGGATTCCTGCAAGCAGACAGTTAGCAATAAAACATCCGGTACTTATAGGTTCGGACTTCGAGATTGTTAACAGCATAGTGTGAAAACTTTCTCTAATCCTTACCAAGGCCGTTCCTAAATCGGATACCCTCGAGAGGGCTTACAAGATCTACCGAAGTACATCAACGATTAGGTGAGTCGCTGGAGTTCACTCCATGACTGTAGACCATTTGAAACCGCCGCGACCACTAAGCGTAATTCACAAGGAATTACTGAAGTGACCTGCTTTCAGGGCTGTTTGATGTTGACCCTGGCAGGAATTTCCATTCAATCACTGAGAATTACATTTGTAAATTCCCTCATAAATGTTCTGGCAGATTGCTAAGATCTGCGTAGGACTCTTAAGTTTACAACTGGTGTCCTTAATGTTAAATAACCAGTGTAGAGGTAACATGTGTTCCTATGAGATCTTATGATGCATCTCGTGGCTCTAGACTCGATAAGTGCAATTTTGGTAGTCGGAGACTGGGGCGGTGTCTCCTGTTTCAATATCAACATAACTCGTAATGAGCAGTCGATAGATTATGCAGGGTTCCCCGTGAGAATGAAACAAGTCCTTTTAAGAGAACTTGAGTGGCTAGAAGGTTTAGTGCAGTGCGTCACTGGGTCCATGACGTCTTGTCTTCAATACCGGCGTCACCTTAGTAACAACCAGTAGCATATGAATTGAACCCGGTTTCTGCCCTAAGGTTGAATAATTGGAGGGCTATTCTTTTCACCCTTTCTCATTACATTTCTTTTTAATTCTTCAACCCCTTCTTTCTCCTTTCTCATATTACTCCTTTTTTCATAATCATACCTAAGGACTTTCTAATACTAACTATTCGGTATTGTCCTTGGGTAGATCCCTCCGGCTCTGGCGGATCATAGGACGGTTTTCCTAACCTTAGCCACCTTATAACACCATGACTATCCTATGTTGCCATAAACCATTTATTTGAAAAATCTCTCAAAGTGTTTATAATTATGAAACACATTTTGCTAACACTTTGAGAGTTTTGAACTTTTCAAATGCTCCCCCTTAACATGTGCTCAGATGTTTTTATTATAAATTTGCACATGTTGGGTAGAGCTTGCACTTTTTGAATTGATCCACTTTTAGTGAACCTGACCGATTCGAGACACACTTACATCACTAGTTAGACTAGCTTGAAATTATTACCCGGCCTGGTCAAGTCCACAGAAAGTTTCTCGAAACTGTACACTCTACTTAGACAAGTCCTCTTCGAGACACACTTACATCACTGGTTAGACCAGCTTGAAATTATTACCCGGCCAGGACATGCCCTCTCGATTAATGACAGTTTTTGTTTCGTCAATTCATTGGTGAAGTCTGAGTCGCACTCACATGAGATACCAGCAAAGATGCCATATTCTTTTTGTCACCACAAACCATTTGCTCCCCCTCAATATGTGCATTGATATACAAAAGAGTTTAGCACATATGGGAGAGCTTACATTTAAGTCCAAAACATCACATTTTTATCAAATTGCATATTTAAATCACATTCTCTCCCCTGATCAAAAAATTTCAAACCTTTTGAGATTTTGTGATCCCAATTGATTTAAATAAGTTTAGAAAATATGGGAGAAAATGTGGTCAGGTTTAATATGTGCTGATAATGGAACATTACGATGCTCCCCCTCAATCTATGAGGGAGAATGTTAGTGTCAGGTATGATAGGTTTGGAAGATTTGAATTTAACAAAAGTCATACACTGACACATAACAACCACATTTTATTCACTGCTTATTATGTACAAAGTGACATGTTTTGATGATATGAAATTTTGAAATCACTCTCCCTCTCAATCGATGACCCGTTTTCTATTTAAAGAGCTGTAGTCATTGATTGAGTGATAGATTATTATGAAAAGTTCAATTCTGATTGATTTCCAAAAAAAATTCATGGTACCACCAAGTTTAGCACAAATACTTTCCTGAAGAATCATAGATTGAAAAGTATTTGTGATGTAAAGAAGACTTCTCTTCTTATACAAGAAATAATGTACTGAAACGTACATCAAATCGAAGAAACATGGATATAAAGTAATCCATGCCCGGGTGAACTTCACCCAGTGGGAGGAACAACCGTCTTTTTTGGCGACGTGCTTTCCTCATAACGAGGAACGGGTTACAGTCTGAAGTAACTGCAAGCCGACATGACATGTTTTAACAATTCATTTTAACTTCTGCTCGAGCTTCATTTAAAGTCCCATGTCATTATTGAATGACATTTCTAGGTCCGTAAATGTTATCGATAAACAGAAGACATGCCTAGTGAACCTATTTTTGGTATTTTTGTGTTTTTCTGATTTTTATGGTTTTTTATAGGTTTTATATTTTTCTATTTTCTTTTTGGTTTAAAATATATACACATATATACAAGGATATATGAAGCAAATCCCTTACTCCTCGTTTTCTTCTTGAAGACTCTTGAGGGTTTCTAGAGTCAAACTCTTCATGCCAAGCCGCGGGAGAATAAATTGGAACCGTTCTCTCGGGAGTGCCTTAGTGAAGATATCAGCCAACTGAAACTCGGTCCTCATGAAGTAAAGTTCAACAACCCCTTTCTCAACCTGTTCCCTTATAAAGTGATGTCGGATATCGATGTGCTTTGATCGGGAGTGTTGGACATTGTTGCAGCAAAGAGCTATAGCACTTTTGTTATCACAATACAGAGGAATCTTGTTATATGCAAAGCCATAGTCCGATAGTTGAGATCTCATCCATAGGATTTGAGCACAGCACGCAGACATGGCAATGTATTCAGCCTCCGTGGAAGATATAGACGTGCTCATTTGCCTCTTAGATGACCAGCTTACTAACTTTTCCCCCAAAAACTGAGCACTTCCCGACGTACTTCGACGAGTATCTTGATGACCAGCTTACTAACTTTTCCCCCAGAAACTGAGCACTTCCCGACGTACTTCGACGAGTATCTTGACACCCGCATGGTCTGCATCTGCATAGGTCGTGAGTGCCATGGCGGTGTCCTTAGGATACCAGAGACCCATGTGAATTGTCCCTTGAAGGTATCTAAAGATCTGCTTTACCGCTTCCATATGCTTTTTGGTGGGCTTGGACTGGTACTGAGCACACATGCATACTGCGAACAAAAGATCTGGCCTGCTAGCGGTGAGATACATTAGGGATCCAATCATGCTTCGAAACTTGGTTTGATCAACAGGGATCCCAGAGAGGTCTTCATCCAACTTCGACCTCTCAACCATAGGAGTATCAACAGGATCACTTGAATCAAATCCAAATTTCTTCAATATTTCATTTGCATATTTGGATTGATTAATGAAGATGCCTCCGGGACTTTGAGAGATTTGTAAACCTAAGAAGAACGACATTTGTCCCATCATATACATTTGGAACTTAGAACTCATCTCTTTAGAAAACCGATCACATTCCATAGGATCAGAGGAGGCAAAGATAATGTCATCTACGTAGATCTGAACATGAAGTAGATGTTTGCCCGTTTTCCTAGTAAATAGTGTAGGATCAATAACACCTTTGGAGAATCTGTTTGCCAGAAGAAACTTAGACAAAGTGTCATACCACGCCCTTGGTGCCTGCTTTAAGCCATAGAGAGCCTTCTTCAAGCGATAGACGTGAGTAGGACGATCAGGGTCCACAAATCCTTCAGGTTGACTTACATAGACTTCCTCTTTCAAATCACCATTTAAAAATGTTGTCTTTACATCCATTTGGTAGACTGTCATATTCTGACTGGCAGCATTAGCGAGAAAGATTCTGATAGCTTCAATTCGAGCAACCGGTGCAAATGATTCTTCGAAGTCTATGCCCTCTTCTTGACGATACCCCTTTGCAACAAGCCATGCCTTATTTTTCAGAACATCACCATGCTCATCGAGTTTCACTTTGAAGATCCACTTTAGAGCGATAACCATTGCACAATCTGGAGGAGGTACTAATTCCCATACTTCAAGTCGATCAAACTCATGAATTTCTTCTTGCATTGCAGTAAACCAACAGTCTTTTGACAAGGCATCTTTGAAATCTTTGGGTTCGACTTTGGATAGTACGGAATTAAAGAAGCACCACAATGCATCGGTGGCAAGTTGCTTTCGTGTGGATACCGGACGAGAAGGATTTCTAATGATGTTGTCAATCGGATGATCATTGGTCCATTTCTCTGAGATGATCATGTGGTTGAGGGTAGAGAACTGATGTTGCCGTGTTAGGATCCCCTGAAGAAGATGTCTCTGTAGAAGATTCAGGAGCAAATATATTCTCGAATGGAACATCATCAACAGGAGCAAAAGGATTCACTTCAAAAGAATTATCTACTGCAAAGCCTTGCTGTACCAAAGGAGATTGAATATTTGATGATGATGGTGAGTGACTGGCAGATGGTGCATCTTGACTGATTGGGACAGATACAGATGGACCCTCTGAATTTTGTGGAATTGGAGCATCAGCAACTGGAGGTACAGGTGGAGCTTCCGTTGTAGTATCAACCGTTGGTGGCTCAAAATATTCATTAAACATCGGATCAAACAACTTTTTCAACTCATCATTGGTAGGGGGTACATAAGGAACTGCAGGAGTGGGATGTTGTACAAGACCTGAACTAATTGGTCCAGGTGTCAATAAGTTAGGTGCGGGTCCAAAACTAGTTTGTCCAGGAGCCGTTTGCTCAGTCAGCTCATCGAATGTCACGTGAATAGTTTCCATGATTTGTCGGGTTCGTTTATTGTAAATTCTGTATCCCTTGCGATCTGGTGCATACCCAACAAAGAAACCTACGTCTGCTTTAGCCTTTAGCTTTCCCAGATCCTGACTGTCATTTGTCGGGTAGCATAGGGCACCGAACACTCGTAGAAAAGAAAGATCTGGTTTCTTGCCATGTATCAGCTCATAGGGAGTTTTGTTATGAATAGTATGTATCAAGGATCGGTTTTGGGTGTAACATGCTGTAGCAATTGCTTCTGCCCAAAGAAACATCGGTGCCTTGAAAAATATTAGCATTGTTCGTGCTGCTTCCACAAGAGTACGATTTCATCTTTCAACAACGCCGTTCTGCTGAGGAGTGCGTGGAACACTTTTCTGGTGAGTTATACCAATATTTTCATAAAATTGACTGAGTTTCTGGTTAACAAACTCAGTTCCATTGTCTGTACGGATGATTCTGACAGTTTTGTTGAGTCTCACTTGCAGCTGTTTGATGATAACCTCTGGAGTTTCGTCCTTGGTTCTCAAAAACTTCATCCATGTAAACCGAGAGTAGTTGTCGACCACCACGAGAACATATTTCTTCCCATTTATACTCTGCACTCTCATTGGTCCGCATAGATCCATGTGAAGGGTGTAAAGAACTTCCATGATGGTGTTGACAGTTTTGGGTTTGTGAGTATGCTTCTTGCTTTTGCCCAATTGACAAGCAGAACAAAGATGATCCTTTTCAAACTTTAATCTGGGCATGCCTCGTACAAGATCTTTGCGAGAAAGTTCATTTATGGCGCCGAAGTTAAGTGATTTAAACGACGGTGCCAAAGCCAAGATTTGGTCTTTGAGGCCTTTGACAGCAAGCAAATGGGAGAGGACCGCATCATTTCTTCAATAGAGATGGTGTATAGATTAGTGCCACGACTACCTTTAAGAAGATCAATACCATCCAACTCTCTGACGAAACATGTGTGTTTTCTGAAAGCAACTTCAAGATCAGAATCACAAAATTGACCAACAGAAAACAAATTGTGCCCTAGTCCTTCCACGTAGTATACCCGAGAAATTACGCTGTCGCCAAACACATAATCTCCATAACCCATAATTGCCCCAAAATGGTCGTTCCCGAATCTAGCTGTCCCGATAAACTTTTTCACGAAATTCTTGAGCCGTGAGTGATCCCCGGTCATATGTTTTGAGCAGCCTGAGTCCAAATACCAAAGGACGATTTGTACGACCTGCATTTGAAAACAGACAACGATGGATAACTGAAAAAGGTGGATCCCCACGTGCAATTGAGGTCCGTTTGGTTAGCACACACAAATTCTGGAACTACAGGAATTATAGATGCTATGGTATTCATAGTGGAAACTTCACTAGTAGATGCAATTGACCTAGTTGCAGGGAATTGTGTCACTAAAGGGAGAATTCGACCAGTTGGCTTCCATTCCTTAACATTCACTACTTTATGATTAGTCATTCTGGTTAAGGGGTACTGATCTCCTAAAGTGAATTTTCTTCCAGTGGGTCTCCATTGATAGCCAACATTCACTACAAAAAAACAGGCTTTCAGAGACTGAATTTCTAGGGACTGATATATCAGTCGCTGATACATAGCATCAGTAACTGAAACATCAGTTACTGATACTTTTAAGGACCGACCTTTTATTGACTGATTGCGGCGACTAAAAATCAGTCCTCGATTCAGTGACCCCATATCTGAGACTAAATTTCAGTTACTAATATGCCTGTACGGGAAAAAAAATTGGAGGCAAATTTGTTAGTGACTGAATAAGGGTGACAATTCAGTCCCTAGTACATGTACATAATATCTAAGACTAAATTTCAGTTACAAATATATTTGCGCAATAAAAAATTTTGGCGGAAAATTTGTTAGTGACTGAATTATAGTCACAGTTCAGTCCCTAATACATGGAGATCATAGCTAAGACTAAGTTTCAGTTACAAATATGTCTACACAATAAAAAGGTTTGGAGGGAAACTTTTTAGTGACTGAATTTCAGTCACAGCTGCGTCCCTATTACAAGGACATCATACCTAAGACTAAAATTCAGTTACAAATATGTTTGCGCAATAAAAAAAGTTTGGAGGGAAATTTGTTAGTGACTGAATTTGAATCACAACTCAGTACCTAATACATGGACATCATAGCTAAGACTAAAATGTAAAACAATAGATTAAAACGGACTAAAACGTTTAAAAACTTATAAAAACGGACAAAAACGTTTAAAATCAGACGAAAACGTATCAAAATGGACAAAAACGTAAAAAAATGGACGAAAACGTATAAAAATGGACGTAAACGTAAAAAAATGACTAAAATGGATGAAAACGTTAAAATATAACAGACAAAAACTGATGAAAACATAAAAATACCGATGAAATTGTATACAAACGGACGAAAACGGATGAAAACATATAAAAACGTAAAAAAGGGACTAAAATGGATGAAAACGTAAAAAAACGGACGAAAACGTAAAAAAACGGACAAAAACGTAAAAAACGTAAAAAAGGGACGAAAATGTATAAAAACGGACGAAAACGTAAAAAATGGACGAAAACGTATAAAAACGGACAAAAACAGATAAAACTGACAAAAACGGACGAAAATGGATTACCGACAGAATATACGGTTCTATATATTGTAATGTACTACACTTGTTTTTAAGACCTACATATATTTGTATCATTGTTTGTAATTGTAAGTTTGTATATAAACCTATTTACGGATTGCTATTTATTTGTAACACTTAGGGGTTCACACACGAAACCTCAGTTTATACCCCCGTGACGTGGGAACTCGAGCAGAATTCAAGTTTCAGACGTTCATAACATCTTTAGTATTCACCGATGGCTTTCATTTTGAGTGTTGACAATTTAAGATGTGTAATCGGGATAATGACATCAATCAGTTGCTTCATCGAACGCGACATCCCTTTTAAAGAAACGACTATTACGTTCTTACCATATATAATAAGTCGTGGTGCCTATAGCAATCGTCAATCCACTATACAATACACACCACTTCCATTCAAGATAATAACAAGAAAGTTCCATATAGGCATATAGCCAATCAACGCACTCTACTTTACACACCACGTGGATCATCATATTGCCTTTACGGGTTCTCACACCCCTAAAGGTCTCCTTATAAATACTATACCATTTTCTCGAAATGGATCAAGCTAATCCCAAACAACATATCCTGCCTTGGGAACTCCACATTCAAGTCTATTATCCTCTAGGGTAATTGACACAAACCAACTGAGTCGACTCGTGAGCGTTACCCCAACTCGTGACTCTTGTCACATTTTGGGGTCTTTACTGAACGTGAGAAACCGAACGGTCAACCAACCCAAATCCTCAATACATACCATACGTAATTGTTGAGTTTATCCATATTTACTTTCATCTATGTGTATGACTTGATTTTATCCATAGGATGAGCTTTGGATGTTATGTAATTTTACATTGATATTCATATTTTTAGACGCCTCACGTATGAGTGATTAGGGATACACAAATGTCACTAATTGGATAAACGCTTGTTAGGCTATTAGGTTAAAGTAGCTAGTTGTAAACACTAAATTAATAAATAGCTAGATGACAACTAGGATTAGTTTGTATCGCAAATGAATCTCAATGATTAGCTGAGAACTTAATGAGTGTAGATTAGTAAACCATTAACACCCTGTTCAAATCGGCTACTAATAGACGTACGAGTTATAATTGTATTATATTTAATCTTAAAATAAGTTACTTATGAATTATCACAATATTTAACTTCAAAATAAAATTATTAAAAAATTATTACGTGTTATATTATCTGGCTAAACCCCGTGCATTTATGAGTTCTAAAACTAATTGCTTTTCCTCTCTCATTTTTCAGATGTCCCGCTCTAACTTTTCCCCAAATCTCAAATTATCCCTCCATCCAAACTATCCAACTATCCGACTATTAGCAACCTCACTCATCCACATCATTCGGTCTTTCTTATTTTTCCCCCAAAATTTATAAACCATCTTCTTTTCATATATTTAATTTAATCAGATCATCATCATCAACATGACTCCCGAATAGTAAGTTTTAATCCGATCGGATCTTATATTTGTTTTATTGGATCGTGATTTAATTGATTTGATTTCTGTTTTTTTTTTTTTTTTTTTTTTTTTTTTTTGCTTATTGGAGATTCTGGAGTAGGAAAGTCATGTTTTGCAGTGATTACCTATTCAAGCTTTTGCTTAATGGTACCAGGTGTGCCGATAATCACTTTTAGTAGCACTTCCATATTCTGTACCATAAGTTGATTTCGTATGTTGATTGTTTCATCTTTCCTTTTCTTGTTCAACTTTATGATTATTCTGCAAGCATAAGTTGATTTAAACACCTTAGGTTATCAGCTTATTATTTTATGCTAATATAAATAGTAGCCAAGAGCTTATGTGTTATTTAAGCCATAAGTAGCTTATTATAGCCGAAATTTAAGCTTAAACAAATACCCCTTTTTTGTTGTTTAATTTGATTTCAGGTTACATCAGGAGAAACACCATATACTTCTGCGGTAAGATTTGAGGAACTGAATTTATCTCAAGAGTTGCTTAAAGGTCTATACGTCGAAATGAAATTTGAACGGTCTAGCAAGATTCAGTCCATCAGTCTTCCCATGATACTAACTCCTCCTTACGAGAACTTGATCGCCCAGGCCCATAACGGGTCTGGGAAAACCACTTGTTTTGTGCTTGGAATGCTGAGTCGTGTTGATCCGTAGCTAGCTGCTCCTCAAGCTCTTTGTATTTGTCCGACAAGAGAGTTGGCTATTCAGGTATAACTCAAACTTTGAAGTTTTGTTACACGTTGTCATGATTATCAGTTTAGTATTGTTATTTGTTTATAAGAAGTAAGATGGTGTTGATTGTCTGATTGCTACTCGTACATTTATTTACTTGATTTCTGTGGACATAAGTGTTCAAAGCAACTGTAGTTACTATTTTCTTTTTTATGATTACTTCAACCAACACATCATCCCAAACAACTCCATAGTGGCAGGCTTCAGATAACATTTTTGGGTGTAAGTGAGATAGATTATGATTAGTTTGTTGGACTATAAAACACAACATCGGAGTGATACTTTTACATAAAACTTAGTATATGGTTAATGTCATTAACTTCACGACTGCTTATCTATTACATCTAAATTATGTCATATCTGATAGGCTCATTATTTATTACATCTAAATTAAATTGGACAGAAAGTGTTTTCTGGGTTAACCCGATCCTTACATAACGTTACCTGTCCTGTCCATTGCTCAACCCAACCGACCTTCTCATTTTGCCACCTATGTTTAGAAGGCGCACATAAGTTTCCATTCTCAAATGAGGCAGCCAATTCCTTATATTCAGGTTTTAACCTAAAGGATTTCATAATTTCATGCAGGAGAGAGCTATTGTATTTGCATTATCTCAGACTGCATATGGAGGGTGTATATTCTTGTGCTATCGGGGCTATTTTTTACTTCTGCATGGATATAAAATTTCAGATCTTTTTCCTTTCAGGTATCAGTTTAAAACGAATGCACTTTAGTTCTCATGTTTCAAAGAAAAAATGTGATTAATGATAGATGTGTGAAAGAGCTATAATATGACGAAAACAAAAGTTACACTATACCTCATTTTATTATCTTTCTTTAGAATTCAGTAATACGGAGTAATCATTAATTGTTATTGTTTCTATATTTATCTTTTCATACAAATAACACAGTATTTATTCAGGATAGGAAACTATGATAAGCAACTCTAAACAATGTGCACATTATTCACCCTTCAGTCGTTCCAAAAATTGATCCTTCAAGAAGGAGAAAAGATGGTTCTTGTGTGGTTTGATACACCATATAACCAAGCTGTATATGGGCTTGTAGACAAACTAGGTATGTATATGTTCAAATATTCTGCTTCTGGTATTATTAACTTTTGTCACTTTTAGAATATGATGATGTTGAATGCAACCTGTTAACAAACTATATTATTCTCAAGTTGCATTGATTTTGAAGGATTCAGTTATGCAGTTATTTATTTCAAAAGTCATTTTTTATCCTTCATGGCCTGGAAATAAAGATAGGAAACATTGCATTATTGATGTAAAGTGAGGCCAGATTGCCATAAATGTAATACGGATTTGAGGTCCAAGAAACTTGAAGGCCAAAACTTTTTTAAGGACCTTTTTCGAGGTTTTATCAAATTAGCAGAAAAAGAAAAAGAAAATAGAGATCTAGATTTACCTGTTTCCTCTAGCATGCCTAAGCCTAATTAATCATCTTTTTTGTTATAGGGAGCTTAGTCGTAAGGTTGGTGTTGCTTCCTTTTGAAGAAAGTTCGTATACAACATTTGCAAGGTCTGCATCAGGTTTAATTCTCTTCTTAACAATTCGTCTATTTTGTAATGCGATCGTACTTGTATAATACGTTTGCTTATAGCCCAGCGGTACCCTTGTTGTGTGAGATTACTCCCCAACCAAATGGTTGTGGGTTCAAGTCCTGTCAAGGACACATGAGATAGGTTTTGTGGTGTATATATCGTGAGATAGTTAGCTGCCTTAAAAAAAGACTTTTGCTTGCCACTTTATGCTGATATACTTACTGTGCTTTGATTGAATGCTACTTTTCATATGTTTATTTTCGCATTGTGTTTTGAGTTCTTGTAAAATAAAAAATGTGCAAGTATCTTTTTGTAGTAGAAACGACCTGCTAGTGGTGATGGTGAGAACACGTTGCCTTTCTACAGGTCTTTAAATCATTATGGCATGACAGGCTATTGAATTGCTCTATGTGCTAAATGTGTATTAATTGCAACACCACACACTGTTTTGCATAGTCACTGTCTGTAATACAGCTTGAGAATGTTTTAGCTGCAAGGAATCGTATACTGAGTCCAAAAATGATCCTACTTTTAAAGTAATTTATCTCTACTTTTTTTTTACTGGCAAAAGACTACACACAGAAAAAAAGGAAATTGCAGACTTCTCTAAGAGATGCTTTGAAGCTTGTTACATTAATTGGTATGCTGTACCAGTTTATTTGTTGTTCATGGGTTGTGTGTGTGCTGATATAGAAGGTGTAGTGATGGCCATACCTATGCCTGGGCATCCGGTACCTAGTCAAGAAGAGCAAAATGTGTTTGATGACTGCAGACGTCTTCATGATTTGGTTGACTCTCATGATGCTGTCTTTTTGTTGACTGATACAAGGGAAAGTCGTTGGCTTCCAACTCTATTACTCACCAAATACTACTGAAGGTGATGGTAACGATGATCCATTCACCGATAGTGATTTATAGGACGTTCAAATTTATTTCTATTGAATTTGGTTTTATTTTTAAACATATTGAATTGTAAACTCTTGTTATTTGGATTGGTGATTATTATGTTTTAAAGAAATATTGTTATTGTTTATGGTTTGGAGTTTTATATACTATTGTAAGGGGTCATGTATGCATTATGAATGGGGACTGAATTAAATTGTATTTGTCACTAACTTTTAGTTTATAATAGAAATATAATGGAACGGCGCTATCATATTGGAGACTGATTTGAATGTTATTTTGTATCGATTAACATATATTTTGAAACTAATTTTCAGTCACTAGAAAAACAAATTAAGGACTAATTCATCTGTTTTTTGTGACTAACAATCAGTCTTTAAAGCCTTTCATCGGAGACTAATCAGTTTTTAAATCCTATTATTAGAGACTGATTTGGTACGGTAATCTACAAAACAACGAAACGTATTAGGGACTATAAACAATGTTTATGGACTTATTTTCAGTCCCTAAATCCATGTGTTAGTAACTGATCAAACATGGTATTGGCGACTAACTTTTCAGTCGCCGATAATATGCATTGGGGACTGAAATAACATGATACCAACCCATAGAAATAAGGACTGACTTTTTTATTTTGGTGACTGATCTCTGGTCCTCATTGGTTCGATACAACAAGGACTGAATTTCAGTTGATAACGTCACTTTCCGTAACTAAGGTTCTATCACTGATTAGTGACTAGCAAAATCAGTCCTTGATAGACCATCCGTAACTGATCATGGTGTATCGGAGACTGATTTTTCAGTCTCTGAAAGCCTCTTTTTTTGTAGTGATTAGCAAACACTTTTCCTGTTGCCTTCCAAATTTGTTTACTCAGTTTAGATTTCCTAACATTCTTAACTGGGGATCGTTTAGAAGACATCAAGAATGACACAACATAATCAACATGATTACCAGAAATTAAGCATTCATTACATGTTTTGCAAACAGTATTAGAATTCGAATTAATTACAGTACGCTTAAATCTAATACTAGAATCAACACGATTCGTTTTGTTCAAAGCAAACTTATTGTTCCTAGGGTGGACTTCTACTTTCTTCTCATGAGCACTCTTAGCCGGCGCAATCCTATCTTTCCTTGTATTGCGACTAGGCTTTGACCCGCTAGCTTTAGTGTCATTGTTCACTCCTGTAGAAGCAATGATGGGAACATTAGTTTGTTTCACTGCCATTTATTTTTCTGGTTTTGATGTGCTGGGTTCAGATGTTTTCAGTGGTACATCAAAGGTAACATGCTTATTCTTAGTCATTGATGAAGATGCAATAAACCTATCTCGCTTGTTATCAATCTTAGGACATGTGCCAATAACATATTCTAAGAGTTCCTGAGATCGTTTAGTGAGGAAGCATGCATCTACAACTGCACTATCTTGTGGTTTCTCTATCCTATCTTCTTCTACGGTCTCACGAAGAATGTCAAGACTATTCTTAAGATGAGTGAGATAAACTTGATGAGCTGACCTATTGTTTCTAAGAGGAAGCGGGATAGTCACAACATCAATTGCATATTTTCTAAAAGCAGAAACCTTTTGAACAACATTTTCACTAGTGATGATTGGCATTTTCCCTTTCACCTGAGTCTTTAGATTCTCAATCTCATTTAGCAAAGAAGTTATCTTTTCATTGTGATTGTTACGTGTGACTTTAATCGAGTCATATAACTCTTTGTAATGCTGTTTGATTTTTGAATTTTTAGGTTGAAAACACTCATTTTCATATTGTAATTTATTGATGGTGTCTTGATAGTGAAAATTCTGAGAATCTGAAGACGATGGTTTATGGGTGCCCATCACATCACTCTTATTTGATTTTAATTGGGCAATTTGGGCCCTCAATTTTCGAATCGTGTTAGTGTGGGCTTGAATTTTTTCATCTCGTTTGCTTAATTCAAAATATGTATCAAATTCAGGAGCATCCAAAGATGTCTTGGCATTTGAGATTTTAACTCTTTCTTCTAAATGTTGATATTTTAATTGCAAATTAAGATTATCAACCTCTAGTTTTGAAAAATGCCTGACCATGTTATCATGGTCATCGTTTTGGATTTTCTCATGCAATTTTAAATTCTCCCCCTCAAGCTCAACAACACGATTCTGAGAAACATTCAATGCAACAGACAACTCATGAAATTGACAAGCAGTTAATGCAGAATCAGTAACAGTATAAAATACATCCTGTGCAATGCATCTAGCAATCAAGTTCTCATTGGCGATGAGAATATTCTTTCTTTCAATTTCACTGCATTTAAGATCAATAGCATGTTGTTTCTCTATGTTTTTCATATCTTTAAACACTCCTTTCATCTCTTTTAATTCAGTTTCAAGGGTTTTTTGCATGCCCTCAAAATGTTCTTTGAGAAGTTTAAAAAATGGAATGACCTCAGTTAAGTAGCACTGTTTTGTTAATTCAAAACCCCTTTCCCCTTCAGTAATTCCTGTTGGTGTAATTCTCTTCTTACATGTTTTATCAAAATCAGCAAATAGTTGACAAATAACATATATGCTAATTAGAGTTTTATATTCTGTTGGAAGAGTTAAAGGAACTAAGTGTCTGGGTGTATTGGGTGGGTACACCGTTGCAGCCGTTATTTTCCTAAGGGATGGGTTTTTGGCCTTAAGTTCTTCGGCCTTTCTCTTTTCTACGTCCAAAGACCAAAAATATTTGTTCAGGCGTCAACTTAGTTTGAGGTACAAATACAGTCCATCGGTTCTCTTCGTAGTAATCATGGGGTTTGATTATGACTCGATTGGCTATACATTTGGGATCCTTCATTTTCTCATCCATTCTTTCTCTACTTATTACTTCTATCTCATTGCTCTCTTCAAATGATGACGCATCGGGAGGGGCATGACCAGGCTTAAGCATTACATTTGCATCATACAGTGCAGGTTGGGCAATTTTAGCACTCCTAAGGAAAACTGACTTAGGTTCACCTACATCCTTTTCACTATGTTTATCACACAACTTTTTATGCTTCTGAATCATTTGAGCAGTTTATATGGTTTGGTCTTATGTGTACAACTTGTTTTCAATCTTATTCTTTAACGTTTTAAGTCTAAAAAAATCATTTAAGAGTTTTGTTTCTTTTTCTTTGAAATCTTGTTTTAGTGTATTTATACTTTCTTAAATCTCCTGTTTTTGTTTAACAGTCTGATCCAGTTGTTTTTGTAAAGAATATAACTCCTTTTTTTAAAGTTTCTTCCCTTAAATTACGTTCTGTTATGAATGTACGCATTTGACTATCCATTTTCTACTCACGTTCAGTTAGCTCAAATTTTGCTCGTTGTTGATATATGGCCACCTGATCTTTATAGATATTAAGTCTAGTGTTCAGTGAATCATCAGGGATAAACACAGTGTTCTCATATAACTCACAAACATTATCTACAACAGAAGATGCACTACTTGGTACAACAGACACGTCGTTGTGATTCACATATTGTTCATATGGAATAATATTACTATTTCCCATATCAACCGTATCTGATTCAACAACTTCTGTCTGTTGTACTTTGTTGGGAATCTTCTGTTCATCTACCATGTCATATGTGTCATAAAGCTTTAGTACCTCAGATATGATAGATGCATTAGATGGACCCGCTTGTTGAGGTGATGAGACTACAGAAGACAGATTAGCCATGAAGATGGTTTGAGCAGTGGGTTCATCATCAACATCATAGTCAAAAGCATCGCAGTTATCAGCTTAGAAAATGTTGGGATCATTTAGTGCCAAGTCCTGAACTGGTTGATCATCCACATCAGCATCAAACGTATTCCCCCCATCACCAGCAAGAAACAGTAACTCTTCTTCATCCAAAGTTGCTCCATTCTCTTGAGCTTGCATCAACAGCATCTTATCTTTGAAGTAGTTAGAGTTCTGTAGATGCTTTGGTTGATTGCAGTTCCTTGCTATGTGTCCAAGTCCACCACAGTTGTAACACTTGGGTTGCTTTCCCTGTCCCTGATTAGCATTCCCAACTCTGTTTTGTATCATACCCCGACCCATGTTCCTTTGATTCACATTCTGCCTTCCCTGAACATTCTGAACCACAACCCTTCCATCCTCCATAGTTGCTTGATTACGTAGGTTTGATGAAGTTCTAAGTTGGTTTTTGGTTTGAAGGAGTGTTGCTCTGAACTGTTGGACAAGTAAGGAAACTTGATTGGAGAGATTATCAATCATCTTGTTAGTATAGGAGTATCCAGAATCCAGTTGGGAGTTCACAACAGATGGTGGGTGCAATGATGATTGGGCAAATGATGTCTGATTCTGTGATGAAAAGGGCTGGTGATAACTTTGATCAAGTGAGGATTGATTGAACGGCTGAACATTTGCGACAAATGCAAGTGGGTCATTCGATGTTGTTGGATTAAGTTTTTCCCTCAATTGACGATCATAAACAACATGCTTTTCATGTTGTTGTAAGTAAGCATACAGCTGTTCATAGTTGGTCTCTCTCAATCCTTTGTTGAGCTTCACTACTGTAACAAATCTATCCCACTCAGGTGACATGTTGTTCACAAACTTAGAGTTGAGCTGGATATTTGGCATTGTCATCCTGATGATTCTCATGTCATTCACAAGCTTGTGAAATCTCACATAATAGTCAGTGATGTTTTCACCAGGATTCATCTTGAAGTGCTCAAACTCATCATACAACTGAGATTCACGATCTTCTTTGGTCAGTTCAGATCCAGCCAGAAGCATTTTGACATTGTCCTAAACAGCCTTGGCTTCAATGTTGAAGTTGATAAGTTTGTAAACATCTTTGGGTAGTCCTTGAATCACAATGTTCGAAGCTCTAATGTCTGCATCATAACGCTTCTTTTCCTCCTCATTAAGATCGTTGTAAGTGCGTGGCCTGTCGATTCCAAAAGTGACAGCTCCATTCTCATCGGTAGTGACAACATCTCTAGTGGTGCCCATTTGAAAGGGTCCTTCATCAATGGATTTAAGAATGTTGACACCATTCTCTTTTCCCAAGCAGTACAGTCGTATTATTTGTAACCATGACTCATAATCCATCCTATCAAGCATAGGAGGGCGGGTATCGGACCCGGCAGCTTGAATGTCATCAGAAGAAGTGCTTGCCATGATGTTAATGTGCACGGGATTTTATGATTCTATGATTTAAACCGAAAAATAGATTCTTTCGCGGGATTTTACAAAAATCAAGAATACACTGTGATTCGATTAAAAGGGAGGAATGAGGACCGGGCCGAAATATGTTCGATCCGGTTCAGTTTGAGCCGGTTTGTTGATCCGGTCTGGTCCGCGGCTATTATGCTCAACCCTAACCAATACCCAATGAGTCAGTGGTAACTTCTTTGGTTTCTTATAAAAAGTAAAGGGTTCAGACTTTGCTGAGTGTGTACATTTAGAGGTGGTCATCTGAGTCAGAAATGTTCGTTTTCCCAAAAAACCATATCCGTTTAGTGTAACATATTCATAAACATATAAACACACGTATGGATGATTCTTGGCCGATTACTTTAGAGAGAGAAAGAGAGAATGAGGAAACTTTTAGAGAGAGAAAGTAACATGTATTAGCTTGAAATGTATGAGAAGTTCCAACCCTTCCCACACATGGGAAGGGGTATTTATACTACTAGCTTAAGTGCCCCATGTGGGCTGTGGAGTGAGCTGACAGTGGGTAAAGACCCGACCCACTCCACGATTACGATAATAACTAAACTATTACTAATAATCCTACGAGCTACTTAATGCTAATGAGTACTCGGGGTGACCGAATCTTCATATGGATATTTATATTCCTAAAAAACCATATCCATTTAGTTTTGACTTATGAAGTTTTTCATTCGAGTTAATAGCTTGTTTAAGGTTAACTTAATAAGTGCATTAGCACAAAATAATATTCTTATAAGCTTTTCAGAATTTAGATAAGCTCTTTTTGCATTTTAAAGTGGTCCTAATAACACATAGTAATATAGTATTGTAGCTTTAAAAAATAAGGGTAAATTGCAAATTTTGTCAGTAATGTTTCTGAAAAATTGCATTGTACACATCGAAAAAATTGCAAATTTGCCACTGAGAGCTAAAGTTCACTCATTTTATGCCATTGAGAGCTAACGAGCGTTAGTTATCTCGTTAGTCAAGGTCAAACACATATAAAATGACTAATATACCCTCGTCTTCTTCCCCAATTTGATTTTCTTTTAAATTTGCAAGTATTTTTATTCAAACACCAAGAACATTAAACACAAACCAAAATTTTTATGAATTTTAACACTCAGAAAATGATTTAAAATAATAACAAACTCTCCATCATTAAACACTCTCCAAATAAACTCTCTTCAAATTTGGTTGTTCCATTTTTTATTTTGGAGTAGAATGTGGTATGAATTAAGTACATCTAATTTGCGAATTAAGCATTTCTGGTTATATAGTGTTGTTTGCAACAGTATAGTAAACACACATCCAACAGGAGATTGACTACCAAAAGTCAACTACTACATAGAATATTTTACATACCCATTACAATATAAGGAAAATTGCACCCAATATGAGCAATTTGGGGCTCTTACTATAAGTTAATCATAAAAAACTGCCAGTTTCACACAACCGATTCCCCGCTTACTGTATATACTTACAAGTTACCACTTCAAGACTTATTTCTTGAACTTGATGCTGAATTTGAACACTCGACACCATCAGAACCACCAGATTGTGATGAACAAGAGCCATTTTTCTTTAAGGACTGACTCTTTTTTATCTCGTTTCGGTTAAGCAGCAACATGGCATTATAAGGTGGTGCACTCAGTGCCCCTTCAGCACAATTTCTCGCCTGAACACATCCCCATGGTCTAGACGATGGTCCATCCTCGAGAGCAGCATTGACCCGTGGGAACCTGTTTTTTTACCTTTGATAAAACCCGTCGATTAGAAGAGCTTTTGGGTTCAGATTTAGCGCAACAAATGGGACACTGAGGGTCCCATTTTTATGCTTTTGGTGTTGTTTGGTCCAAGCAATCAGCATAAAAGACCTGCCGACATGAAAGAACTCCTTATAACACTCTGAAACTGAGCCTAACCATTTTATTACAAGAATGCCATTTGAATAGTTGACTATGACTTTTATAAGTTTTAAGGACTTACGGGATTGGTTAGTCAAACCCGATAGTCGAACTATAAGTATTAAATGATATGTAAATGGTTATAGGAAAGTATTATGTGTCACAACTATAATGAAAATGGACCTAAGGGACTAAATTGGTAAAGTATTATATAAGTTATAAAAGTGTTATTAAGTGTTTGTGGCCAAATGGAATGAAAGGGGACTTGAGGGACCTATTGTGCCAATTATGCAAACTCACCTCCTACTATAATCTGGATACTTCCAATAGTATCATAAGATTTCCAGAAGATGTGTGTGTGAGTTGGGTGTGTCGAACCAGGAGGAAAAGAGGAGAAGACCATCATGTCTTGATGGTCAAATTGAAGAAGGATTAATGGTCTAATACTAGTAATGTGCCCCTAGTTATAATCCTTATGCAAGTAACTTCAATCATGTTGAAGTAATGATTTATGAATTAGGGTTCATGTACCCTAATTAAGGGAAATTGGGTAAAGATGTTTATAAGTTAAATCAAGAAGTTATGATAAATATGGGTTAAGTATTATTGGGTTTAAGCTATTAATTAATAGGGTTAATTATCATATAATCATTGGATGGTTATGTGATAATTAGAGATGTTTAAGGAAGAGCTATAATTATGGTAATCATAGTTAAGTAACTTGATTATGTGTTTATGATAATAGTGATTTGGCCTAGATTTCAAGGGTGGAGATGATGATGTCTTTGGTTTCACTAGCTTGGAATCAAGGTAAGTAAACCGGTTATAATGTAAAGTTATAATGAATTCTATGCATTATGTGTTATGTGGCTTGATGTGTTAAGGTTAATGAATAGCTTGTAGAATTGTGTTTATGTGAAAGTGAGTGTAAGGCTAGTTATGTGTTAGACGAGAGTGGAATAAGGAAAAAGGAAAGGTTGTGGCTTTAAGTAGTTAAGGTATGTGTTTATGGTTAATGTTGTATGAGATTAACGGTTGTTATAATGTGTAATGCGTAAATGAATTATGATGTTAAGTTATACCCGCTTTACTTACTAAGCATTCGTGTTTACGGTTTAAGTGTTTAATGTTTTGTAGGTTTATGCTTGATGAAGGTATGCTTGGATTATGGAATAAGGATTGGTTGTACGAATGTTAGAAGGAATTGGGTAAGAATGTAGGAGCTTAGGTAGATACCGAGCTCGTTTCAATGGTGTACCCCCGTTGGTCCTACAATGGTTTGTAAAGTATGGTCAAATGTCAATTGTATGTCAATATTGTTATAGTATTGTTAATGTGTTTATGGTCAAGTTAAAGGGGTGTTTGGATTAGTGTATGATTATACCCATTTGTGGTTCAAACGGGTCAATTATCGTGTAATATGTTAAAGTGTGTTTTGGTTATGCTTTTGGCTCATAAATGTGAAAAATGGGTCAAGTTATAGTGTTGTTTATGTGTCAAATGGTTTGGGGGTTTAAGTGTAGTATTTTGGTGTCAAAATGTGCAGATTTTGGCTTCAGATAGTTTGTGTAAAAGTTATGGCGTAACTGTTCATGTACTCAGATTTTGCTATCTTCGAAAAATCATATCTTTTAAACCGTAAGTCGTCACGGGTCGTGCCACCCGGAGTTTCGAAGGTAATTAAGTCTAGTTTCATTTAAAAATGGTTTCAAGGTCTGAAATGTTATAGATTTTTTTCAATGGTTAAAAGAGTAACAAATGTTCCGTTAAAGTAAAGTCGTTTCTGCCATAAAGTTATAACTTTTGGTCTAAGCGGGCACGGGGTGTAACACTCCTGTGACTGTTATATCTCTATTTCTGGAACTCCAAGGCGATCTCTATGAAAGAAACCGCTCGTACAGGCTGCATTTGTGACCATTGGATTTGTTGAAAGAACCACGCTCCATTGGTTCATAAACATTTGAAAACTCAAAATCATCAAGATCATGAAATTTTGGGGTGTTTGTTTGAACTGGAAGTGCCAAGGGGTGGACGGGTTTGGACATAAAGCAACCACGAGCAGTGAAATTATGGTGGGAGGATAGCGATTTTAATATTGGATCGTAATCGATGCTGTTTGAATTGGAAGAAACGGAAGCTCTGACATCATGGGGAGCGTAAAGTCCCTACAAAAGAACTTGCTCCATTAGAAAGTTTGATATTTTGGTTGAGATGGCAAGTTATGTCGTGTAACAGGTCAAAATAGTTTTGATGAAAGTTGTAACAGGTAATTTGTTAAGGCAGGGTAAAGTGGATCAGGTAGGGATGAGTCACCCTCAAACAATTGGTGTCCATTTTTTATTATTATAGACAACCTAAATCTTTGAAGAGAGTTTTGATAATATATATATATATATATATATATATATATATATATATATATATATATATATATATATATATATATATATATACAAAATGTTGTATGAATAAATGAAAAAAAAAAGAAGAAGAAGTTATAAGTGAAAAAAAAGACAAGGGACTAAAAGTGAAAGTCAACGCAAACCATAAGAACAATTACTGTAACTTTTCTATGTGAAAAATGTCAAGGGATGACTGGTGAAAGTCAATGCAAGCTACAAGGACCATTACTGTAACTTTTCAAAGTTGGTAATTGGGTAACTTGCTAGTTCCCGGTAACCTTACGGATGTTGTTCACAATTTGAAAGTATTTAGCCTATACTAGTAATTTTCAAAGTTTGTTATGTAGATCGTTTGTTTGGAATAAATATATTGCGTATCTTTAACTTTCACCCTTGTTTTAAATCATTTTTTTGGGTGTTAAAATTCCTAAAAATGTGGATTTGTGTTTGATGTTCTTGGTGTTTGAATAAAAATACTTACAATTCAAAAGAAAATCAAATTGGGGAAGAATATGAGGGTATATTAGTCATTTCATATGCTTTTGACCTTGACTAATGGAAGAACTAACGCTCGTTAGCTCTCAGTGGCGTAAAATGAGTGAACTTTAGCACTCAGTGGCAAATTTGTAATTTTTTTCGGTGTGTACAATGCAATTTTCGAAAACATTAGTGACGAAATTTGCAATTTACCCTAAAAATAAGCTAAGGTAAACACCTCTTTTTGTATTTTAAAGTGGTCCTAATAACACGTAGTAGTATAGTATTGTAGCTTAAAAAAGCTTAATTGGTAATATAATTTTTGTGCTCAAGTAGACGTTATTGGGATATATTAGCGTTGGGTTATGTCAAATAAACTTAGTAATGGGACTTTGGCTTGATAGTACTTTGTGTAGATTTGATGATGCATGTACGTTGCATCCTATTCATAACGACGGTTCAAGGAACATATTGGACCAAACATCATATAGAAGTGAAGAAAGATGAAGCCGGACGAAATAATTATCTCAGTTGAAGTTCGAAAGCAACTGGACGCCAATCATCATCATCAGAATAACATTTTACTGTTAAATGATGAATAACTTGGGAGCTCAGTTCAATGTGGAAAGCTGAACCTGCTGAAAATGAGGATGAAGTCTTTATTTCTTAATGGTTAATTTCTTTGAAAAAGTGCTAAGCAGGAGCATAAATAAAGAGGAACCACCTATGTGAATGTTGAAGTTTAGCTTTGGACTTTTGGCTCTTACAACATTTGTGAATTGGATATGGACACATGGCATATCAAGAGTGTTTAAGTGTTTGAAAACTTGTGTGTATTTTATCTTCAAGTATTCAAATGGGTTGAAGGGTTCAATGCTTAGAACACCCTGATTCTCGAGTATTTAAACGTTTAATGTACTAAGATGGGAATTCAATCTTCAAGATATTTTCATTTATGCACATGTTTTGTTTTATGTTTATTTCATGCAAAAGTAATTGTACTAAATTGGGGAGGATTGTTGGAAATTTAGTTCAATTGAGGGATTTGATCATACTTGGAAAAGGGTTTGGAGGTACGGAGTGTACATTCATTAAGTCCCTGATTACCCTGACTCTTATAGTGGTTTAAGTTACTACTGCTAGTACTAAGTTAGTACTGCTGGAGCAGAGTTACTACTGCTAGTACTGCTGGAGCAGAGTTACTACTGTTAGTACTAAGTTAGTATTGTTGGAGCAGAGTTACTACTGCTAGTACTAAGTTAGTACTGCTGGATCAATGTTACTACTGCTGCCTTAAGTTAGTAATGCTTGAGCAAGTTACTACTGTTGGCATAAGTTATGGGCATGAGTTTGTAACTACTTTGACCTATTTATGGGCAGTTTCAAACTCGTAATTAAGACCATAATAACTTGGTCTTGTAACCACTGTGGCTATGATGGAGGAACATTATTAGGAGATTAATTGGCCGATTAATTCTCATAATTCCATTGACTAAGAGTGATTTAATCCTATTAATAGGATACTCATATGCATGGAAGAAAACACGAAATATAAGCACTTGAAAGCAAACAAGTTCTTGATTTGTGCCTAAAACAAGTACACCACTTGATCTTATCCTATAGAGATATTTGTGTAACCCAGGCATAGGGTCGAATAGTTACTACTGGAAAGTGATTAAACAATTTCAAGTGATATCCGGTACCATTTATTATCTTCACCCTGCTGGGAACACACCGAAAAGAAACCAACAGAACTCAAATACGGAATCATTTCTTTCTTCATATGTTTCCATGTTTGTTTTCTTGTTTGATCTACGAATACTTATTCCTGGATTAAACATATCTTTTCTTTTTAGTATACATAAAGTGGTATCAGAGCGCCTTTCCTGGCACTCATATCGTCTTCTACAGTCAAATTCCTGCGAACCTGCAATTTTTTTCGGCAAGAATCTGTTACACCGTTATGAAATTCTGTTACACCCTCATAGCACTTTCCTGGCCATTATACCATCATAAACCACCATTTTCACCCTCAACTCTGTTTACAACTATGTTGAAAACGGTCACCATTGAAGAGTTGGATGCACGTATCAAGGCTACAACTGCAGCGCTCAAATTACAAACATATTATATAAAAAGAAACTTCACTCGTAAAGATGTTCATGAAGTGTTTGATGAAATGTCTGTGAATAAATTTCTCAAAAAAGAATGTATAGTGAATGAGTATTACGATGCATTTAATTCTGCGTTTAGCGATAAGGGTTTCGATGAATGGTATCTTATTGAGCTCTTCATTTTCGGGTTACAACCAGAAATTGAAAAACAAGTTATACTTATCAAACCGACAACGCTTCATATGGCATTCTTGTGGGCTAATTTGTACGAATCGACTAATGCGGTCTTCAAGAATAATCATTCAAAGGGAGTTGAAAAAGAGAATAGTGAGTTAGCGGGGTATCATGAGTGTTGTAAAGAAAATGCAAAAGGTAAAGAAACTGGATTTGTGGAAGAAACTGATCGTGTGGAGTTGAGTGATATTGATGAACCTTGTGAAAAAGATGATAATGGTAGGGAAATAAAATTAGATGATGCAAATGAAGTAAGTGATAACATTGGCTTGTTGGGTGGTGATAATTTTCGGAAAGCAGGTGGGGAAGGTAATGAACAGGAAGAGATAACATGTAATGGTCCAAGTGTTTCTTCATTGTGTCAATCAAGTGATGGTCAACACAAGTCCCTAAATCCAAGATCAGAGGTAACATTCAGTAATGGTTTAAGAACAGAAGGTAAAGATAAACATGTTGAAGAAACACTTGATTCTGTAAGAAGTATTCAAAAGTGGATTATGAATGTGGATGAACTTGGTGAAGAGAAGGTTAAGGGTATAGGAATGGAGTCAAGGAAGTTGGTTGAATTGGATGACAGAAACATAGGAATAACGTGTTTTGATAATTCTAAAGATGCTGACACTGTAAGTGATGTTCATTCATTGTTTCAATCAACTGATGATGTGAATAATAGGAAAATGAATCTTCCTTTTAAAGACAAAGTGAGGACATTTGGTGGTGAACATGAAAGAAATGTTCCTAAATCTAAAAAAATAAGTTGTATGGGGATAAGTGGTATTGGTTTCTTTGACACAAATAAGTCTTCAATGAGTGTTTTAGAGATTGGTAATTTTGTTAAAGGTGATACTGTGTTTGGAAATAATGATAGGAGTCCATGGTGGTGGGACAAACAAAGAGAGCACATGGGCAAGGTCTTAACTGATTGGATGCAGCCAAATACTAGTCTTAAAGTGAATGAAGACTATGGTATGAGCTATATTGGAAATCTTCGAAATGTAAAGAGAAGTGGTAGAAATGCTACTGTTAACTTGTATCAGAAAGGGGGGAAAAAGGAAGAAAGCGATAAGGCAAGAGAATTGCGTCAAGAGTCTTCTCCAACAATGATGAGATCATCTGAGTGTGGCTATTTTTAGTGTGGTTATGCAGTGGTCATTGAAGAGGAATGGGATTGGGACGAGCTGAAATACAATTATCTTAAAGTTCCTCATAGTGAAGATGAATTTTACGAGGTCACCAAACAAGGTCTTAGAGATTATAAGATAGCGATTAATGAAAAGTCAAGAGGAATGAATTGGGGGAAGGTTTGTGCTTATGAATATATCGATATAGGTGTGACATGGGACATATGGAAATGGCCTAAAAAGAAGAAAATGGTAATATACAAGATGACTATTTTTTGTTGTTGCGTTTAAAAGGTGTTACTGAGAAGGAATTTAATATTGATCATTTGAAGTTTGATTGTTGGAAATGGCCTACAAGGAAGAAAAGGGGTGGCATACAATGCAAAGTGGAGCTGAGAAGAGGGAATTTTAACATGAGGAAATGGCCAGAGAGGAAAAAGGGGACAAGGTTGAAGTACAGTAGTGAAAACACAAACTGTGAGAGTTTAACAATTGAAGAGTTTAATCAGAAGGCTATGGATTATGAAGATGCTGAAGGTGGAAAAAAGTGGAAGGAACTAATGGTCTATGTTAATACAAATATCGTCCTAAAAACGTTATTTATATTTTACGATCTTTGCTTTATTTTGTTAATGACAATCATAAGGTTTATCTTTAGCAAAGCATAAATATAAGTTAAAGTCTTTTACATTTATAGTAACAAGTCTTTTAAAACACATTTACACATTACATGATCACTAGAATTCACATTACATATATACATTTTACATTTACATGTTTTACTTTTATTTCTTAAATTAGAAATATTAAACATGACATCATGGCATACCTCATTTTGATATCTTTAGGATATCTTGAGGATTTAGGTGATATCTTGTATAGATCTTCAAGCTAAAGAGTTGACTTTGAAAGATATGGAAAGATTGTGCAAGATATGGGAATATCTTAGCTGTCTGGTTCCCGTGGAACCAAACACCATAACTGGCGGATCCCAGAATTTGGATCCGCCAAATCGATCGCCTGTTGATCAGCTTTGCCTATAAATAGCAAGCTGATCATTCAGGCACAATCATCACTCATATAGCTTAAATTATACATTCATTCATTTGTACATTACTAACCCATATCTTTCATTCATTTCATAGATCTCACTTTTGTAGCAAAGAAGATCAAGCATACAAGCTTCAACATACTTACTGTTGCAAGTTTTATTAGTTAGATACTGTGTGATTTGTTAGTGTTCACACATCATTGTTATACATTTCATTCAGTAGAGTTTGGTTAGTGTTTTAGTCCTTAAAACACAAAGAGTGTCAGGAGTGGTTGTACCCTTGTTAAAGAACCAACGGGAGCGGTTGTACCCTTGTTAAAGAACCAACGGGAGTGGTTGTACGCTTGTAAAGAACCCGGTGTTTAGCTTAGTACCGGATAAAGTGTAAGCGACGTGTATAAAGGTTTTCTCCGCCGAGAAGGGAGTTTGTTTCTTAGTGAAGAAAAACTCTCAAGTTAGAGGCTCGAGGAGTGGAGTAGGGCAAGGAAGAGAGTCCTTGTAGCCGAACCACTATAAATCTCCGTGTTGTGGTTTGATTGTTCCTATCCTTACTTACTTTACTTATATTGTTTGTTTGTGAGTATTTACTTTGAAATCACGTTAAGTCACAAAGCGAATTAATTTTAAAACGGTAAAAACTATTCAACCCCCCTTCTAGTTTTTCACAATTGGTATCAGAGCTACGTTACTCAAGATTTTCAAATATATTGTATTTTAAAACTTGAAACGATCAATGGATTTTGAAAACTTTAAAGAAGGGCAATCTATGCAAAGACCACCACTATTTGAACCAAATTGTTTCATATACTGGAAAAACCGCTTTGAGACATATGTGAAATCAAAGGACATAGATCTATGGTATATAATTGTAGAGGGTGATTACAAACCCATAAGTAATAATATTTCAGGTGGTCGGGATGAAGGTGCTTCTCTTACTCGTCACAGTGATGAGCAAAAGAAGTTGATTGCCAAAAATAACGAAGCCAAAATGATGCTTTATAATGCTTTACCTAATAAAGAATATGAAAGAGTTTTTATGTGTAAAACGGCTAAGGATATTTGACAATCATTGATTATCACTCATCAAGGGAACTCACAAGTCAAAGATAACAAAATTGATCTTCTTGTTCAACAATATGAATAATTTGTTATCTATGAAGATGAGACCATTGATAGTGCGTTTTCTAGGTTTAATACTATTATTACATCTCTTAAAGTACTTGATGAATCTTTTTCTAGTAAGAATTTTGTCAGGAAATTTCTAAGAGCACTCCATCCGAAGTGGAGAGCAAAGGTGACGGCTATTGAAGAATCTAAGGATCTTTCAAGCATGACACTGGACGAGCTCATTGGAAATCTCAAAGTTCACGAGATGGTGATGGAAAAAGACTCAGAAATAGTTAAAGGAAAAAAGGAGAAGATGAAGTCCATTGCCTTGAAAGCTAGGGTAGAATCAAGTGATGATGAAGAATCTTGTTCTAGTAGCGAAGACGAAGAGTATGTCATGGCCGCAAGAGATTTCAAGAAATTATTTAGGAGACGAGGAAAGTTCGTAAGACCACCTCGTGAAGAAAAAAAATCCTTCCGGAAAGACCGTGATGATAGGAAAGGTAAGGTAGATAGGAAATGTTATAGGTGCGGGGATTCTAGTCACCTAATAGGAGAATGTCCAAAGCCTCCAAAGAACAATTCTCAAATAGCATTTGTTAGTGGAGCTTAGAGTGATAGTGAAGGTGATGACGACGAGCCTAAGAACAACAAAGTTGCTCTCATGGCTCATGACACAGAAGAGGTACATTCTGACTGGTCATATTCTTCTATAAATGATGAAACCTTAGAAGTAGAATATAACAAACTGTGTGATATCACTTAAAAAATCATTAACAAAAATAAGTTCTTAAAAACCAAAATGACACTCTTAGAAAATGAAGTCCATTGGTTAAAAGAAAAAGAAATACGATCAGAAAAGGGTAAAAGTGTGAAAGAAACATGTATCTCATGTCAGGAACTTAAACTAGAAATAGAAACGCTTAAAACCACATAGGAAGATCTTATCAAACAAAACTCTAAGTTTAAGAGGTTTGATAAGAACATTTGTTTAGCAGATGTGTTAATGCAAATTAAAAAATTGCCCCATGATAAAACCGGAATAGGATTTATGAAATCAGGAAACTTAAATGACTTTACGAAACAAACAGTGAAAGTACAAGAACCTGTTCCAACTGAGTCAGATACCCACGGATCTGGCGGATCCAAAAATTTGGTTCCGCCAGTTGTACCAAAAGGATCTGCAGGTACAGTTGATGAACAGAAGGTTCATAATTTGAATCGTACTGAATTCGTTAAGGTCACTAGAAAACCTAGCATTAGTACAACTATTAACAAACAAAAACCAGTAGTCACTATAGGAAAAGGTCAAGTTAATAATGAGTTTAGGATGAAAACGGTTCAACAAAGACCTAAAACTAGTTTTCCCAAACACCCCTTTCCTAAGAGTAACTTTAACCCACAACATCATTATCAAAATAATT
Source organism: Artemisia tridentata subsp. tridentata (assembly GCA_021014915.2). NCBI lineage: Eukaryota > Viridiplantae > Streptophyta > Magnoliopsida > Asterales > Asteraceae > Artemisia > Artemisia tridentata. Next base: position 347,200,470 of record CP139506.1, on the reverse strand, counting down.
GGAACCAAAACATGTCTAGGAACTTTCAAGGTCCCAATTACATGCCATGGAACACTTGTCCACCATTTCCATACATGAACCATGATAATGTTATATTTAACCCAAACGGACCCATGAGATATTGGGGACCAAACACTTGAGTTTTTCTTAAACTTAGGTGTGCTTAAAAGTTGAGTTAGAACCAGATGAGTGGATTAAAGATAGTGGGTGTTCAAGACACATGACGGGGAACAAAAGCCTTTTCTCATCCTACCAAGTGTACGACGGAGGTAATGTCACATTCGGTAGCAAGCTTAAAAGTAAAATCATCGGAAAAAGTACAAACTCTCATGACTCTCTCACCATTGATGATGTTGCTCATGTAGATAATTTAGGATTTAACTTGCTTAGTATTAGTCAATTATGCCGCAAAAAGTATAACGTCCTTTTCAGTGAAAATGGAAGTAAAATACTAAAAGATGGCATAACCGTAGGAAAAGGTGTTTTGAAGAATAACGTTTATGTTATGAAATTAGACAAAACACCTAAAGACAAACTTTGTCTCACCTCTCTGGACGAAAACTCAACTCTATGGCATAGACGCTTAGGTCACGCTAATATGAGGTTAATCCAATCCTTATCATCTAAGGAACTCGTTAGGAACCTGCCCAAGTTGAAATACGACCAACACTTTTGGATGCTTGCAAAATTGTGAAACAAGTTCATAATAGCCATAAGGCTAAAAACATGGTGTCTACATCTAGGTGTCTAGAATTGTTACATATGGATTTGTTTGGTCCATCCGCTATACAAAGTTACGGGGGAAACTTCTATACTTTGGTAATAGTAGATGATTACTCTAGGTATACTTGGACTAAGTTCTTGAAAACTAAAAACGAGGCATTTGATAAATTTGAAATTCTAAGTAAGAAAATTCAAAATCAAATAGGAAATAACATTGTGTCTATTAGAACCGACCACGGTCGTGAATTTGATAACGAAATCCAATTCGGAGCTTTTTGTGATGCTAATGGCATAACACATTATTTCTCGGCTCCTCGAACTCCTCAATCTAACGGTGTAGTTGAACGCAAAAATAGGACAATTCAAGAAATGAGTAGAACTATGTTAAATGAACAAAACATACCTCAAAAGTTTTGGTGTCACGCCGTAGATACATCCACATATATCCTAAATAGAGTCCTAATTAGACCATTCTTGAATAAAACACCATATGAGCTTTATAGAGGCAAAAAATCCTACGTTAGGATATTTTAGAGTTTTTGGAAGCAAGTGCTTCATATTAAACACTAAGGATTACCTCACCAAGTTCGACCCAAAGTCATATGAAAGTGTATTTCTAGGATATTCACAAAATAGTAAAGCATATATTGTCTTGAATAAAGAAACATCAAGAGTCGAGGAATCGTTGAACGTAACATTCGACGAAAGTCCACCTCCCTCTAAGACATCAAATTTGGTAGATGATGACTTAGTTGAAAGTCAAATGGTTGAAAACCATGAAAACATAGAGAATGACAAAGAAGACGAACTGGTAAAAAGAGAAATTGTCAACATCAAAGAATCCAAAAGTCATCCATTAGACAACGTCATAGGAAAAATTAACGAAAGAACCTTAAGGTCAAAAGCCCAAAACGAAAGTAATTTCTTTTGTTTTGTTTCAACCATTGAACCTAAAAATGTTAATGAAGCCATAAAAGATGAATCTTGGGTCATAGCGATGCAAGAAGAATTAAATCAATTTGTTAGGAATGACGTTTGGACATTAGTCCCACAACCTCAAAATCAAACCATAATTGGAACTAAATGGGTTTTTAGGAACAAAATGGATGAAAATGGAGTAGTGTCTAGAAACAAAGCTAGGCTATTTGCACCCGTCGCTAGGCTTGAGTCAATTAGAATATTACTTGCATATGCATGCGCACACGACTTTAAACTATTCCAAATGGATGTTAAAAGTGCTTTTCTAAATGGTTTTATTAATGAGGAAGTGTACGTTGCACAACCTCCCGGCTTTGCCGATTTTGAAAAACCTAATCATGTCTACAAACTTAAGAAAGCATTATACGGACTTAAGCAAGCACCAAAAGCTTGGTATGATCGACTTAAAACTTTCCTAGTTGACCATAAGTATACCATGGGCCTAGTAGACAACACTCTTTTCACCAAGAAAAAGGGATCACATATTATCATAGTCCAGATATATGTGGATGACATTATATTCGGTTCAACTTGTCAAGAGTTATGCGATGAATTCTCAAAAATCATGCATGATGAATTTGAAATGAGTATGATGGGGGAACTAAACTTTTTCTTAGGTCTCCAAATAAAATAATTAGAAGATGGGATATTCTTCAACCAATCTAAGTATATCAAGGATATGCTTAAGAAATTTGGTCTTGAAGATTCAAAACCTATTAAAACACCAATGTCCTCGGAAACTAAACTCACTAAGGATGAAGAAAGTGAATCCGTAGATAGCACTAAATATAGGGGAATGATTGGTAGTTTACTTTACCTAACGGCTAGTAGACCGGACATTATGTTTAGTGTTTGTCTATGTGCACGCTTTCAAGAAAATCCCAAAATATCCCATCTTGAAGCCGTTAAACGGATCTTTAGGTACATAAAAGGCACTACACATTTAGGATTATGGTATCCCAAAAGAACGGGAATGGAAACCATAGTGTATGCCAACTCAGACCATGCCGGTGATTATGTTGATAGGAAAAGTACAAGTGGAATTTGTACTTTTGTAGTACATTGTCTCACCTCGTGGTTTGCTAAGAAACAAACAGCCCTCGCAATTTCAACAACCGAGGCAGAGTATGTGTCTGCAGGAAAGGCGTGTCAACAAGCACTGTGGATGAAACAAGCTCTCGTCGAGTATGGAATCGAACTCAACAACATTCCCATTCTTTGCGAAAACAAAGGAGCTATCGACCTCAGCAAAAATCCAGTCCAACACGCTAGAACCAAACACATAGAAATACATCATCATTTCCTACGCGACAATGTTCAGAAGGGAAACATCTCAATTGAGAAAGTATCCTCAGAGGACAACATTGCCGACATCCTCACAAAACCTCTTAAGAGAGAACCTTTCAACTTTCTTAGACTAGGTTTAGGATTAATGGAACCTAGTGAGTAGATAAAACATTAGCTCAAACCTTAGATTAACCAAACACGGCAATAACCAAATTTTGTGTTCTGATCCTGCGGATCCAAACGACAACAAGGGCGGATCCCTTGTTTTGGATCCGCCGGATCTGTGGCCTGCTGAGCCAATTTTCTGTATATTAAATAAACTCCCTGTACTATTCATCACACTTCCCAAAAACATATCACCTACTGAAACTCGACTCAATATCAACCAAATTCACAATTTAGGTCATCTCCTTCCATCAATTTGTGCTCTAATCATCACTGTAAGTATCCTAATCACGTCTACATTCCTGATCTATTTCATGCACAAAATCAAAACTTGGGGTTTATGCATATTTTTAGTAAAATCATGAAACATATCTACTGAATTGCATAACAAAACATATTTTCCATAGTTAGGAATTGCATCTTGTAGTACATTGTCATAATTCATCAAAAACCCCATGAGAAATTTTTGCTAAAATCTTCTCACGACTAGGAAAAACGGTTTTTGGACATTGTTCATACAAATACAAAAACGTTATGTTTTAAACATCACTTGCATAATGTCTCTTGAATGCTAAAGGAAATACATAACTAATATGTATTTTCGGGTACATTCAATCGAAGCTACATTGAAGTAGGAGCGTTTGGGTTATCTCTTGTTTTATCATAAAACTTGCATAAACAAAATTTTCATGCATCAAAAGGAGTCGAGATAACCGTACCTTCACATTGTCCCCATATAGGCACACACTAGAAATATGTATACGTATTTTCGATAATTTCAACTAAACTATATATTTTTCGTGTCTAGGATAATCATGCCTCCCGCAAATTTTTATGATCACAAAGAAACCGTTAAATACCTACCTAAACATCACAAAACCAAAGGACTTAGTGAGGAACAAGTTGAAATATTCAAAGCCTTAGAAAAATGGTACGTACATGAGGGTAGAATCGTAGACCCCTCATTCTATGAAGGTACCATTCTCCGAGAACAACTAGCCGCGATTCACTTCGATGGTCTTCTAGATATCGATGAGCCCATCATCCCTAGGTTCATACTAGAGTTCTATGCTAGTGTAGGTCTTAGTTCAAATGACTTTGGTTACATGAACATTCACTTCAAAGTCAACGGATTTCAATTCAACATTCCTTTAGATCAATTTGGAGAAGTCTTAGGAGTTCCGAATCAAGGAACTTGTCTCTATTCGGACAAATGGTCATTGACCATTCTTGAATCAAACCTTGATCGATTGGCACCGTATGACACACCTTTAACCGCAAAAGAAACCATTCGTGAGCATCTCTTTTTTCCTAGGAAAAACCAAACCAGGTTAAGTCGAGGTTGTCAAGTAGATAGAGATCCATTTGCCATGGAACTAAATGAACTTAGACCCTAATTTAAGAAACTAGAGGAAGTTTTGAGGGCTAATGTCATAAGCACAATAGGAAATAGAGACCATGTCAATGCATGCCTTTGCTACATGATGTATTGTGTGTCAAACCACCAACCATTCAACCTCGCATACTATATCGCCAAAAGAATGGCCGATATTCTGGTTCAAGGCACCACCGCCATGCCCTACGGGAAGCTTCTCACCCATCTTTATAGTGCCTTTGCACCCATTCCTAGAAACGCTTTAGGATTTGTGGAAAACTAGAAGGGGGGTTGAATAGTTTTATGTCTTTTTAATTTTATTATGAAAACCTTTGTTTATTTTTAAAACACTTAGATTCAAGTTTGTATGAAAAATAAAACTTGAACCTTATTATTAGTTATATAAGTATTCTTTTAAATTGATTGTAAAAGTTTTGGTTTCTTGAATGGAGTTTCAATTTGATCTATATGTGAAGTCAACTTCTAATTATTACTAACAGTTATATATGCCTATATGTTATAAAAGTAATGACGATATAAATAAAGATGTAAGTAAGAGATGGAAAGATCTAACCGAGACACGAGGGATTTATAGTGGTTCGGCTACAAGTACACCTTCCTTGCCCTACTCCACTCCCCGAGCACCAAGCTCGAGAGTTTTCTTCACAACTTCAATAAGCTCCCTTATGGCGGAGAAAACCGTACACAACTTTGGCTTACACGGCTTTAACGACACAAAGCTAAATGTCGAGTTCTAATCGTAGCTAGAACCAATCTCACAACTTCACAAAACAACTTCTTCACAACTTATTCACGACTACTTCACAACGGCTTCACGACTGCTTCACGACATCTTCACGACTTCAACACGACTGCTACACAACCTCTATGCTGCGGCTTCACGACTTCAACACTATGTCTTCACGACTTCAATATGACCGCTACATAACCTCTATGCTACGGCTTCACGACTTCAACACTATGTCTTCACGACTAAGACTTCACGACTTCAACATGACCGCTTCACAACCTCTATGCTACGGCTTCACGACTTCAACACTAGAACTTCACGACTAGGACTTCACAGCTTCAACACGACCGCTACACAACCTCTATGCTACGGCTTCACGACTTCAACACTAGGACTTCACGACTAGGACTTCATGGCTTCAACACGACCGCTTCACAACCTCTATGCTACGGCTTCACGACTTCTAGGCTATGGCTTCACAACGGCTTCAAGACTTCTCTACTTCACAACTTTACAAGGCTTCTACTCTACTTCTTTACTCCACAACTACTTATCCACCTTCTTCACTACTTACACACTACTCTAGCCTAATCACTTATGTTTACAACTTATATACACACTTTACACAAATGAATGAAAGATTTACAAAGTATACAAAACAAACAACTTGAGTAACAAGATGCTACTAAGTTGTAATACTTCTAGTCTTGATTGATAGAAGTATTCTTCTTTTGCACTTGGATGGTGGAAGCTTGGATCACTTGGAAACCAATGCTTAAGATTACATGATCAAAGGTTTTTTGAAGATATGAAATGAGATTTACAACAGAAAGTTTTAGTGCAAAAGGGTGAGTAAAAATCCAGGGGAAGGCTGGTATTTATAGGCAGAAAAACTGGACAGCTGGAACCTACAGGAGCGTGGCCGGCCCCCTTAAATAGGGGGCGGTCCCCTTAATTTTAAGGGGGGCGCCTAGTAAAATTAAGGGGGCCGCCCAAGGTGTCCGTTGCCCAGATTTGTCCTTTTGTGGGGAAGGTTTTTCTGAAACATTTTAACTGATTTTGGTTAAAAATTTGAATTCATATTTTTATAAAAGATTAAACATATTTATTTAATACCAAAAATGTTTTTCAAAAATATATAAAATATTTTTGATATTTTATAAAAAATCTAGTTATTAAGAAAATGTTCCTTTGATCATATAATGCATTAAGCATTAGTTCATTCATACCTTAAGTGATTTTAGTTGTAGAAGTGAATATTTACAACTAAGTACTTGTTTAATTTATAAGTTTATGTTTTAATGAGTTTACATTTTGTGATCATCAAAACATAGAGATATGAATAAATATTGATAATGTTTTTAGGCATTTATTTATGTCAACAATCTCCCCCTTTTTGATGATTACAAAACCTAAACTCATTAAATCAAAAAGTTATTTTTGGACAAGTATTTAGTGAGTTTATATTCACTTCTCCCCCTTTTTGTAGCATCAAAAAGGTTGAGCCGACAAGTTTTAGAGACAAAATTTGTCGGAACGAGAACTCCCCCTTGATGTGTGCTCCCCCTCGTTTGAGGGCACCAAGGAATCGATATATGGAATACTTGCAAGAAAAATATTAGAAGCACAAGCATATATATAGCAAAAATAAGCATGCATATAAAGACATTCATTAAAAATGTTGTGTATCAATACACAACCATCCAAGATTATATTCAATCCTACATTAGCTAGTAAGTAATGCAATCTACATAATCATTCTAGGAGTACATGATCTTCCATGGGGCTTGCACACAAAATGGTTTGAAAAATTATTTTTGATTAAGCATTGCATATGCTTAATTTGGTGAGAATGAAGGTGGTGGTGGTGTAGTGGGTGAAAATGGTGGAGGTTGTGGTGGAGGTTGGTTGTTAAGCATGTGTTCAAGGGATGAAAATGGGTGTTTTGATGGAGGTGATGGTTGATTTAGGTAAGGTTTGGAGGTTTTGTGGTAAAATTCCAATACCAGTTCGTCCTTTAAGAGAAATGGTAGCTGGGGCTAGATAAAAGGGGTCGCAAGATGCAAAAGAAAACAGTAAATTTTACTGCCCAGATGGCTGGTCCCCTTAATTGTAGGCCGGCCCCCTTAAAATTAAGGGGACCGCCTAGGGAATTAAGGGGGCCGCCCATCTGGTGTTTTCCCAGGCGACCAAATTTGAAAAATTTCCAGAAAAGGGTCATTTTTAGGGTGTTTTTGTAACGCCCCGTGACCACTTATACCAAAAATTTTGAACTTTATACTTGGGAACGATTGACTAAATTGAACTCATACAAATTCTTCATGTAATGACCATAACTTATAACATTTAACCTTTTAAATATACTTGCAAGAATATCTACTCAAAGACCCTTCCAAACATTTCATACAAAGTTTCTAAAACGACCAGACAACCCTTCTGAGACCAAGATACGCCGTATCCTTTTTAGGGATACGCCGCATCAAAAGACAATACGCCGTATCAATTTGAAGTGATACGCCGTATTATCCTAAACTCGGATACGCCGCATCTATTGAATTAAATACGCCGCATCAATTCACTGAGACAAAATTACAAGAAAATAGCTACGATGCGCCATATCCCAAAGGGAGATGCGCCGCATCACCTGATACGCTGGATCTCAAATGAGATGCGCCGTATCTACCCTGCACCACAAAAATTCTGGACAGACCCTACTGATCAAAATATGCATAATCAACAGCCTCGGCTGGAAACCCGACCTCCCGGACTCGAAACTTGACCAAACTTTCCAGAATCCTTTAGTATGTCCGTAAGATTAATTTCATGCAAAAACATCACCCGTTTGACCACCCGTAATAGTACCTCAAAATTGGACGGGTTATGCATAAATACCCAAAATGACCCATTACACTACAAGACCATTTATACTACTATCAATTCACAAATAACTTGACCATAACCATTAACTTAACATATCAAAAGCATTCCATGCATACATGACCCGTTAACTTCTCAAAATGGGTAGAAACATGCTAATACCAAACACCCCTTAACGAGTACTTTGACCATACAAGTTCTAACTTAGACACTATATGAACATCATAAAATCATCCACAAACTTGACCCTTGACCTAAACATAAACAAAGAACATATATGACCACAAGACCGTGAACTAACAAAATGACCATATAAAAAGAAGTGTACCCACGACACAAAAGAACACTTGGGGGCTTCCAACTTCAATATGCTTGGTCCAAAAGAATTTCGATCTTCTAAACTACCTTCTTATGCTATAAGTTAGGCTATATCCTTACCCTTGCTTCCTCCGCTAGAACCTACAAAAACATTAACATCTAAATCGTAAGCGAAAACGCTTAGTAAGTATACAAGGTATAATCAACATCACATTTACACAAGATTGGTGATTACCACCAATCACAACATTAACAAGGAGCATCAAGTGGGGTCATTACTTACCTTGATCAAGCAAGTAATATTTATATATAACATTTTCATATCTAGCATTGGATCCAAGCTAACACATCATTACAAGCTCCATAAAACATCACATTAATACAATCATAACATTAATAGCATAACATTACAAAGATTATACTCATATACTTACCTCAACTCCTACTAGCTTCCTATTTGACTTTGAATGGGCTTCTATAATTGCTCCCTATCACAAGATTAACTACAATTAGCAACTAACTAACTAAGGAGATCATTAATTCACTACCTTTTGCCATAATCCTCAAAACCCACCATATGAACCCTAATTTTCACATTTGGGGAAAGTTACTTACTTGTGGAGAGACTATAATTAAAGAATCTCTAAGGCTTCTTGATCAACTCTTGCTAACCACAATGTACTAGAATGATGATTTTGGTTTCCTTCTCTCCTTTTCTAAAAATGTCGACACCAACAAGAAGTATCCAACCAATTCTAGACTTCTCTAAAGTCTGGGATTTATTTGGAGTTAGATACAAGTTTGGTCTTTTGACACTTATGGTCCTTCTAGTTCTATTCCTCCTATTTTAGTCACACATTAAGTTATAACTTAATCTATAGTACATAACTTATGTTTACATAGCATAATATTTACATTAATGGTACCTTGTCGGGGTACGGGTGTAACAATTCTCCCCTCCTTAAAATGAGAGTTCGTCCCCGAACTCTACTCGTGAAATAAGTGAGGATACTTGCTCCTCATTTTTGCTTCCGTCTCCCATCTAATGCTTGTACCCTTACGATGTCTCCATTGCACTTTTACCAACGGAATCTCCTTATTCCTTAGTTGCCTCACTTTCCTTCCTAGTATATAATCCGGTTCATCTTCTTGCGAAAGCAACTCCGGATCAATTTCAATGTCTTCTAAAGTGACTACACTCATTTCGTCCGCCAAACATTTCCTTAAGTATGACAAGTGAAAGGTATTGTGAATACCCCTCATTTCTTCGGGTAATTCCAACACATATGCTACTTCACCTACTCGTTTCAAGATTTTGAAAGGTCCTATAAACCGAGGACTAAGTTTCCCTTTGTTTCTGAACCTAAAAACGCCTTTCCACGGGGAAACCTTTAACATAACTAGATCACCCACCTCGAATTCGATTGGTCTTCTTCGGTTATCGGCATAACTTTTCCACCTATCTTGTGCCGCCTTAAGTCTTCCACGAATCGTCTCTATCTTTTCCGTTGTAGCCAACACTACATCCGTACTCGCCAATTCCCTCCTTCCGACTTCTTCCCAACACACGGGTGTCCTACACCTCCTACCATAAAGCATTTCATAGGGCGGCATATCTATGCTTGCATGGTAACTATTATTATAGGCGAATTCGACTAACGGTAAATGATCGTCCCAATTGCCTCCAAAATCAATCACACAAGCTCGTAACATATCCTCCAAAGTTTGAATCGTCCTCTCACTTTGCCCATCGGTTTGAGGATGAAAGGCCGTGCTCATATGAAGTTTCGTACCCAATTCTTCTTGGAAATCTTGCCAAAAATTTGAGGTGAAACGCCCGTCTCTATCGGAGACTATAGAAATAGGCACCCCATGACGTGCGATTATCTCGTTAACGTAAATCTTTGCTAGCTTATGAACGGGCATATTTTCTCGGATTGGAATAAAATGAGCACTCTTGGTTAGGCGATCTACTATAACCCAAATCGTGTCATTCTTCTTTTTCGTCCTTGGCAATTTCGTAATGAAGTCCATCATGATCTTTTCCCACTTCCAAACCGGAATATCCAAAGGTTGAACTTTTCCATACGGTTTTTGATGCTCGGCTTTGACCTTTAAACAAGTCAAGCACTTCTCAACGTACTTTACACAATCTCTTTTCATACCCGGCCACCAATAGTTCTTCTTCAAATCGCGGTACATCTTTGTAGCTCCCGGATGAATAGAATATTTTGACTTGTGTGCTTCCTCTAGAATCAATTCTTTGATGTTGCTACGAAAAGGGATATAAACCCTTCCATACCGAGTCTTAATTCCTCGACTATCTTCTTCGAGATGCGGAATGTAGGAAGTGATACGCTCACCTTCCCTATTTTCTTCTTTCAATGCCTCCTCTTGAGCTAACTTGATCTTATCAAAAAGGTCGGTGGTGACAACCATTCTCAAGGAATGAATTTTAGTAACCTCATTTTGATCCTTTCGGTTCAACGCATCCGCCACCACATTCGCTTTACCCGGATGGTAGCGAATTTCGCAATCATAATCCTTCAACAAATCTAACCACCTTCGTTGTCTCATGTTGGGATCTTTCTTATCATGGAAATATTGAAGGCTTCGATGGTCGGTATAAATTACAAACTTGACACCATACAAATAATGCCTCCAAAGTTTTAAAGCAAAAACCACAGCCGCAAACTCAAGATCGCGAGTCGCATAATTTTCTTCATGCTTCTTTAATTGTCTCGAGGCGTAGGCAATCACTTTTCCCCTTTGCATAAGAACACATCCAAGACCGGAATAAGACGCATCGCTATAAACCACCATATCTTCGGTCCCCTCCGGCAATACTAGAACCGGTGCTTCACACAATTTTCTCTGTAGAGTACAAAAGGCTTTGTCTTGTTCTTCTCCCCACTCGAAGGTAGCATTCTTCTTAGTAAGTTTCGTTAAAGACGATGAAATTTTGGAGAAGTCTTGAATAAACCTCCTATAATATCCCGCAAGACCAAGAAAACTTCGAATTTCACCAACATTCCTTGGTGCATGCCATTTCATTACGGCTTCTACCTTTGAAGGATCGACTTTGATACCATCGGCATTAATAACGTGACCAAGGAACTGAACTTCTTGCAACCAAAATTCACATTTCGAGAATTTAGCATACAATCTTTCTTTTCTCAAAGTCTCAAGAATTTCTCGAAGATGTAGTTCATGTTCTTCCTTGCTCTTAGAATAGATAAGGATATCATCAATGAACACTATAACGAATTTATCCAACATCGGTCTACATACACGATTCATGAGATCCATGAAAACCGCAGGTGCGTTCGTAAGACCAAATGGCATAACCGTAAACTCGTAATGTCCATATCGGGTCCTAAAGGCCGTCTTAGGAATGTCTTCTTCTCGAACTTTCAATTGATGATAACCCGAACGGAGATCGATCTTGGAAAACCACCGCGCACCTTGAAGTTGATCAAAGAGGTCATCGATTCTTGGTAACGGATACACATTTTTCACCGTGACTTTATTCAACTCGCGGTAGTCAATGCACATCCGCATACTACCATCTTTCTTTTTAACGAACAAGATTGGTGCTCCCCATGGCGAACTACTAGGATGAATGAAACCCTTGTCAAGCAATTCTTGAAGTTGACTCATCAATTCTTTCATTTTGGACGGAGCTAGACGATAGGGAGTTTTAGCAATAGGAGTAGCACCCAGAACAAGATCAATACGAAATTCGACTTGCCTTTCGGGTGGGATACCCGGCAAGTCTTCCGGAAAAACATCACGAAATTCATTCACAACCGGAACATCATCGACATTTTTCTCCCCAAAGCTCGTATCTACCACGTGAGCCATGAAGGCATAACATCCACGTGATAAATATTTCCTAGCCTTCATCACAGTACATAACTTTAGTTCACCTTTTCTTTTATCCCCATAAATAATCATTTCACGACAGCTAGGATTAACAACTCGAATGATCTTTTGGCTACAAAGGATAGCCGCGTTATATTTATCAAGCCAATCCATACCGATAATAATATCAAATTCCCCGAGCATAATGGGAATTAAGTCGATCTTAAAGACACTTTCATCGATCTCTATCTCTACGTCTCGATATACATTAGATACAACAACGATTTTACTATCGGCTATTTCGGCTTCTAGGGGTATCGGAAGTTTAGCTAGTGGGGAAGTTATTTGCTTGCTAAAATCATAAGACACGAAAGAAACACTAGCACCCGAATCATACAAAACCCGAGCGGGTATGGAATTTACAAGATGAATACCTGTGATGACATCGGTCCCCGATTTGGCTTCTTCGACACCCATTTGATAGACTCGAGCTGTTGGTTTTGGAATCTCCACTTTCTCTTGCTTGACGGTTCTCAAAGGCTTTGCTTCAATCGCCTTTGTTTTCGGGCAATCCCTCAACCTATGCCCTATCCCATTACACCCATAGCATACTATCATCGGCTTGGTACAATCTTTGCTTTGATGATCTAAGGCTCCACATTTGTAACAATCCGGCATATTACGCCTACACTCCCAAAGATGAAACTTGCCACACTTAGAACATGCTACCTTAGTTTTGTTTCCCGCACTCTTCTTGCCATGGTCAAATTTAGCTTTCTTTCCATCCTTATCCGCAAACTCTAGCTTCCTTTTTGGTTCTTTCGCCTCCTTCTCCTTCCTCCTAAGTAAGTCCGCTTCCCTTACCCTAGCCGTACTCAAAAGATCATCCAACGTAGTACATTTGAATGGTGAAATCACTTCACGAATGTCATCCTTGAGCATCCTTTGGAACTTGTCAACCTTAAGCTTGTCATTCCCAAGATATTCGGGACAATAAGGAATCATATCATTAAACATCCTCCACAACTCATTCACCGTCTCGTTAGTATGAGTGAGAGATTGGAATTTCTCTCGAATTTTGTCCACCTCTTCAACCGGAGCATACTCGGCACTAAACAACTCCTTGAATTCTTTCCATGTACAAGTTTCTACCCAAGGTTCACCTTTCTCGCACACCTTTCCTTCCCACCAAGTCTTCGCACTATCACGAAGAAAGTTAGTAGCATAGATAACCTTCTTCCTTTCTTCACAACCACTAGTACGAAAAGCGCCTTCCACCGCCGTTATCCACCTATTACTAACAATGGGATCAAGAACACCGGTAAACTGTGGCACATCACAAGCCGTGAAATCCCGGTAAGTAGCTTTGTCATTCTTAGGTTCTTTTGTCGGACCACATTCTTTCTTAAACTCCTTAAACTCTTCCTTCATTAGCTCCTTAAGATTTTGCGTCGTTTGTTGAACATAGAAGGGCATTGCTTTTTCAATAGCCTTAGCCACTCTTTTTGCTAACATTTTATCTAGGGCTTTCATTTCATCTCCCGTGAAGCCTCTAAAGTCAGGGCCTCCGGAGTTTGAGGAAGAACTTTCATTATCCTTACTAGCATTGCCTGGATCACTTGCCGAAGTTTCGGCATGCTTGGAAGCCGTGGTTTTCGCGACTTCCTTCGGGTGAGGGGTTTCCATTTCTTCTTACTGAAAATTAGCAATTCAAAACATTAAACACAATTATAAATACTTAGCCAATGCATGAATGCCATTTCTATCTTATTCTAGCACCCTAGCTTGTCACTCATGTATGATCTAAATGATTTCAATTTCACATATGTCCCGTATTTTCATTACTACGGTGGCCAGGCGTAGTCATGGAAATATTGAACATATGGGTCCTCAAAACCATCCAAACAATACATAAATAACAAACACTAGCTCTAACCGCATCTATCCAAGGCCTAAGTCTAGGAAATCCTAAAATGAAATCCTAAATCTCTTAGACCGAAGCTCTGATACCAAGTTGTAACGCCCCGTGACCACTTATACCAAAAATTTTGAACTTTATACTTGGGAACAATTGACTAAATTGAACTCATACAAATTCTTCATGTAATGACCATAACTTATAACATTTAACCTTTTAAATATACTTGCAAGAACATCTACTCAAAGACCCTTCCAAACATTTCATACAAATTTTCTAAAACGACCAGACAACCCTTCTGAGACCAAGATACGTCGTATCCTTTTCAGGGATACGCCGCATCAAAAGACAATACGCCGTATCAATTTGAAGTGATACGCCGTATTATCCTAAACTCGGATACGCCGCATCTATTGAATTAAATACGCCGCATCAATTCACTGAGACAAAATTACAAGAAAATAGCTACGATGCGCCATATCCCAAAGGGAGATGCGCCGCATCACCTGATACGCCGGATCTCAAATGAGATGGGCCGTATCTACCCTGCACCACAGAAATTCTGGACAGACCCTACTGATCAAAATATGCATAATCAACAGCCTCGGCTGGAAACCCGACCTCCCGGACTCGAAACTTGACCAAACTTTCCAGAATCCTTTAGTATGTCCGTAAGATTAATTTCATGCAAAAACATCACCCGTTTGACCACCCGTAATAGTACCTCAAAATTGGACGGGTTATGCATAAATACCCAAAATGACCCATTACACTACAAGACCATTTATACTACTATCAATTCACAAATAACTTGACCATAACCATTAACTTAACATATCAAAAGCATTCCATGCATACATGACCCGTTAACTTCTCAAAATGGGTAGAAACATGCTAATACCAAACACCCCTTAACGAGTACTTTGACCATACAAGTTCTAACTTAGACACTATATGAACATCATAAAATCATCCACAAACTTGACCCTTGACCTAAACATAAACAAAGAACATATATGACCACAAGACCGTGAACTAACAAAATGACCATATAAAAAGAAGTGTACCCACGACACAAAAGAACACTTGGGGGCTTCCAACTTCAATATGCTTGGTCCAAAAGAATTTCGATCTTCTAAACTACCTTCTTATGCTATAAGTTAGGCTATATCCTTACCCTTGCTTCCTCCGCTAGAACCTACAAAAACATTAACATCTAAACCGTAAGCGAAAACGCTTAGTAAGTATACAAGGTATAATCAACATCACATTTACACAAGATTGGTGATTACCACCAATCACAACATTAACAAGGAGCATCAAGTGGGGTCATTACTTACCTTGATCAAGCAAGTAATATTTATATATAACATTTTCATATCTAGCATTGGATCCAAGCTAACACATCATTACAAGCTCCATAAAACATCACATTAATACAATCATAACATTAATAGCATAACATTACAAAGATTATACTCATATACTTACCTCAACTCCTACTAGCTTCCTATTTGACTTTGAATGGGCTTCTATAATTGCTCCCTATCACAAGATTAACTACAATTAGAAACTAACTAACTAAGGAGATCATTAATTCACTACCTTTTGCCATAATCCTCAAAACCCACCATATGAACCCTAATTTTCACATTTGGGGAAAGTTACTTACTTGTGGAGAGACTATAATTAAAGAATCTATAAGGCTTCTTGATCAACTCTTGCTAACCACAATGTACTAGAATGATGATTTTGGTTTCCTTCTCTCCTTTTCTAAAAATGTCGACACCAACAAGAAGTATCCAACCAATTCTAGACTTCTCTAAAGTCTGGGATTTATTTGGAGTTAGATACAAGTTTGGTCTTTTGACACTTATGGTCCTTCTAGTTCTATTCCTCCTATTTTAGTCACACATTAAGTTATAACTTAATCTATAGTACATAACTTATGTTTACATAGCATAATATTTACATTAATGGTACCTTGTCGGGGTACGGGTGTAACAGTTTTTTGCAGCAAGCTCCATTTGAATCATGTACATCAAGAATGATTAAATAGTGGCATAAACATGTTAAATACGCATGCATACATTTAAAAACATAATATGGAATAAGCATGTTATTAATCATCAAGCATGTATATATATCATGATATTGAGTATACAAGCAATAAGCATAACAATCATATATTAAAGACAAGAAATAAAGCATTCATTAGTTGAAAATAATTATGTTAAAAACATAATTATTGATACAACACATATTTTGCTTATAGCATACAATAAGTAGAAAATTTTAAATTGCCTAAGAGATCCATTTGACTTGCTTGAGACATGAAAAACTTGAATTATTTTGGATGGATGATGGTAAAGAGGGGGTAAAAATGTTGGATTAATGGGGTTGTAAGTTTGGGTGTATGGACGTTGGAGAGAGTGTTGATGGAGGAATTGGAGGTGGAGAGCTTGGACTTGACCATGTTGAATGAGCGTTTTGATGTTGTTCAAGTGGTGGTGTTGGATTAGATCTAGTGAGAAGATACTCAATCCAAGTGAGACGCTCATTTAAGGCGATGGTTTGATTTTGGAGAAAGATGCAACAAGGACAATTGTTGACATGTTTCTCAATTTGACTCAAGTGATGTGGTGATGATGGTAATGATGGTGAGATGGATGGTGATGGGTCTAAGTTGCTTTGAGCAAGGTGCAAAGCAAGGAGAGCATTAAGCTCATGGGCTTCCTTGAGTTCTTCAATGAACTTCAAGTGTTGAGTGGAAGGTGATGATGATGGAGAGTGGTTGTTTATTTGGTGGAAGTGATATTGACACTTTTGGTGGTGGAGACATTTGTGAACTTGGGTAATTATGAGTGAATGAAGGTGGACATATGGATGATTGGTTATGTGTGTGAAAGGGTTCATTAGGATGAGGTTTAGGTGTTGGTTGAGTTTGAACAACATCATTTGTTGGGTTATGGCAAATGTCAAGCTTCCTCCTCCAAATGGGCCTCACTGAGATTTTAGCAACTCTTGAAGGCTTGGATCTTGGGTGGTTAGATGATGACATGTTTGGATGGATGATATGGATGAGCATTTATGATGGAGTTGGGTGTTTATGGTGTAGTGATGATGTGATTGTGGAAGGTAAATTTTGGTGGGTGGTTTGTGACAAAATGTGTTTGTGAATTTTGGGAAGTATAGGATAAAATGGGCTAAAAAATAGAAAAAGGGAGTAGCACCTTCGACCATCAGATGGCCGGTCCCCTTAATTAAGGGGCCGGTCCCCTTAAATATTAAGGGGGCCGCCTAATGAATTAAGGGGGCCGCCCATCTGCTGATTTCCAGGTTACTGGAAATGGGTTTTTGGCAGAAAATTTTGAAAGGGTTGTGTTTTTGGGTTTAGTTTCAAGCAAGTCCAACTTCTTTTGAGGCAATTTAGGATTTAATAACTTATGTATGCTAAGCATATTCATTAGACATTATTATCTAGCATGCAAAACAACTCATTTAGCATGTAACATATATATGTTAGACAAGAAAACACTACATAGCACCAAGTAATTCATAGTATCATATTTAGGAAGATTAATAAGCTAGTTAAATAATCCTAATGAATATCTTTGTGCATGGGAATGTAGAGTTGTGATAGCATGGACTTCTAGACTTGTACCAAGTGAGGTCTTAGTGAATAAATTATGGTTATTTTCAAATTTAGTTCACTTATAAATGTCACATACATAAATATAGATGACAGATATGAGATCACCATGCATGATTTAAAGAAATATTTTTGGCATTATTCAACAATGTTTGAAAGTGGGTTTTTATGTGGATGTGAAAAATATTTTAATGAAATAGTTTTGGTTTTATTTCAAAATGTTTTTATGAGGAAAGAAAACATATTTTTCCAATCTTTGGTTTTGATAAACACGTAATTATGGACACAAGTTTGGAAGAAAGGTAGGATGGTGAAACATGTAAAATAGAAATGTGTCATAATCTTTTGAAAAATCATTTTTCCAAAATGTGAAGTTTTTGCAAATTTAAAAATAAGTCCCATTAATTATAGGTTTAAAAATAGTGGTTTATAAAAGATCTCATGCTCAAGGGTATTGGTTAAGTCTATTGTCACATGCTACCTCTTTCTACATATCCTATGGCATTTAAGCATGTATTATGACTAAATACAAAAATACATCATGTCAGAGTAGTTAGAGAAAAACAAAAGCTATTATAATGACAATGCATTCAACAACTAAACAAATAATTACGAAGGCATACAGTCAAATCACATAGGAGCAAGTAAACATCTAGAAATTTTATATATGCAAGATGACATACATCTAGGAATGAAAAGCTCTAGTGAAAAGCAAAGTTCATAACAGTAAACTATCGTTAGGTATATTTAGGAAGAGTAATGTATTCAAGTTGGAGAATGAGTATGAGACTATTACTAGTGGTGCTCAATTCAGGCTAAACATGACCGTTTTTACGGGTTACACACACCCAACTTCTCACATAGAAGCAATTCAACCATTAGGTCAAATTGAGTTTCTAGTCAATAGATTCTCCAGTAGTCATTCTCTCTTTAGAAGAAATTAAGTTCCTAAATTTACCTATCGAAGAGTACCAAATAAGAAGATTGCTTGGTTTACTAATACTTAGGGGGGCTAACTAAAGGGTTTCTAGTTCATTAAGCCACAGAACGAATATAACTAAAGTGTAAAGGCAAAGCAACCTATCAGACTAAGCGTATCCTAAGGCATTAATAAGATTATATGCATGAAGTAATTACTTATGAAATTTAAAAAGAGAACTTACCTCACGTCCTAGCTTTTCTTCGTAATGTCTCAGATGATGATCGACGTGTGAATGATAGGTGAGTCGGATGATGATCTTCTCCTTCGTCTGTGTCACTCCATGATTTTGGATTGAGTTCACTTTGGAGTAGATTCATGTAGTCTTCGTCGTTAACACCTTCATTAACAACATTTGAACTAGTAGCACATGTATCTATTTTATCTAAATGTTTATCTATTAAATTTTCAAAGATGACTAATTCATGAATAAGATCAAAATCCTCATCTTTGGCTTGACATTTTTCTTGATGAAAGTTTAAGAGATTTTTCCAAATATCATTTGCCGTTTTACAAAAGAATATTCTTTCATATTCAACTTTCGGCAAGGTTTTATAAATAATTATTTTAGCTTTATTATTTATGTCATTCTTTGTTTTCAAATGCTCAATTTGACTTTCAAAATCCGTTTTTATTTGACTCTCAAAATCCGTTTTTGTTTGACTTTCAAAATATGTTTTTGTTTGACTTTCAAAATATGTTTTTGTTTGACTTTCAAAATCACCAATCGAAATGACATGCCAAAGATCTAGATCAATTGATTTCACATAAGTTTCAAATTTATTTTTCCATTCAAGAAAAGTATAGTTTTCAAATACTGGTGGTTTTAGCAAAGATTCCCCTTCTAGATATTTTTCGAATTCCATAGATCGATTCAAGTTTTAAAATACAGTATATTTTAAAGATCTTGATTGACGTGGCTCTTGATACCAATTGTGGAAAACTAGAAGGGGGGGGGGGTTGAATAGTTTTATGTCTTTTTAATTTTATTATGAAAACCTTTGTTTATTTTTAAAACACTTAGATTCAAGTTTGTATGAAAAATAAAACTTGAACCTTATTATTAGTTATATAAGTATTCTTTTAAATTGATTGTAAAAGTTTTGGTTTCTTGAATGGAGTTTCAATTTGATCTATTTGTGAAGTCAACTTCTAATTATTACTAACAGTTATATATGCCTATATGTTATAAAAGTAATGACGATATAAATAAAGATGTAAGTAAGAGATGGAAAGATCTAACCGAGACACGAGGGATTTATAGTGGTTCGGCTACAAGGACACCTTCCTTGCCCTACTCCACTCCCCGAGCACCAAGCTCGAGAGTTTTCTTCACAACTTCAATAAGCTCCCTTATGGCAGAGAAAACCGTACACAACTTTGGCTTACACGGGTTTAACGAAACAAAGCTAAATGTCGAGTTCTAATCGTAGCTAGAACCAATCTCACAACTTCACAACACAACTTCTTCACAACTTATTCACGACTACTTCACAACGGCTTCACGACTGCTTCACGACATCTTCACGACTTCAACACGACCGCTACACAACCTCTATGCTGCGGCTTCACGACTTCAACACTATGTCTTCACGACTAAGACTTCACGACTTCAACATGACCGCTACACAACCTCTATGCTACGGCTTCACGACTTCAACACTATGTCTTCACGACTAAGACTTCACGACTTCAACATGACCGCTACACAACCTCTATGCTATGGCTTCACGACTTCAACACTAGAACTTCACGACTAGGACTTCACGGCTTCAACACGACCACTACACAACCTCTATGCTACGGCTTCACGACTTCAACACTAGGACTTCATGACTAGGACTTCATGGCTTCAACACGACCGCTTCACAACCTCTATGCTACGGCTTCACGACTTCTAGGCTATGGCTTCACAACGGCTTCAAGACTTCTCTACTTCACAACTTTACAAGGCTTCTACTCTACTTCTTTACTCCACAACTACTTATCCACCTTCTTCACTACTTACACACTACTCTAGCCTAATCACTTATGTTTACAACTTATATACACACTTTACACAAATGAATGAAAGATTTACAAAGTATACAAAACAAACAACTTGAGTAACAAGATGCTACTAAGTTGTAATACTTCTAGTCTTGATTGATAGAAGTATTCTTCTTTTGCACTTGGATGGTGGAAGCTTGGATCACTTGGAAACCAATGCTTAAGATTACATGATCAAAGGTTTTTTGAAGATATGAAATGAGATTTACAACAGAAAGTTTTAGTGCAAAAGGGTAAGTAAAAATCCAGGGGAAGGCTGGTATTTATAGGCAGAAAAACTGGACAGCTGAAACCTACAGGAGCATGGCCGGCCCCCTTAAATAGGGGGGCGGTCCCCTTAATTTTAAGGGGGCCGCCTAGTAAAATTAAGGGGGCCGCCCAAGGTTTCCGTTGCCCAGATTTGTCCTTTTGTGGGGAAGGTTTTTCTGGAACATTTTAACTGATTTTGGTTAAAAATTTGAATTCATATTTTTATAAAAGATTAAACATATTTATTTAATACCAAAAATGTTTTTCAAAAATATATAAAATGTTTTTGATATTTTATAAAAAAATCTAGTTATTAAGAAAATGTTCCTTTGATCATATAATGCATTAAGCATTAGTTCATTCATACCTTAAGTGATTTTAGTTGTAGAAGTGAATATTTATAACTAAGTACTTGTTTAATTTATATGTTTATGTTTTAATGAGTTTACATTTTGTGATCATCAAAACATAGAGATATGAATAAATATTGATAATGTTTTTAGGCATTTATTTATGTCAACAGGATTCGTTCCCGACTACACCGAGATTAAGCACACTTTTGTTCCACTTAGTGATCATCGGGTAGCCGTAGCAAAGGGAAAACGAGCTCACCCTCCTACATCATCATCATCATCATCATCATCATCATCATCATCATCTATGAGTGAAGAGGATGGTTTGCCAAACTCTAGGATCTCACCACCCGAGTACTTGAGTCAACTTCCTCCAATCCCGAACGAATCAACGGAATTTCGATAAACCAAAGGAATGGTGAAAAATTTGGGCCGTTGGATCATGAAGCTTCACAAGAAAATGAGCAAGAAGTGAGGTTTAAGGGATGTTTGGTATTAGACTTTTTCAAACAATGATGTGTTGAACTTGTGTGTTTCTTAGAATCTTGTGTTAGTACTTAACTTGTATGTGAACTAACTCAACATTGCAGGATGATAACATTTATTAGTATCGATTTTCAGAAATTAAGCCACCGTTTGGCTTAACCTCTTATATGGTAAGTTATTGTCATCGGATTAATCTATGTATAAATGTGTGTTAGAACCTATGT
Source organism: Artemisia tridentata subsp. tridentata (assembly GCA_021014915.2). Lineage (NCBI taxonomy): Eukaryota > Viridiplantae > Streptophyta > Magnoliopsida > Asterales > Asteraceae > Artemisia > Artemisia tridentata. The sequence goes on along the minus strand of CP139506.1, from coordinate 347,178,222 downwards.
ATTTAGTAGTTTTCTATTACATATTAGTAGTTACATATGATTGAGAACAATTTTCGGGTTTTGAACGAATAACGCAAAATTTGACATATGTTCTGTTTAAATTAGCACTTTCTGATGGCGGATTTGGCGGATCCAAAATATGGGATCCGTCTGTTGACATTTTTGGCTCCGCCAAAATAGAACCTGCGGATTCTGCGGAACCCAAATAAGGGATCCGCATTTGTTATCGATCGGATCCGCCGTATCCAACAGTAACTTTTTCTAAATTCCTGACTAATCCCGATCCTTAGATTATTGATTCTAGTTCTTAGGTTTATTCTACTGATCATTAGGAACATTAGGATGCTTTAGGAATACTTAGAATCATAAGAAATCAATTTCTCACCAAAATTTGAAAATTCAAAATTTCCATGTGAGTTACCTTTCTGTAACAAGCAAGGAACCCTCAAATTAGTTCCTTGAAATCCGTGGGAACATCACATCAACAAAATTTCCACTCACTCCTTGCATTTACTGCAAATCTTCTAAAATTCACTCAACTTAAGCTCTATGGTTTGACTTAAATGATGTGACTAGCATAAATTTTTGTTCCAAATCATTAGGAACCAACATTCCTCATTGGATCTACATCTAATCCAAACACAAAGTTCAATATTCTTACTGTCTATAAATTAGGAAGATCAGGATCATCACAACTCACTTACTCACCATCATCTCCAACCATCAATCCTGTACTCTAGAACAAATCTTCTCACTTTTCAAATGAAAAAATCAAGTAACTCATCCACAAGCAGACCCGCAAGAAGGACAGCTCGTATGAGTGTCCGTCCTTGTTGCTTCGTGAACTTAGCTAATTCATCATCAGAGGAGTCATCTCCACTCAACATATCCTCACCAATAGCCAATGAGAATTTTCTCAACCTTGCTACTCCAACACCACCTAACACCATCATCAACACACCACCTCCAACAATCACTCCTGTAGCAACCACACCCACACCCGCTCCATTACAGCCTACTAGATCACCTTCACCACCACATTCACCACAACTTCAGCCCCTAGAATTGTTTAGAACACCACCTTCATCACCTCATCCATACTTGGATGATTTGGAAGACCTTCCACCAAGGTCAACCAATCCTCCTCCCATGACCTTTGAAGGTCAAACACCAATGCTCTTCTATCCCATTTATCGGGATATCCATGGTCCTCTCTACCATGATTCACCACCACCTCAACCACAAACACAACCCCTCTCACCAACATCCACACTCATTGCTATTGATGAGGCAATGTGGATCAATGCACCACAAACCAATGAAGAGATCAATGAGGAGCTCACCCGCCTCTATGCTCTCTCCAATATGGTGGATTCCCGCCTTGGAGAAGCCATGGATCTTCAATCCATCTTGCTCAACTCCATCACTCCTCCAACATCAAACAACCAAACACCACCATCAAACAACCAACCACCACCACCACCAAACAACCAACCACCACCACCACCACAAGCCATTGAGCCCACTCTTCCTCCCAACTTTCCAAGGCATGACTGCTCACAATGCGAGAGGACCGCTCACTTGGCCCAAAGGTCCATGAGCTTCAAAATGAGATGAGGTTCATTTTGAACCATATTCTCGAACGCCTAAATGCAATCTCTCATCCTCCGCAATAGGCAATTTTTAGTTTCTTCCTAGTCTCCTTTTATAGGATTTCATAGGATTGTTTTAGGCATTATCTATTTTTAGGAACTTTTTCTTTTTATGTAACATCATGGTTTGTGACTTATGTCACAAACAATTTTCAAGTAATGAATGTTATATTTATGCTTATGGGTGATCACTATTTGGCATAATATCTTGGTTTGTTTGATTTACTAACATTATTGTATGATTGGTTTGAATTCTCATAATAATTTGACCACTTCTACTTAGGTTCATTTTTGATCAGACAAGTATTTTTGGTTTTTTTTGGGTTGAACTATCATGTTTGGTTGACCTATACATAAGCATTATGCTACTTGGTTGGATTGATTCACAACTAACCTTTGTTTTGTAGCTTTTCTCAACCTTGCATCATATACGTTGGTACCCTAGCAACGGGGAGTATTGATCGAGGGGGAGTATATCATATACTAACTTATTATTTTATAGCATTTCTCATCCTTGAAACGTATACGTTGGTACCCTAGCAATGGGGAGTATACATCGAGGGGGAGCATATCATATTCTAACCATTTGTTATGTAGGATCATGCATCATAACCTTGGCACTTCAGCACTCCAATTAGGGGGAGTATTATCCAAGGGGGAGCTTTACAAGTTCTCAAAATCATTGAAACAATCTTCGTACTCCAATTTAGAGGGAGTAATAACCAAGAATTGTTCACCACATTCCGCTACGCATATCTTCTTTTTGTTTCGACAAAAAGGGGGAGATAGGATTAAGTTCATACATCACTGTGAACATCACTGTGATCATCACATTACATATTTTTTACATCACGGTACATGTTTTTCATGCTTAAAATAGTTTTTAAACTTGCATAAAACTAACTTAATCTATATTTTTAAAAGACTTTCACTTTACTTATTACATTGCTTAAAAATAAACTTTATGTTTTGTCATCAACAAAAAGGGGGAGATTGTTAATACAAATATCGTCCTAAAAACGTTATTTATATTTTACGATCTTTGCTTTATTTTGTTAATGACAATTATAATTAGGTTTATCTTTAGCAAAGCATAAATATAAGTTAAAGTCTTTTACATTTATAGTAACAAGTCTTTTAAAAAACATTTACACATTACATGATCACTAGAATTCACATTGCATATATACATTTTACATTTACATGTTTTACTTTTATTTCTTAAATTAGAAATATTAAACATGACATCATGGCATACCTCATTTTGATATCTTTAGGATATCTTGAGTATTTAGGTGATATCTTGTATAGATCTTCAAGCTAAAGAGTTGACTTTGGAAGATATGGAAAGATTGTGCAAGATATGAAAAGATATGGGAATATCTTAGCTGTCTGGTTCCCGCGGAACCAAACACCATAACTGGCGGATCCCAGAATTTGGATCCGCCAAATCTGCCGCCTGTTGATCAGCTTTGCCTATAAATAGCAAGCTGATCATTCAGGCACAATCATCACTCATATAGCCTAAATTATACATTCATTCATTTGTACATTACTAACCCATATCTTTCATTCATTTCATAGATCTCACTTTTGTAGCAAAGAAGATCAAGCATACAAGCTTCAACATACTTACTGTTGCAAGTTTTATTAGTTAGATATTGTGTGATTTGTTAGTGTTCACACATCATTGTTATACCTTTCATTCAGTAGAGTTTGGTTAGTGTTTTAGTCCTTAAAACACAAAGAGTGTCGGGAGTGGTTGTACCCTTGTTAAAGAACCAACGGGAGTGGTTGTACCCTTGTTAAAGAACCAACGGGAGTGGTTGTACCCTTGTAAAGAACCCGGTGTTTAGATTAGTACCGGATAAAGTGTAAGCGACGTGTATAAAGGTTTTCTCCGCCGAGAAGGGAGTTTGTTTCTTAGTGAAGAAAAACTCTCGAGTTAGAGGCTCGAGGAGTGGAGTAGGGCAAGGAAGAGAGTCCTTGTAGCCGAACCACTATAAATCTCCGTGTTGTGGTTTGATTGTTCCTATCCTTACTTACTTTACTTATATTGTTTGTTTGTGAGTATTTACTTTGAAATCACGTTAAGTCACAAAGCGAATTAATTTTAAAACGGTAAAAACTATTCAACCCCCCTTCTAGTTTTCCACAGAAGGTGGAAAAAAGTGGAAAGAACTAATGGTCTATGTAGTAGTGCAATGGTCTCATGGTTGTGCTAATAAGATCACATGGGAGTTGTGAAGTGACTTCATGAACATTTTCATGAGTAGGTCAGTGACCAGGCCTCAAGTGTTCAATTTTTTTGCGGGGTACTGTTTTTGGCATTGTTTTGGATTTACTAATAGTCTTTTGGGGTGCTTGGATTTGAGTTTGGTGTGTTTGGATTTGATGCAATTTCTTGGGACAAGAAATTTTCTAAGGGGGGTATATTTGATACGATCCAAAATGAAACTCAAAGAAAGGGTCACGTGCCTTGCACATGACAAACCAAAGTTAGTTAAAATTGGCGGGAAACTCTTTTTTTAGTTTCTTTTCATTTCCAGATGTATATATATCTAACTATCATCTCATTTGTATTCATTCACTAAAATTGATTGTAACTTTCCTCTCTCTAATTCTGTTACTCCAAAAGTGAATCAAGAACTCAAATACGGAATCATTTCTTTCTTCATATGTTTCCCTGTTTGTTTTATAGTTTGATCTACGAATACTTATTCCGGTTGGAAATTTAGTTCAATTGAGGGATTTGATCATACTTGGAAATGGGTTTGGAGGTACGGAGTGTACACCCATTAAGTCCCTGATTACCCTGACTCTTATAGTGGTTTAAGTTACTACTGCTAGTACTAAGTTAGTACTGCTGGAGCAGAGTTACTACTGCTAGTACTAAGTTAGTACTGCTGGAGCAATGTTACTACTGCTAGTACTAAGTTAGTACTGCTGGAGCAATGTTACTACTGCTGCCTTAAGTTAGTACTGCTGGAGCAAGTTACTACTGTTGGCATAAGTTAGTACTGCTGGAATGAGTTTGTAACTACTTTGACCTATTTATGAGCTGTTTCAAACTCGTAATTAAGACCATAATAACTTGGTCTTGTAACCACTGTGGCTATGATGGAGGAACATTATGAGGAGATTAATTGGCCGATTAATTCTCATAATTCCATTGACTAAGAGTGATTCAATCCTATAAATAGGATACTCATATGCATGGAAGAAAACACGAAACATAAACACTTGAAAGCGAATTGGTTCTTGATTTGTGCCTAAAACAAGAACACTACTTGGTCTTATCCCATAGAGATATTCGTGTAACCCAGGCATAGGGTCGAATAGTTTCTAACTTTCTATTGAAAAGTGATAACACAATTTCAAGTGATATCCGGTACCATTGATTATCTTCACCCTGCTGGGAACTGATCTAAAGAAACCAACAATCAATAGAAACTATTTAGTGATAATCAATGGCTGCTGCTATGAGGCAAATGGCTACTAACTTTTCCAAATTGGAAAAGTTTGAAGGTGTCGATTTCAGAAGATGGCAAAAGAAGATGCACTTCTTGTTGTCAAGCATGAGTGTGGTGTATGTTTTGAGCACTCCTATTCCTGATGATGGGGATGGTGCTACTGTGGAAGACGTGAGGAAAATGAGAAAATGGGAGAATGACGACTACATTTGCAGAGGTCTAATCCTCAATGGTATGTCTGATTGTTTATTTGATATTTATCAAAATGTTGAATCTGGTAAAGAACTATGGGATTCGTTGGAAGCCAAATATATGGCTGAGGATGCATCAAGTAACAAGTTCCTTGTAAGTAATTTTAACAATTACAAAATGGTCGATTCTAGACCTGTCATGGAACAATACAATAAACTTCTTAGTATACTTGGTAGATTCACACAACACAAAATGAACATGGATGAGACTATTTCAGTCTCTTGTGTCATTGATAAACTCCCTCCTTCTTGGAAAGATTTCAAGCATATGCTGAAACATAAGAAGGAGGAATTGACTCTTGTTGAGTTGGGCAGTCATTTGCGCATTGAGGAATCACTCAAAGTGCAAGACAGTGACAAGCCAAAGAGTAGCAATGCTACTGGTCCATCAGTTGTCAATATGGTGGAGCATAACAACTCCACCAGGTACAATGACAATAAGGGTAAACGTAAGCATCAGGATAACACCAAATCTGATCTTAACAAGAAGCCAAAAGCAACTTGTTGGAAGTGTGGGAAACCTGAAAACTTCAGAAAGGATTGCAAGGGTGTTAAAGTTGGCAACAAAGCCAATGGATCAGGCACAAGTGGATCAGGGAGTGGTAACACTAATTCTCTGAAAGGTCAGAATATATTTAACAAGTCTTTTCAGATTTATTATGTTACATATATATATCTGAGGCATACTTTGTGCAGGATGATGATGTTGCGTGGTGGGTTGACTCTGGTGCAACAATCCATGTGTGTAAAGAAAGAAGCTGGTTCAAGACCTATGAGTCACTGAATGATGGTTGGTGTGAGTCAAAGTATATATATATATATATATATATATATATATATATATATATATATATATATATATATATATATATATATATATATATATATATATATATAGCAAGAAAAACCCGACCAATTAGTCAATTCGCTCTCTAACCAAGAGTGAATATACCAAGAGGTCAAATAAAGTCAAACCAAATATATTTCCGAAGTATTGGATATTCTCGGGTCGTTTATATCCCAACGAAGTGTGAATGGAAAATCGGATTCAGTTCGTGATCGGGTGATTTGAATAGTGAAAGTTATGACTACTAAAAATAGAAAACATAAACTAAGAAGCAACTAATAAGCATATAAAACAAGAAAGCAAAGCTCAAATAAGCAATTACGTAATCTAAACTAAAAACGAGCACTTTATGGGAACTTAACGGGCCTAAAAACCTAAATTATCAAATTTTAACCCTAGAAGTGCAAATTTAATTTCTAAAAGTCCTAAATGACTAAAAATAATTTTAGAAAAAAGAATTATATATATATATATATATATATATATATATATATATATATATATATATATATATATATATATATATATATATATATATATATATATATATATATTATGAATTAAAAACACTTTTAATCTAAAAATAATATTAAAAATACTAAACTAATCAAGAAAAATCTGAAAAATTTATGAAAAGTTCTTTAAGGTGTAAGGATTCTAAGAAAAATAAGACCTAAGTTTCAGCTTATTGGAATAAGCTGGAAATAAGCTAAAAAGGGCTGAAATCTAAAAACAAAAAAGAGGGTAAAGTAAATAATAAGTGCAATCCCTAACGGAAAAGACCCAAGGGCACAGTTGTTTGTGGTGTGGTGTGATAAATTGGTTGAGGATGGTTGAGGTCTAGGATTCGAGCTTTGGCTCTCCCTGGGCTTCCCAACTTCCCAATTTTTATTTTTGCAAAACTTTTTTATGAAACTTATAAATAAGCTGAAAATAAACAACTTTTGTAAAATCAAAATTTTTATATCTTTTAAAATAAGCTGGAAAAGCTGATAAAAAGATACAGTTATACTAAAAAGCTCAAAAGCCAAAGAGACTAACTGATATAAAGGCACAAGCTTATAAAAGCTTGTGCTAAACTCAAATAAGCTTCTAAAACCTAAAAGTAAACCTAATAAGCAATTCTAACCTAAATTAAGCTATTCTTAACAAGCAATAAGCTCATAATCTAATTAAGCTAAATTCCTAAGTCTGATATCCAAACAGCCTAAAGGGCACTTTTAAGCTACTATATAAGCCACTAAACCAATAAGCTACTCAATGAAAACTCAAAACAGCTAAAGCTTACCTACCAAAAACTCAGAAAACCAATTTTTAAACATTTTGGACTTAATTAGACCTTAAAAATAAGCTGATGAAAAGTGACAGTTTAAACAATATTTTTGGTTTTTAATGAACACTTGCAGACCTGAGACCTACTTTTTAACCCCAACAATAAGCTACTAAAATCTAAAGGCATAAGCTAAAAACTACAAAACATCATATATTACCAACTAAAGGGCACATAAACCAAATTTCAAACAGTTTGGATTAAAAATAAGCTCAGAATTAAGCTGATAAGAACCTTTACTTAGCACTCAGCATAGAAATTTCTATGCTGAGTGGATTTTGCAAAAAAAAACTGAAAAGGCTACTTTATTAGACTAAAAATAAGCTACTATACCAATAAGCAAAAATTTAAATCTTTGAAACAGATTAAGACCTATCACCAATGAACTCGAAAAACAATTTTTCAAACAAATTGAACTTAAAAATAAGCTGAAACAGACCTGATAAAAACCTATGCTGATCCAATCAGCATAGGAATTTTCTAAACTGATTTGGTTTTTGAAAACTGACAATAACTACTTAACTTGACTCAAACCTTAAGACACTTAACCAAAATATGAAACATACATTTTAGACTCATTTAGGCTAAAAAAACAAATCCTTAAAAGGCTTTTTGAATATTTCTTAAAAATAAGCTGACACAACTGTTTTAGACTATGAAACTATGAAAATTGACTCAAAACCTATAAAACTATGTAGAAAAGCTTTAAACAACTTAAAAACAACTTATAAGACTAAATTTAAGGTAAAATAAAATGACTTTTTAACCAAAACACATTAACACAGATTTTGAATTTTGCTAAAACCTAGAACCAAACACTCCTTTAAAACCTAAAAACCGATTTTAAGAATTAGATGGACTAGATTAAGCTGAGATTTATAAAAACAGATAATAAACGAACTTAATAAAGGTCTAATAAGCAAGTTATAACTACTAAAAAACACTTAATAATAAGCAACAAGAATAAGCAGTATTTTTGGATTTTTATGAAAAACTTAAGCTAATGAGATTAAAACAACAAATAAGCAAATAAAAGCAATAAAAGACAATAATAAGCAGATTAAAGCAAGTAATAAGCAAATAAGCACAATAATAAGCAATAAACAGTTTTAGGCTGTAAATGAAAACTTAAGAATTTTACCTTGATCCTAGCTCAAACAAGGATCGCATAAGCTCGATGAGCTACTCTACAAGCTCCAGCTTATCAGATGATAAGCTTGTAAGACCCTATAAGCCCTTCCCTTTATAGCTTATCTTCCACTTAAGCTTATTTTTGACTTAGAATTGAATTTCCAAACAAAACTGTCTTCAAATTCAAATTAAAGCTACTTAATACTCAAAACAAGCTATTGAAAAGCTTATTTGAGCATAAGTGAATGTAATAGAGCTTATTAACAACTTATTTAAACCATAAGACAATATTTTAAGCAATAAAGTAAGAGAGACGATGAAATAAAATAAACTAAAATTTATTAAAACTTTAAAATTATTACAATACTTGAAATAAAGACAGAATTTAAAAAACAATAAGCTAAAAATTACACTAAAATAAGCTAATACAAGACACTAGAAAAAAAAGACCAATTGTGCTTGAGAAAAGGCTTCTATTTATAGCCAGTTGAGGGTGCTTCTATGGTTTCGTCCTTCTAATCACAGCCATCCAATCCATTATGTTGTCATAATCTTCAATCCGTACCCTTGGATCATGTGCCAAATCACGTTCACCAATCAATAGCCTCTATTTTGCCAGTGTGGTCTCCTGATGGTGTCATAATCTCTGACATGTCAGTCCTTCTATAAGAGGTCTTAAGTGGGGCTAATTGGTGCGAGTGAATCGGGGTAAGTTTGGGGAAGGAGACGGTGAACAGTAATAAATTGTTATTCGCGCCCTTTATTTGACTGGTTTGACCGGGTTATACAAAAGGGGCGGGTTGTGGGTTGGTCGAGTTAAGGTTTTGGACTGGGTTTTGTTTATTTATTTTGGGCTTGGCTGATGTTTAAGGATTATATATAAAAGGGTTGGACTGGATTTTGTTTATGATAAAATTGGGATTTAACAGAAGTTAGTAAAGACTAACTTTGTAAAAGGTGAGGACTAATGATGTAATTGTTTTAGGATTAGGGTTAGGTTTGGTATTTTAGGGTTTAAAGTTGGATAAAAAATGTAGAAACACATCCTAGGCTCCGGCTTTTCGCACTCTTTACAATCCCGTGCTCGGTTTTATCCGTTTTGTCTTTCTTTTTGTCCTTTTCTCATATCCGTTACCTGCACATGCCAAAACACAAAAACACAAAAACAAGCATATATTTGGCATTTATGATCAGTTTTTGGTCTTTTGAGTCCGTTTTTGATAAAGAAAATGTATGTGATTTAACACATACCAATGGTTCTATTGTTCATATGGGAAATGAGTCAACAGCCCTGGTCCATTGAAGAGGATGTGTGGATTTAAGATTTAGTTCTGGAAAGATTGTTTCTTTGTTTAATGTTTTACATGTTCCTAATATTAAAAAGAATTTGGTTTCTAGTAGTATTTTGAATAATTGTGGTTATAAACAAGTTATTGAATCTGATAAGTTTGTTTTGTCTAAACATGGTGTGTTTATTGGTTTTGGCTATTTGTGTAATCAAATGTTCAGGCTTAATATTGTTAATGATATTTCTAATTCAACCTTTATGTCAGCCTCTAAAATAAGTGATTCAACCCTATGGCATGCTAGACTTGGCCATGTACACTTTCAGAGAATGCGAGATATGTCTAAGGATGGGTTAATCCTAGCCTTTGATATGGACACTGAAAAGTGTAAAACGTGCATGATGACCAAAATAACTAAGAAACCATTTCAAAGTGTAAAACGTGAAACTAAAGTTTTGGAGCTGATTCATAGTGACCTATGTGATTTACATGCTACTCCCTCTTTGGGGAATAAGAAATACTTTGTGACATTTATTGATGATGCTTCTAGGTTTTGCTATGTTTTTTTGTTACATACTAAGGATGAAGCATTAGATAAATTTAAAGTGTTTAAAACTGAAGTTGAATTACAACAAGGGTCCCTGATCAAAAGGTTAAGGACTGATAGGGGAGGTGAGTACATGGATACTCTGTATTTTCAGTCTGTTGGCATAATCCATGAAACGACTGCTCCATATACTCCTCAGCAAAATGGTATCTCTGAAAGGAAAAACAGGGTACTAAAGGAGATGGTTAATTCCATGTTGTCCTATTCAGGGCCGAGTCAAGGGTTCTGGGGTGAAGCTATGTTAACAACTTGCTATTTATTAAATAGGGTTCCCAATAAAAGGAACAAGGTTACCCCTTATGAACTCTGGACTAAAAGAAAACCCAACCTGAACTTTCTCAGGGTTTGGGGTTGTAGGGCTGTTGTAAGACTCCCTGATCCAAAGCAGAAAACTTTGGGTGAAAGAGGCATTGAATGCATCTTTGTTGGATATGCTGAGCATTCCAAGGCATATAGGTTCTTTGATGAGAATAGATTCTCATCAGTCCCTAGACCAAGTCAAAGGATTCCAAATGGAACTAATGACATTGGTGTTTCAGAGGTCTCTGATGAGGTTGTGGTACAACAACCTGAACCTGAGCTTAGAAGGAGCAATAGGGTCAGGACTCCAAAGTCATTTGGACCTGAGTTTCAATTATATCTAATTGAAGGAACAAGGGATGAGGTCTCTGACCAATACTCCTATTGCTTCATTGTTGAGGATGATCCCAAAACATTTGATGAAGCAATGAAGTCCCAGGATGTTGCTTTCTGGAAAGAAGCAATAAATGATGAGATGGATTCCATCATGGGCAACAACACTTGGGTGTTGGCTGATCTACCACCTGGTTGCAAACCTCTAGGTTGCAAATGGATTTTCAAAAGAAAAATGTAGGTAGATGGAACTATTGAAAAGTTCAAGGCTAGACTAGTCATTCAGGGCTTTAAACAAAAGTCAGGGATAAACTACTTTGATACTTATGCCCCTGTGGCACGTATCAGTACCATAAGATTGCTGATTGCCTTGGCATCAATTCACAATCTGATTATTCATCAGATGGATGTGAAGACAGCTTTCTTGAATGGTGAATTAGATGAGGAGGTTTATATGAATCAACCTCAGGGCTTCATCATGCCTGGCAATGAAAACAAGGTGTGTAAACTGATTAAGTCTCTCTATGGACTGAATCAGGCACCTAAGCAATGGCATCAAAAATTTGATGAAGTGGTTTTGTCAAATGGTTATCTTCTTAATCAAGCTGACAAATGTGTATATAGCAAATTTGATGGATCTGGTAAAGGAGTCATCATTTGCCTATATGTTGATGATATGCTGATCTTTGGCACTGACCAAAATCAGGTTGACCTGACAAAGGAATTTTTGTCATCAAGGTTCTCCATGAAGGACATGGGGGAGGCTGATGTTATCCTTGGTATAAGGATTAAACATGAAAGTAACAAAATTTCTATCTCTCAGTCTCATTACATTAGAAGGTGTTGTTAAGGAAATTTAATTACTTTGATTGTACTCCAGTGAGTACTCCTATGGATACAAGTGAGAAGCTGATGCCTAATACTGGTAAGGCTGTATCTCAACTTGAGTATTCTAGGGTGATTAGCTGCCTAATGTATGCCATGACTTGTACAAGACCTGATATTGCTTTTGCAGTGGGTAAATTGAGCAAGTACACTAGTAATCCTAGTGCTCATCACTGGCAAGCAGTTCAAAGGGTACTGAAGTGTCTGAAAAAGACTATGGATTATAGTCTCTCATATACTGGTTATCCTTCAGTATTAGAAGGATACACTAATGCAAGTTGGATCAGTAACACTGATGAGTGTCTAAATACTCATCATTTTTACCTAATCTGAGCTGCCAAAACATCCAAAAATACTCAGAAATGCATCATAATACTGAAATTATCCCAGAATTGTGTTTTATATGTTTCAGATGCAAAATGTTTAAAAACTGATGAAAAACGAACAAAGTTTGCATAATTGGCAGTTTCAATCCCTCAAGTTACAAAATTGGCAAAATTAGTCCCTGGGTATTTAAAAATGGAAATTTAACAAAATATACCCTTGTACTATTCATGAATGACAATTTGGAACCTTTTTGATAACTTTTGGAAAATTACAATTTCACCCCTAAACTTTTGGAAAATTACATAAATGGTCCTCGGGTGTTTTAAATTGTAAATGAATACAATAAAGGTCCTTTGGTTTATCTAACTTGGCAGGTATGGTCCTTTGAATGAAATTTGGAAGCTTGTCACATCAGGTCCCTCGAGTTTCAGAATATTACAAATATGGCATAATTGGTCCTTGTGATATTTATTGTGAATTTACAGGTTGGCCCTTCAAAAATCAGTAATTACAAGTTTGGTCCCTATGTTTAACTTTAAACCATAATCCGGATCTAAACTAATACCCAACCCTTATCATTATCCCATTACCCAACCCAGCCTATTAACTAAAACCCAAACCATTGCGCAAGCCCAATGTTTAACAAGCCCAATACCCAACTGAGTTAAACACTCAGTCAACCCAAGTCAAATCCCGTCTCCTTTACCACCCATACCGCCAAAACCAGACAGTCATCCCCCCACCTCACCAATACCATTCACCACCTCATTCCCCCTCCTATACACGTTACCTAACATTGCCAAACGCAATTAATGCTTCTCTCCCACTCCCACTAGCTAAATCAGAGGAAATTGCCACTTTCAACGTTTCTCGCCAAAAGTGGAAATGGACAGTTAAGATCAAATTGAAGCAATTGAATGGTGGGGATATGATCAGGATGTCGACAAAGGGTTATCCCACTTAAATTATGTATATATAGATAGCTTTGTAAGCCTTAATTGGCAAGTAGGTACAAGTAGCATAAAATCGTATTTCAATTTCTAGTAGCAATAATTTGTAATCTTTTGTTTCAGTAATCAATAAAAAGTAAGTTAAGCTTGTTTGATAATAATCTTTGTGCAATTTCATTAGTTAATGATAATTCTAGATTTTCATGTTGTACTGAGAAATCAAACTTATATAAGTAGTAATTGAATCAACTTCTCAGTTGTTTCTAATAGCTTATGCAAGCTTTATATAGCTTGTTATAAGTTTATTTTAGCTTAATCATGTTCTGAATTCAAGAAACTATGAAAGTCAATGAAAGTCAACTTGGAGGCCAATAAGCTATTTCTGGGTGGATAAGCTAGTTCAGGAAGCTTTTCTGGGTTTTCTAGCTTGTTTCTGACAAGCTAGATTGGTTCTTGGTCATTGTTCTTTGTTCCATTATCAACCTCAGTTGTAAGCAAATTTTCAAGTTTTCTTAATTCTTCATTTCACTGTTCTGTAGCTTGTTAGTAGCTTATCATTGTAATTTCTAGCTTATTACTAGTTTAGTAGTCATATTTCACTCAATTTCACAGTTTTAATTAGTTTGTTTCTTCTTTTCACTTAAAAATCTAATAAAAGCCAAAAATAGATAAAATAAGCTAGCTTAATTAATTGCTTCATTTTCAGTTACAAGTTAATTTTTATAAGCTTAACATACTCACTAGTATCTTTAGATTTCATTTCAGTGCTTAAAAGAAGCAGTTCAGTTAGAAAAACTCAAGACAGCACCCTTAAGGGCTGTTTGGTTCAAGCAGAAAAACAAGCCAAACACAGTTGTTACTGTGCATTGACCATTTGGTCAACTTTAAGCTGGCTTATTTTGGTCCTAATAAGCTATTACCAAGTCCCAATAAGCTGCATAGATAGGAAAGCAAGTTTTTGAGCCCACTGTGATCATTTCAGACCCCAGTGAGCTCAAACAAGCTTATACAAGCTTCAAGCTTGTTTTGACCATTTTCTTGGCATTTTTGAAGTTCATTAGGTCCATTTAGTTTGTCCACCAAAGCTTAGACCAACTGCACAAGTGTGCAACAAAAACACATAGCACATCAGTAAGCAGACTGCACTAGGCAGTTTTGTGAGTTTTTAAGATCTTTAAGGAATTTTCATTCCTAAACCACAAGCCACCATAAGCTAGTTTTCTGGAATCATAAGCTCACCTAGCTTGTGTACATTTATAATTTTTTGTGTGATTTTTAGAAACCATTTAAGGCACTAAACCAGGGCTGCAAAACCTCCATTTTTGCCCTGCTCAGACCACCACAGCAGACTCAGTGTTCTTGGACCTGATCTTGGCTCAAATTGGACATCAATTGGGAAGTTTGTGATAGGGCTTTTCATATTTTTAGATAGCCAGTAGTATAGAGAAGATTTTTCCCCCATTAGGTTGTGTTTCAATAGCTTATTTCACTGCTTAAATTGCTTTGCAAAATTGCCATATTCCTGAGTTTCTGTCTCAATTTTGCAATTGCTTAAAGTGCTCATTTGCTTAATCTGTGGGATAATCTCTTATATTTAAGTTGTTTTGTGCCTAAATTAGTGTATTAAACCTTTCCTGAGCATTTGGTTAAGTTTTGTGCTAATTAGCTTATTTCTAGCTTATTTGCTTATTGCTTATCTGCCCAAATCAGCTCTCCAGGATTATTAAACTTTTCATTTTATTTTTCCTATCTTTTAATTTATATTTTAGAATTATCTGTAAAGTTTCATAATTTTCTGAATAGTTTTAATATTTTTAATCATTTTAATTAGTTTCTATTAGTAATTAAATCATAATAAATAGAATATAAATCAGAAAAATATAAATCCAATTTTCATAATTTTCTTTTGTCATTTTTAATCTAGGAAAAATATAATATCATTTTTATACCTTAATAAAAATCAAAAATAGAAATAAAGTGATAGCTTCTATTTAATAGAATTTATCTTTTTAAATTTTAATTAAGTAAGTTTCATTTTTATAATTTTCTTAGCTTCTATTTATCTTATAATATTTTTAGAAAAAGTTTTAGATTTTTCTTTGTCCATTTAGTATTTTTTATAATTTTAAATAGTTTAATAAGTTATTAAATAATAAATAATTAGTAATAATTAAATAAAAAGTATAAAAAAATATAATTTAAGTTTTTAAATAAGTTTTAAGTAATTTTACATTTTTAGGTTTTAAATTTCATAAATTTCAGTTTTTGTCCCATTTTAGCTTTTCCCGTTGCGCGTTTTAGTTTAATTTTGTTCGCGTTTAATTTCATTGTGTATATTTGTTTTTAATTTGTTATTTAGAATTGTTAAAAAAGCAAAATCAAAAGCAATCTAAATCATCAATCACTCTAATCCAAATCTTTTCACAGTTGCCCATTCACATCTCGTTGGGAAACGATCCGGGTGATCACTTGCCTGGTTTCACACTACACACGAGTATTCGTTCTGAGACTGTTTATATTTATATATACGTTTTCAGACGGACCAAACACTGAAGACAATTCATCTACAAGTGGCTGGGTATTCCTACTTAGTGCAGGTGAAATTTCTTGGGCATCCAAGAAGCAAACTTGCATCACCAGTTCAACAATGGAATCTGAATTTGTGGCTTTAGCAGCTGCTGGTAAAGAAGCTGAATGGTTGAAAAACTTGCTTCTTGAGATTCCATTGTGGCCTAAACCTATAGCACATATTTTTATCCGTTGTGATAGTGCTGCTACATTGGCAAAGGCTTATAGCCAGATGTACAATGGGAAGTCTAGACACTTAGGTGTCAGGCATAGCATGATTCGTGAGCTTATCATGAATGGGGTGGTATCTATAGAGTTTGTTAGATCTCAACAAAATTTAGCTGATCACTTGACGAAGGGTTTGGCTAGAGACTTGGTTTGTAAGTATGCTAAAGGGATGGGTTTAAGGTCCAACTTAGTCACTGAATGCTAAGACACCCAACTCCCTCATGAGGAAACTTGGGAGCTGAGTTCAATGTGAAAAGCTGAACATTTAGTGGACTGGAGCACATGTTTTACAATCATCCCAAGGTTGTGCTCTGAACCTGCTGAAAAGGAGGATGAAGTCTTTACTTCTTAAAAGTTAATTTCTTTGAAAAAGTGCTAAGCAGGAGCATGAATAAAGAGGAACCACCTATGTGAATGTTGCAGTTTTGCCGCTTCAGGGAGCTTTGGACTTTTGGCTCTTACAACATTTGTGAATTGGATATCGACACATGGCTTATTTAGTGTCAGGAGCGTTTAAGTGTTTGAAAACTTGTGTGTATTTTATCTTCAGGTATTCAGATGGGTTGAAGGGTTCAATTCTTAGAACACCCTGATTCTCGAGTCTTTGAATGTGTAATGTACTAAGATGAGAATTCAATCTTCAAGATATTTTCATTTATGCACATGTTTTATTTTATGTTTATTTCATGCAAAAGGAATTGTACTAAATTAGGGAGGATTGTTGGAAATTTAGTTCAATTGAGGGATTTGATTATACTTGGAAATGGGTTTGGAGGTACGGAGTGTACACTCATTAAGTCCCTGATTACCCTGACTCTTATAGTGGTTTAAGTTACTACTGCTAGTACTAAGTTAGTACTGCTGGATCAGAGTTACTATTGCTAGTACTAAGTTAGTACTGCTGGAGCAGAGTTACTACTGCTAGTACTAAGTTAATATTGCTGGAGCAGAGTTACTACTGCTAGTACTAAGTTAGTACTGCTGGAGCAATGTTATTACTGCTGCTTTAAGTTAGTACTACTGGAGCAAGTTACTACTGTTGGCATAAGTTAGTGTTGGGTTTTATATTTTCATAGATTTGATGATAAAAAACAAGAAGAATGAAACATAAAGAATGTTGAAAAGATAAGCAAAATACACCAAGTAGATTCTACTGCTAGGCATAAAAGATTCTACTGCTAGCGTAATTTATTCTACTGCTGGTGCATTTTATTCTACTGCTAGGCAAAAGAAGCTGCTGCTAGTGTATCAGACACTGCTGATGGAATGAGTCATACTACTGCTGAATGGATAAGAATGAAAAAGATATTTTGTATATATGAGTCAATTATATACGGTAGATAATATCTAGATATGTGTTCAGTCAACAAGTTGTAAACAAATATACATGTTGTATCTTATCTACTGACACACACAAGCAAGTAGTAGACAAGACTTATCAACTTTGTAATGATCTCCTTTGTACTA
Organism: Artemisia tridentata subsp. tridentata; assembly: GCA_021014915.2. Lineage (NCBI taxonomy): Eukaryota > Viridiplantae > Streptophyta > Magnoliopsida > Asterales > Asteraceae > Artemisia > Artemisia tridentata. The sequence continues at coordinate 347,160,587 of CP139506.1, read as the reverse complement.
TAAAAAGGAGATCATACCCTTAGATATTAAGTATGCTTCACAGTGAAATAATGTGAACATCAAAGGGTGGTTAGAAGTTAATCACCAAGGTGCTTCGTATTTACAAATTATAACAACATTAAGTGTGTTAAAATGTAAAGCACCACAAACAGTGAGTGTGTGTGAGAACATCAAACAAAGGGTCTGTTGTTGTTAGGTTTGTTTAGCTTCAAGGATCATTGATCCCTGATTAGATTGTAATCGTGCTATACTTGATCACATAGCATTGGGGCTGATTTTATAACAAAGAGAAGTTTGACAAAACCTTGTTGTGATAGTATTGATTCTTTCATTTGAATATTCCGCCAATATTATCATTATGCTTATCATAGTTTACCCTAGATCAAGGTCTAAACAACCTAGAGTCCTTAAACGGTTCAGAAAACTTATATTAAGTGTGTGCTCAATCCCTATATTAAAGTTTTCAACAGTTAGTACTGCTGGAATGAGTTTGTAACTTCTTTGACCTATTTATGGGCAGTTTCAAACTAGTAATTAAGACCATAATAACCTGGTCTTGTAACCACTATGGCTATGATGGAGGAATATTATGAGGAGATTAATTGACCGATTAATTCTCATAATTCCATTGACTAAGAGTGATTCAATCCTATAAATAGAATACTCATATGCATGGAAGAAAACACGAAACATAAACATTTGAAAGCGAATTGGTTCTTGATTTGTGCCTAAAACAAGAATACCACTTGGTTTTATCCCATACAGATATTGGTGTAATCCAGGCATAGGGTCGAATAGTTTCTATTGGAAAGTGATAACACGATTTCAAGTGATATCCGATACTATTGATTATCTTTACACTGCTGGGAAGTGATCTAAAGAAACCAACAATTCCTGGATTAAACATATCTTTTCGTTTTGGTACACATCATACGTATGTTGTCTTTCTAAAGAAAACTAATCCCTCTGTTTCGATATTATTATTCACACTTCAATTTCAGTTTACTCTAGGTTAATTTTTCACTCAAAAAAACAGATTATGAATTTTAATCGAGATTACTATATTACTCTAAAGTGTTATAACAAACTTTGAAAAATGAGTAATTAATTAGTTTTACAAAAAGTAGAAGAAAAAAGAAGATTATTAACTTATTTGTCGAGAAACCAAACCGACCAGTTCTGCAATGATGGTTACGTGGCGTCAAGTGACGTGGAGTGTACTATTTTTGTCCAAAAGCAAAAAGAAAAGCGTAACAAGAATATAATCCTCCTTTATTCAAGCGTAGTGTTTATGCTACTACGTTCAATTTAATTTATCCCCCCTCTATAGATTCACATTTTCATCTTTATCTTCAACTTCAAGCAAACATTCACAGTTTCACACACACTAAAAACACACACACACAGAGTTAGCTCAATATCATTATAAATTTACACACACTGAAAACACACACACTTTTTAGGTATAGTTAGTTAGTTACTGTAGAATCTGATATTCAGTTTATATCAGAAAATTAGTACTTATTTACACACACACAAACACACACAAAACACAGTGTTTAGGTTTGCTCACTGCGTATTAGCTGAAAATCGATTGATATTTGAAAACTAGTATCACACGCGCTCTCACTCACTAACACACAGCTCCACGTTTTGTAGCAGCTGATAATAGATCATTACCAGAAAAATAGTTGTTCACGCGCTAGCACGCGCTCTCACGCAGTTTTGAGTTTTGTTGCAGTAGTTTAAAATGATGGCTAACTGAAAATTAGTAGTTCACGCGCCCACACGCGCCGAATTTTAGTTATATATATGCTCTGTTCTTAATATTGATATATTAACAGTAAATTAGGAGTTTAGATTGATATGGAGGATGTAGGTAGGAGAAAATCATGGACAGAGGAGTTAGCGAGTTTAGTAGAAGATACTGGAATCCGATACACAGATGATCAAAACACATTTAACTCTGTTTCGACGCCGTCTTTCGAGCTGAAAACGGCGTTGGAAGGTGAAAATGTGGAGTCTGAGGGATTTGTGGATCAAATGAAAGGTTTTGTGAAAGCTTCGGGTGAAATAGTGGTTGAGTTAGGGTTAGGGTTTAGAGATGTTGTTGTGCAGACTGTGTTGACTGATGATTCGGTTATTGTGAAGAATGTGAGAAAAGTTAGGAAGCCGTGTGGAGTTGTTGTTGGGAAATTGAGTGTTTTGAATGAGTGTTTGCCTGAGGATAAGCATCCGGCTCATGTTTGGCTGGTTATATTGTCGGTTTTTTTGGTTGTTGTTGCAGGTAAAGTTTGTTCATCTCTGGTGATTTTGTATGTCGATTTTTAATCAACTGTGTAGAATTGTAGATTGTTGTGTATCTGTTTATCCTTGTGGATTGAGAATGATAATATGATGTATAGTTGGAGTTAGTTGGTAATGTTTGTATTGAACTGAGCGTGCTTATGTTTTTTGAAGTTGAGAGTTGAGACAAGAACAGAATTTTGATTTTTATACAAATTTGTGGTCTTGTTTTACATTGTGTTCTAAAAATGATTATGTAATGTTGAATAGTTGAATTAGTATTGAAAAGGGAATATAACTTATTTTAGGGAGGTCGGCATCAGGTAGCATTTGGATGTGTTTCTATTTATTGAAGTTTCACATAATTAGCTGATGCAAGTGTCTGCTGACTTTTGATTATTTGATATCTTGTGTACTTTTGAGTATTTAGAATAGTTGTTTCTGTAGTGAAAGGGGAACAAAACAGGCTGCAAGAAGTAGAGGTTGGATGTGTGTCTGTATTTTGAAGTTAGGATATTCACATTGTATTTCGAAAATGATTACAGTATATGACTTAGAATCGTTGAAAACTTGGAATCAGTAGTGAAAGGTAACAAAATGGGCTGTAGGAGGCAGTGCGACGTGTTTCTGTTTTTTGAATTTGCAATGATCACTTAATTAGTTTATGCTAGTGTTTGTGAAATTTTGATTTACATGTAGAATGACCCTAAATGACGTGATAAATAGAATCATTTGATGTTGCTACTCCTAAATTGATTATCCAAAACTGATTATTTGACGGAGATGAAAAGATAATAGGGGTGTTTGGGATTGCTCATTAGGCTACTTATCTGCTTATTGTAATTAAGCAGTTTTAAGGATTTTTGGGATTACTTTTCAAACTACTTATCTGATTAATTGTGAGTGAACTTTTTTTGACTTATGAAAGTACTAATCAGTAGCAGATAAGCAGTTCCAGTAAGCAACTTAAATCAGAATAATGTATTGAACTGTACCCTGAATACTTGGAAACTGATTATTTGCAACTTGATATCACAATGATTAGATAATCCTTCAACATACAATGCCAAACACCACTACGTTAGCAGAACCAGACCTTTGATTATGGTTTTGATACAGGAAACTGATTATCTTGATTTTCAGATATTAAACTTCTGTTTGTATCAAATCTGTAGTAGTCTTTTAGCAACATCAATAAAGATGCTACCAAATCAAATTAACATATTTCCCATTGTTGCTACATTTTTCAGTTTTGAGTTTGAGTTTTAAATACGAATACACTCCAGTTCCATTTGTGCAAGTACATCCTCCTAGTGCTACACGTATATTGCTTCCGGATGGCAGAAACATGTCATATCACGAACAAGGAGTTTCTGGCTACAGAGCTAGATATTCACTAATTGCTCCTCATAGCTTTCTGTCTTCTAGGCTTGCAGGTACAAATGGTCCCTAATTTTTTTTTTTTTTTTTTTTTTTTTTTTTTTTTTTTTTTTTTTTTTTCATATGAGTAGTTAAATAAAACCACTCGTCTGTGACTCTGCATTCTAAAGATAACTTTCTGTTTGCAGGAATACCAGGCATTAAATTATCACTGCTGGAAGAATTTGGTGTTCGGTTAGTCAGTTATGATCTTCCTGGTTTTGGGGAAAGTGATCCACACCCAAATAGGACTCTTCATTCATCAGCGATGGATCTTCTACAATTAGCAGAAGCTCTTGAAATTAGCAAATTCTGGGTGCTTGGATATTCAAGTGGGGCTATGCATGCTTGGGCTGCCCTAAAGTACATACCTGATAAAATTGCAGGTCAGATTACAACTTTTCAGTCATGGAATGCCTGTACTAGTATTATAGAACTCTTGATAAATTGGGTAGAAGAAATAGGTTAATTGCATCTTATAAATCCCAACTATGAATTGGTTGCTAATTTGAGTGAACAAGTATGCTTTACACTCCAGTTGTGATATTTGGTTGCTATACGATGGAATTAACCTTGCAGACAATGAGCCTAAATCTGGTGGATCATACAGGTGCAGCGATGATTGCTCCAATGGTGAATCCATTTGACCCAGGGATGACAAAGGAAGAGAAATTGGGAACTTGGGATAAGTGGACAAGAAGAAGGAAACTGTTGTATTATTCAGCTCGGCGATTTCCTAGGTTTCTCAGATTCTTCTACCGCCGAACTTTCCTTTCAGGAAAACACGGTCCTATTGATAAGTGGCTCTCTTTATCTCTTGCAGGGCAGGTGAGTTCATTCAACCTTAAATCATACTCACTCCATCCGAAAATTATTGTCCACGAACAAAAACCGCTCACTTTAAGATATCTGCATATTATGCGTCTTTTAATTAACAGATGACAATTTTACCCTTAGTGGATGCAAAATACCAAATAAATTGAAAATCTTGGAAGATGTAATAACAAGGCGTGTATGTGAAAATTAGTAAATGATAACTATCCATTTTTTATATGGGACGATCATGTTGGGACAGACTAAAAGAGAAACGTGGACATAGTTTTGGCCTTTTGGGACTAAGGGAGTATATAATTTTGAAAATTTGACCTTATTCATGACAATCTTGATTTATTATAGGATAAAGCTGTGACCGAAGATCCATTATTTAAAGAATTCTGGCAAAGGGATGTGGAGGAGTCGACCAGGCAGGGAAATGTGAAACCATTTGTCGAGGAAGCTGTGTTACAAGTGTCGAATTGGCCATTTAGTCTGACGGATCTACAAGTGCAAAAGAAATGTCCTGAGAAAGGCTTATTCCATTGGTTCAATTTCATGGCCAGTGAGCCAGAATGTGAACTAGTCGGGTTTCTGGAACCAATTCATATATGGCAGGTTTGTAATATTAACAGAATTAATGTTCATAGCTTGTGTTCGTTGCAAATTTTGGAAGATGCTAATAATTTTTGAACGGTAAACAGGGAATGGAGGATCTGGTTGTGCCAACCTCGATGACTGATTATGTGTCCCGTGTTCTACCAAATGCTACTGTGCATAAACTCCCAGATCACAGCCACTTCTCCTACTTTTACTTCTGTGACGAGTGTCATAGAACTATTCTGTTGACTCTTTTTGGAGAACCACAAGGCCCCGTTGGAATCCGCGATCAAGCTCCTTTGGAAATTAATACAAAAGAAGAGTCGAAGTGAAAAAACTCTAGTTTCCCCCAACTAAAGTTTTACGTAAACTGACATTAACATCACTCTTACAAACATTTTGATTACAGAGTATATACCTCAAGTTTGAGTCGTTTGACGTATCATGCAAGCAAGCAAGTGTCGTTACCTCTAGAAGTTTAGTTCTTGATCAGATGAAAGAGATTTTTAATTTTGCAAAAAAAAAAAAAGAAAAAAAAAAAAGAAAAAGAAATCCATTTATACGTTACATGTTGCGATAATGCTGTTTGTTCTGGTTGTTTGGAAGTCAAAAAAATGTCTATGCTACTATACTCAGCAACTTTTGCTGTGGCTTTTTTTTTTTTTTTTTTTTTTTTTTTAAAAAAAAAATTAATTGCACCCTTCAATTGCGTATCGTCGAACTCTAGGAAAGTGAATCCAGTCACTCTGAAATGAAAGATGTGTACTTGATCTAAGCTTCTTTACGTTATTCTCAGCATCCATGGTTCATACACATATCTATATTACATATAATGTAAAAATGTCAATGTGGAATGTTGAAATGTTGAAAATCATCAAATGTGAGAGAAATGTAAAAAACATAGCTGACTTTCTTTTGTACGCTGATCATTGCAATTCAATTATGTAATTAATGTCCAGCAATTCATCCATTAATGTCCTATTTTTGTTAACCATTAACTCTATACGACTTCCCTTCTACTGCAAAAAACCATATCACCTCCAATTCAAGTCCTTTCCCTCATTCTTCTATGCTATACCGATTCAACAACAATCAAGAAAACGTTTTGGTTACATCCGTGTGCAAGTGATTTGTATGCGATTTGTATGTTGTCAACATGGAAGATTTGGTAAGTACCGATTCATAGTACAACTATTTTTTAGGGTTTCGATTTTAATCTAATTGTGTTTCCATCCAATTTATAATATATTTTATAATTTGTTTGATGTATATTTTTTTTTCTATGGTTGTAAGTTGATGGTTTTCGTGGGATTTGGATTAATTGATACAAGGGTGTTGGCAAGATTGATTTCTCAGTTGATTAATGAAAAAGGTGTAAAATTTATAATGGACTTTGGTTTTTTACTCGGTTTCTGTTTGATTTGAATTTTGTTCGATTCGAGTTAGTAGGTAATGAATTTGGGATCATTTTGTTGATGGTTCTTTTATGAATATTGTGTAGACACATTCGAGGCGATGTCTTCAAGGCACGATTCTATCACAACTCAACTGGAATGCCAACATGCGGTAATATGACATCTTTTAAGCTATTTAAAAAATGTACTTCGTATACTGTGTTTGTTATTAATCATAGCAATGCAGTTTACTACGGAGTATTGCTTTTTACGAATAATAGCAATGTCGGGTTGCTATGATTGGTAATGAAATGGAAGTGTATGTTGTTATCGAATATCATAAATTTTCGTAGTGGTTTACTTCAATGGGTGAATGTTAGCTAAGGGTGCTATGATTGGTTCCGTCAGATAGTAATTCTCAAGTTATGGATACAAACTACTGAAGATCAGAAACGATGAGAACCAAATAACACTTTGGTTGGATTGGTTTTTGGAATTCGTTTTTTCATTATTTCTTAAATAAGTTAAATGTATTACTCAATGGACGGGTTGTAATGCATAAGGTTTAGGGGGAAATTTTGAACCTTGGTGTTGGGAATTTTATAAGTACATAAGAAAGGTAATACATTTTGCTAATTCTATGTAAGAGATTAATGATTAAGGATATATATGTCAATGTATTTGTATAAATAATAAATAAGAAGTGAATTGTTATTTTTTGTTTATTATTATTTTTTTGGACAATTCAGTTCTTACTATAGGAACCAAGAACCAACCCATAATCCAGTAATTCGGTTTTGGTCCAAATTGAACCATAAACCGAAAATTTTGAACCATCCCGTCCAATCCACATTTTGCAATTGGACAATTCGGTTACGTCCAAACAGTGAGCACCCCTAATAGTTGGTGAACTGGACAATGCATGTATGAATTATGAAGATCAGTAGGTAATTGGTGTGTGTTATTATCCATCATATATTCATATGTGTGTGAATGTGTATTGCAGGAGTTTGGAGGTAATCATGCTCAGAGTGTTGGCTTTTCAACAGATGGATTTGCTACTCCAATTACTATGAGGAAGATGGATTTTATATGGGTGACTTCACGAATGCACATTGAAATTTACAGATACCCTGCTTGGTAATTTTTTTAATTGTTTCGACCATAGAATAAGGGGGTGTTTGGAATTGTTATTTTAACTGCTTATGTTTTTCTGAAATAATCAGAATCACATAATCAGTTGTGACAAAATGCAGTAATCAGTTTATCATTCTCAGTTTACCTTGCCTCAATCCAAACAATCAAACTGATTATCTGTTGTATCAAAGTGCAGTATTTAGATATCATTATTTATAAGCAATCACATATACCCCTGAACATATGTTTGGCATAGTTTATTTCTTTTTTAGCATAATTTTATATTCTAAATGGTGTTATGTGTGTAGGAGTGATGTAGTTGAAATTGAGACCTGGTGTCTACACATGAAGGATTGGGACTAGACGTGATTGGATTATCAAAGATTATTCCAATGGCGAGGTCATCGGAAGAGCTACAAGGTGCGTTTTAATTTTTATTCTTTTCCTCTTCTCTATGTGTTAACTTTGTAGCGACATATTTGAATATTTTTTGTCATGGTTGTTTGATCCAAATATTCCCGTTCCATTTAGACTTATTCAGACTGTGGGTGGTTTAGACAAGTGAGCTGCTTATGAAATATAAAGAGGGATCGTTATGTAGTTTGTGTTCATGATTGATACTGGTTATGCGTGAGGCTTTGTGTAGTAGCCACACAACATCTCTTTGCAGCCGATATTAATTGAGCTCTTAGGGCCTTGATCTTCTGTTTATCTTTGACTGCAAAGTGATCAGTATAAACTAGAAGACTAGAATTCCCAACTGACCGTTTCTAATATGAATGCAGCAAGTGGGTGATGATGAACTCAGATACTAGAAGACTCCAGAAAGTCAATGATGCAGTCAGAGATGAAGTTTTGATACATTGCCCCAAGACACTGATGTAGTCTTTTGCTTGCTAAATATTCCGTTCTTTGTGATATTATTGCTTTTAGTGAACTCGTCAAATAAAATTGCCCTCATTTAAAGAAAAAAAAATATTTGGCATTGAAACTTAGTAAGGCCCAAAATACAAAGATTGTACATTAAGGGATGAATTTCAAGAAGGAAAATCAAGCACCCAAACAGCAAAAATGGATATAGCATTTCCCTCTGACGTTTGTATTGATTGAAAAATACTACTCCATCCGTCTCAATTTAGTTGTCCATATTTCCTTTTATGGGTGTCTCAAATTAATTGTCCACTTTCCCTTTTTAGTAAAAACTAGATAATATAATAGGGGAATATTCTCTTTGAGTGGTTGAAAACAAAAGTGGCCCCACTTTTATTAATCTCCGTGTTTTTTGTCTTCTGACAATTAAATTGAGACGGAGGGAGTAAAACCATAACCTAACAGTACTTTAGCTCACTGTAAAATCACCCTGCACCTTCTATACATTTTTTTTTATACAATTTGTAGCGAAACAAAATCAATATTGAAATAGTCTTCAATTTAATTCAAATTGACAAAAATCATAATTTATTTTGTCTATAAATCATCATTATATGTACTTTGTTCGTTACATCTTTGACGAACGAAAAATACAAAAAACTACAGCAAACACAGTCCCGGCGCAACGCGCGCGCGCGCCAAACTTTCTCGTTTAGCTCATTTATTGACTACTAACACGTATACAAAAGTTTATTACTATTATTTATATTTTTTTAAAGAAATTCAACTAACTATCTTACAATAAATCAATCTCAATAAATGGTTTAATATGTTTTTTGATACATGTTACGAAATTTTGCTTGATCGAGTTGAATTATTGCATGCTACAACCGTTTGCAATCACATTTTGATATTTTCATGTTCTATTTTGAACGTTACACGAAACACTTACCACAATATCACATATCGTTAATTGTATGCCGCTAGGAATTTCTGTTGCTATGCACGGGTACTCGCCTAGTTAATAGTAAATGATGACCAGTCTCTCCTGCTATATCATTTTTGAAATGGCAAAAGTTGCACCGAAGGGTTTTTTTGGCATACCATTTTGTTGAATTAAACACGGCATCAAATTTTTACGATCAATTAAAACAACATTTTTTTTAAGGACAAGTATGCTTAGTTTAGCTTAAAGCTCTCTTCAGAAACGCAGTGTAGATTTCCAGATAAATCCAGTTAATCATGACAATGCTGTGTTTTTGAATATTTACGACCAATAAACACAACAGAAAAATTGAAAGAGAAAGATTAACGATTGTTTAGAATATCCCGGACCCAGATTCTTATGAGAATCGAATTCAACTGTTATGATTCCACATCGGCCAAGTATGAGATTGGTTGGTGGTTTATAAAGTCTAGGTGTCCCTTCCTTTTACAAGCTAGCTTTTTGAGTGAGTTCTAGACTTGGACTTATGAACCGATACGAGCTTAGTATGGGATATATTCATCTCAATTGGTATTAGAGCTAGCCTTACCTTTCGAGGTTCCAACACTCGGAGTGGTGGCTTGGACCTGAAAGAAGGTTGCCAACCGTGACCAACATGTTAGAAAATGGGTGATTGTTGGTGGTAATAATCCTGATATGTTCTCTAAATCATGTTGAGATCAATATCAGATTGAAGTATTTTGACCCTATATGCCTCGGGTATCACAAAATCCTCAATTGAATAAGACAGAGAACAACACTTTGTTTCTAAAGCACGAGAAATCAAAGCAATACACAGAAAAGTTGTTATATTTGTTATGTCTGGAAGAGATCAATACTAGTGTATATAACCCAACTGCAAGTTAGTTATTTTCGGTTAAAAAGAGTTGGCGGGAAGAGTCACACTGTTTCATGAAAAGGTGTGTCTTTTGGTGGGAAAAACGGTTTGGAGGGAAAATCGGGTAATACCCGAATCCCAAAAATCATTTAGGTTTTGGGGCGCTGCCCCAAACCCCGCGAGGGGCGTCCCCCCCTCGACCCCCGCCCGCTCACCTGGGAGCGGGACCCCAACAAGGGACTCTGCCACTTGACCCCGCAAGGGGCGCTGCCCCTTGACCCCCGCTCTTTGTTTGTGGCGGCATCAAACTAGCTAGAACGAGTGTGCACTCCGCAACTCCTAACTCGACTGTAAGCTAAACCTGATTAAGCCCTTGATCTCAAGTAAATCACAATTACATATGTGGAAAACTAGAAGGGGGGGGGGGGTTGAATAGTTTTCCCGGTTTTTAAAACTTTATAAAACTTGTGAAAAACTTTGATTTGATTCTTTTGTGAAATCAAACAACACCAATATGAACACTAAACAATACTATCTAATATAAACAATAAATATAAAGAAATGAGATGGAAAGATCAAACCGGGACAAAGAGATTTATAGTGATTCGGTCACGAAGCTCTTCTTCGCCCTACTCCACTCCCCGAGTACCAAACTCGAGAGTTCTAAGCACTATGTCAACAAAGCTCCCTTCAGGAGGAGAAAATCGTACAACGTAGCTTATCCTTATTTTCGACACTAAGCTAAATGTCGAGTACTAATCTTAGCTAGTACCAATCTACCATAATCCACACGATCCTTACTAATTCACACAATCAACACACTTGACTTGATCTACCCGATCTACCCTTGATCCACTTGATCAACACACAAGCCCACAAGCTACAAGAGATCTCCAAGATCTCAACAAGATCACGATGATCTACTCTCACAAACTACTCAAAAGAAAATGAACTTGGTGTATGTTAGGATACAACAAGTATGTAACAAGTGTTACAAGTGCACTAACTATAACTACAACACTTTGTATCTTCTTTGATACTTTGTGTTCTTCTCTTGCACTAGTAGATGAATGAAGGTGATCACTTGATTGGATGATTGGATCACTCTTTAAACAAAAGAAAACTAAACTAAATGATCAAAGGAGAGAAAATGTGATAAGAGTTTTGAACTCAGAAAGTTATGTGTGAAAAATGATGCCCAAAAACTGTGAAGAGGGCTGGTATTTATAGGTAGAGGAAATTTGCCCGTTATAGGGACACGGTACCACTAAATTTAGTGGTACCGTGTGATGCGTGGTTTTACGACCTTACAACAGGTTTTACCTCTCGAGGGATCTCGAGAAGCTTGCAATCCCCACCAGGCAGTGTACCTGACTGTTGTAGTATAGTGAAGTGGCAAGTACCGGGGGATTGATCGTTCAACTCAAAGAATAGTGTTCGTTAGGATTGAAATTTATCTACTAGGTCTAGAGGTGAGGGATGATTCTTTTTGTATTTTTATATTTTATGGAAAGCAAGTAAAAATCTCTGGTTTTGGAAGAAGGGGCGGAATTAGTTGCTAATCAACTAACCCAAAAGCTACTAATTAAACTAATGTGCAGGAAAGTAAACTAGGGTTCTACAAGGGAAGTGAAGCATATCTACCTATGATATATTACTCCTTGCTAGCTATCCAATTCTACCTATTGAATTGTCACCTTGTTTTAATTGACGGGTTGTATTCCTTAATACCATTCGTGGGGTGGCGTACGTACTTCCCCAACTCTATAAGCTCCTACTTCACTCCTATGTCGAGCCGGCTAAGAAGCTCCTAACATGGGATCACTAGAATTCGCTCATGCATTAAATACAACCAAATAAACCTAGTACGCATTGGTTCATGTTTCTTAAGACGTTCAAGCAAGTTACCGTATAGGAGGTTAGCCAGTTTTCTTAAGCCTAACATCGATATCACCCAATCAAACAAGAGACAATAGGAAACAAGAATTATAAGCTAAACCAATTAGATCTATTGAAGTGTCACACCTTTATTGATGACGATAGACACATACATCAACAAGGAATCAATAAGATCTAATTAATTATATACAAGTTTCACACAATCATAAGTAGACACAAGGTGAATTAGCAAAGCATGATCAATGAAGGGCAAACAACCACAATAATGAAAGACATAATTAAGTTAAAATCAACAAACCAATATTTGATGTTTATGAAGTGATTGAAACCCTCTAAGTTGCTGGAAAAAACACCTACCTAAACCCTAGAATCGGACTTAGGGTTTAGGGCTTACAAAAAATGAAGTTGTGATGTTGTATTTATAGCTGATTTTCTGTCCGCATCGATCTGACGGCGTCAGCCTTCACAAGTGACGGCATCAGCTCCCCTTTTTCACCAAATTGTAGATCTTTTCGTCCCGATTCCGTGGCCTCTTGAATCACCGAAATCCGAGTTCGTATGAAGATTTTATGGCTAAAACAGTGACAGCTACTCCGCGCGTAAGTTATGATTGATTTGATTAACTTGTGACGACTTTTCTTCTTGTGCAAGTTGTCATTTTGACGTCGTCACTCTATGGCATCTGACGTCGTCAGGATGAGTCCTGACGCCGTCACCTTCAAGATCTTCTGGGCCGTCTCTCTTTAAATTAAACCGTGACCACCTATGGCGTCACAAAGCGTGACGCCGTCACCTTCCAGTACCAAAATAGTTCTGGCCCGTCATGAGTAATCTTCATATCCACTTCTTTGTCATAGCTTGACGCCGTCCCCTTTTAATCATCCAAAATCCTCTCTGGCGCGTCAAGGGTTGACGGCGTCACAATGGTGCTTGACGCCGTCACAGGTACTTTTCCAGCCGATTTTGAGACTTTGTCGTTTTCTTCACTTTTATGCTCCAAAAACGTCCAAAATGCTTCCTTTTCCAGATTTCTTCTCCAAAGTACCTAAAATGACAAAAGGAACGATTTAAGGCAATATTTGATCAAATAAATACGATTTAGGGCTTAAATGACCCCCTAAAAGCGGTACACTTTTCGTCTCATCAAATATCCCTACATTTGGGATTTGCTTGTCCTCAAGCAAATGAGCTTTTCCACCAATTGAAATACAAGTTAGGGGTCATTTAACATTAATATAAAAGTAATTACAACAAATGATCATTCCACCTTGGTCAAAATAAGCACGGAAATTATACACTTGCACCTCACAATAAGTGTTTGGATACTCTCATCCCTCGGGTGTTGTAAATTTATATATCATAAATGGAAATGGAAGAATATCGCTCACTACCTGTCATAGAAAATAGATTACCATAGGCTTGGGAAAGGATCACGCCTCTACCACTTTTGGCGTAAGCACCTAGGATAAACTATCAAAGAGGTCTTTACAAAGGGTTATAACGTTAGGTGTAGGGATAAGGAAAACACGGTTTGTTGGATAAGGATATTTTTACTGGTGGCAAGTCAATCATCTTGGTCAATTACATGTAGAATGAGGCGTTGCTAAGCCAAGACTCGACTCAACTTAAACTAATCACGAACTAATAAACATAGAACAAAACAAAACATAAATAAAAGATAGAGGCGGATGGTAGTCCGTATGCTTTTTCTTCACTTTTTCTTTTTCTCCTTTTTTTTTTTTTTTTTTTTTTTTTTTTTTTTTTTTTTTTTTTTTTTTTTTGCATACACTCTTGCCCTACCATCCAAAACAATACATCACTAGGGATTCTTTGTACCATCCCTACACTTGAACTTTTACATACTTTACATAAAATTATTCTAATGACTCGAATCAAGATAATCGAAACATTTGGAGTACTTTAAAATATTAACGTATATATGGGGGTAATAAATGATGTTCTTCCCCATTACTCCATTACACTAGTACTTTACCCATAAGTCCCAATCGTCCCAAAACAATATGTACAAGGATATGACTCAACTTAGCAACCATGTAATCAATTAGATAATTAACTAAGGGTTTAAACAAATGTTGTCACAATAATGCACTAAAGATGAGTGCATACAGGGTAGGCTAAGGCGATTTGGGTGTACATTTAAGTGGGGTGTAAACAAATTCTCACTTTGAGTAAGATGCTCAAAGGTCGAAACAAAAAGATAGGCTTTGAGGGGTGTACTAGGGGTATCGTGTACCAAAAATGGGTACAACGCAAAGGGTGTGGGAGAATTACTTGACCAATGTAGCCAAAGTAATTATAACAAAAACACAGGTGTAAAACAATGGGTTAATCCTAATGCCTCTTATCATGTAGTCAATCCTAACTATACGAATGTAGTCTCACTAGCGGTCTCGGTATGCATCACAAACGCAAGTTCTAGAATCTATAAACTACCGGTACACTCATAAGCACCAACAATGAATGCTTTTTCCTAAAGATCTAAAGGCGAACCTCACATATTTGGGGTGGAAATTTTTGAGTGGTATGATTTTTTGTGCAAGTCATACAATTCCCTATCCATGAGACGCTTATTAAAATCAAAGTTTCACTCCTATATGTTGTAAAAAATTTTAAATTTGGTGCTAAAATTGCCCTAACCAATATTTCTCTTGGCTTTATTACACATTTACTATTAAACAAAACAAAAATCAAGCGAAGTTGTAGTTTCTAAGGCATCCTAATTTACCCTCCCTACACTTAATCCGAACATTGTCCCCAATGTTCTAGACAAAAGATGTAAAAGTAAAAATAAATGAGAATGGAAGAAACTAATACTCCCCTGATTCGCTCGGTATGGATGATGTGATAATATGGTTAAATCTCCCTCCAAGAGAATGAACATGATAAGCTTCACTCCAGAAATATAATCATCCTCTTGATGTGTTGCACGTACATCTTCTTATCCAATAATACCTGTAACCAACAAACACAAAAACCAAAGCATCAAACCGAACAAAGAAAAACCACAACTAGATGTATTTCCAGACTTAGAAATAAAAACAAAAAAAAGCAATAAAAGGATAGGATACTTGCGGGATGACTTACAAATAGGGACTCATAAAACATGTCCACAAGTATTGACACATAAACAAGATAGAATACATGCTAATCATGAATTGTGAATTTTCCATGTTCGAATTTTGTTCTTTTTAACAAAATATAAGCTTCCTTACACTTATCTTTTTGTAAAATACCTTTATATGCAATTAAGACGAGGTTAAAAACAAGATAAAGCATTTTCACAAATTATTCGAAACATGAAAATTAAACAATTATGATTAAGCATATATGACACAACAAACAAATAAAATAAAAACATCAAACAATTAAAAACATAAAGCTTGGGTTGCCTCCCAAGAAGCGCTTATTTTTGTTCGAGTCACGAGCCTGACTCTACCCTTATTTAACAAAAATAGGGGAGGTTTTCCCTACACTTAGGATTAAGTGCGGGTGAAAGTAGCGATACACACCCTTAGGGTGGAAATATGCCACGTGAGGTGAAGGGGGTGAGTGAATGGCTTCCTTCATCCTAAAACTACTCGGATAATATTGGTTGATGGGTGGGTCGGTTCCTCTTTTGTCTCCTAGATGTAAATCTAAGGATGGAAAGTTGTGTAAAGGTTGAGGTTCCGGTTCATCAACACTAGGAAATTCCCTAGAACTAAAAGAAAGGTTATGACTACAAGTATTCAAACCTATATCCTCTAGTGGTGCTTGGTCCAAGGGTTCTACCTCCATTGGGATTCCTAAAGTTTCTTCTACTTCTTCCGGGTAAGTCACGGGCGGTGTGTGTGCCTCAAGTGATGGTAGGACTTGTGGGGTACTTTGTGGGCTTGGATTATCCACCTCATCCTCCATTTTATCTAGATTACCTATGTGTTTGTTTTGTACTATGATGTTACATGACATCCACTTAGGTATCCCAAAATAGTCATCCCCAGACAAACTTGTTTCATGATCCTTGGAATTTGTGGTCAATTGACTTGTACTAACGTTTGTTGGGTTGTCTACTCTATAATAATACTGGGCACAATCTTCAATGGCATCCCATGCTTCTTCAGCATTTAATTCCCTAAAGTCCCTATTGGCAAAATCGTTAATGCACATTTGGTCATATCGGTCGACACGATCGTAAAAGATTTGGGTTAGGGATGCTAAATCGAAGCTATGATGAGGGACTATTCGGAGTAAGTTTTTAAAACGAGTCCATGCATCATATATGGGTTCATCTCGATATTGGTTGAACATCAAGATGTCATTAGGGGCAAATGGATTTCGTGGTCGGTAGTATGGTGGGTTCGCGTACTCCATATTGGTGAATGGAAGAGTCAATGGAAAGGTTTTAACGAACAAAGACACAAAGAAAAGATAGACTACTAGAAAGCTAATAAAAAGAAAATAAAAATCTCACTAGATAGGAATCTAATGAGTAGACCAAATAAAAATAAATTTCAACCTAAGCAATAACTACTCCCCGGGCTGCGGTGCCAAAAACTTGATGCGTGGTTTTGCGACCTTACAACAGGTTTTACCTCTCGAGGGATCTCGAGAAGCTTGCAATCCCCACCAGGCAGTGTACCTGACCGTTGTAGTATAGTGAAGTGGCAAGTACCGGGGGATTGATCGTTCAACTCAAAGAATAGTGTTCGTTAGGATTGAAATTTATCTACTAGGTCTAGAGGTGAGGGATGATTCTTTTTGTATTTTTATATTTTATGGAAAGCAAGTAAAAATCTCTGGTTTTGGAAGAAGGGGCGGAATTAGTTGCTAATCAACTAACCCAAAAGCTACTAATTAAACTAATGTGCAGGAAAGTAAACTAGGGTTCTACAAGGGAAGTGAAGCGTATCTACCTATGATGTATTACTCCTTGCTAGCTATCCAATTCTACCTATTGAATTGTAACCTTGTTTTAATTGACGGGTTGTATTCCTTAATACCATTCGTGGGGTGGCGTACGTACTTCCCCAACTCTATAAGCTCCTACTTCACTCCTATGTCGAGCCGGCTAAGAAGCTCCTAACATGGGATCACTAGAATTCGCTCACGCATTAAATACAACCAAATAAACCTAGTACGCATTGGTTCATGTTTCTTAAGACGTTCAAGCAAGTTACCGTATAGGAGGTTAGCCAGTTTTCTTAAGCCTAACATCGATATCACCCAATCAAACAAGAGACAATAGGAAACAAGAATTATAAGTTAAACCAATTAGATCTATTGAAGTGTCACACCTTTATTGATGACGATAGACACATACATCAACAAGGAATCAATAAGATCTAATTAATTATATACAAGTTTCACACAATCATAAGTAGACACAAGGTGAATTAGCAAAGCATGATCAATGAAGGGCAAACAACCACAATAATGAAAGACATAATTAAGTTAAAATCAACAAACCAATATTTGATGTTTATGAAGTGATTGAAACCCTCTAAGTTGCTGGAAAAAACACCTACCTAAACCCTAGAATCGGACTTAGGGTTTAGGGCTTACAAAAAATGAAGTTGTGATGTTGTATTTATAGCTGATTTTATGTCCGCATCGATCTGACGGCGTCAGCCTTCACAAGTGACGGCGTCAGCTCCCCTTTTTCACCAAATTGTAGATCTTTTCGTCCCGATTCCGTGGCCTCTTGAATCACCGAAATCCGAGTTCGTATGAAGATTTTATGGCCAAAACAGTGACAGCTACTCCGCGCGTAAGTTATGATTGATTTGATTAACTTGTGACGACTTTTCTTCTTGTGCAAGTTGTCATTTTGACGTCGTCACTCTATGGCATCTGACGTCGTCAGGATGAGTCCTGACGCCGTCACCTTCAAGATCTTCTGGGCCGTCTCTCTTTAAATTAAACCGTGACCACCTATGGCGTCACAAAGCGTGACGCCGTCACCTTCCAGTACCAAAATAGTTCTGGCCCGTCATGAGTAATCTTCATATCCACTTCTTTGTCATAGCTTGACGCCGTCCCCTTTTAATCATCCAAAATCCTCTCTGGCGCGTCAAGGGTTGACGGCGTCACAATGGTGCTTGACGCCGTCACAGGTACTTTTCCAGCCGATTTTGAGACTTTGTCGTTTTCTTCACTTTTATGCTCCAAAAACGTCCAAAATGCTTCCTTTTCCAGATTTCTTCTCCAAAGTACCTAAAATGACAAAAGGAACGATTTAGGGCAATATTTGATCAAATGAATACGATTTAGGGCTTAAATGACCCCCTAAAAGCGGTACACTTTTCGTCTCATCACCGTGCCAAAAAAGGATGCTCCAATTTTTGTTTTTAGTGGTGAAAGTTCATTTGGGGAAGTTTGGAGCTGATTTTGGGGGGGGGGGGGGGGGGGGGAAATAGCTGTTATGATTTTTAAACTTATTTTTCCAATAAAATATTTCTTTATAATTCAAAAATAACTTGTAAGGTATTTTTTGAAAAAATGTTTTGTCACATTAAAAATGTGAAGTTTGAAACACAAATTCACTTCTTTGATCATTTGTCAAGTTGTAAATTTGTTTGTTCATACCTAGAGTGATATACGTAGAAACGGGATATTTTGACTAAAAACTTGTTTACGTTAATTTTAACGTAAAATGTTTTCACATTTTGTTATCATCAAAACGTGAAGTTATCGAAAGATATAAATAACGTTTTTAGAACATTATTTGCATCAACAATCTCCCCCTTTTTTATGATGACAAAAATATAAACTCATTTTAAGTTAAATATTAATTTTAACAAGTTTTTAGCATGAGTTTATATCCCATTT
This sequence comes from Artemisia tridentata subsp. tridentata, assembly GCA_021014915.2. Classification (NCBI taxonomy): domain Eukaryota; kingdom Viridiplantae; phylum Streptophyta; class Magnoliopsida; order Asterales; family Asteraceae; genus Artemisia; species Artemisia tridentata. The sequence continues at coordinate 347,141,518 of CP139506.1, read as the reverse complement.
CTCCCCCTTTTTGTCGAAGCAAAAAGGTTGCTAAGGCTCCCCCTTGATGTATACCCCCCCTCGTTTGGAGGACACCAAGGAATCGGGAAATGGTTCTTGCTACAAAACAAAGTTAGATGACACATATACAATATCTAACATGTAGCAACCATGACAAATATCCAACCATAAACTAGGAAAAGGACTAGAAAGCCAAAAACTATAAAGGATAAAACAACCACACAAGAAGCCCATCTATTCATAGATAGAAATGTCATACATAAAGTATGACTACATCATAAACATAAAAACAAACTACAAAAAGCACATATAAATCTTTAGTGACAAGAGGCCCTAAGATTAGCTTCATTTCCAAAAGGGATCCTAGATGTTTATTGTTGGAAACTAAACATGAATATGTTTAGTTAAATGGGCTAGTGGAAGGTGGAGAGGGTGACATGATTGGAGGTGGTGGTGGTGTCAAGAGATGTTCCACATAGGAGAACATGAAGTGTATCTCATCTCTCAAAGAGAAGATAAGGTTGCGGTTGTGAAGGCAACATAGGCAATTAGCACTATGTATATCAACCGGATGAGGTTCGATAGGTTGTCCCATGATTGGAGAAGGAGGTGGTAGTGAGTATGTAGGTGATGGGGTGATAGGTGAGAGTGTGTAGTCTATGGATGATGGCATGGTGTAGTCCATGGATGATGGCATGGTATTCAAAGAGGGAGATAACGAAGATGTTATTCTAGTTGATGATGTTTTGGTAGGAGCATTAGGTGGAGATGGTGAGTTGGGAGTGCTTTGGGAAGGTGGTATTTTGACTTCATCATCTTTGGTGAGATCAACAAAGAGAGGTTTGGATGGTGGTCTAACGGTGATCCTAGGTTTCTTGGAGATATGGGTTGTTGATCCTTGTGTGGAAGACATGGTGAGTGGGTAATGGGAAGTTGAAGATGAGATGCAAGAGATGCTTGCAATGGTGAGGCTTTATATAGGCAAGACTTATGGGATTTAAATTAAAGTTGGTGGTAGTGTCCTATGGTGTAGTGAGGGAATCTTAGGGTGTATGAGAGTTTGCAAAATATTGCAGGTTTGAGGTTAGGGATGCAGGGATCTAGAGGAAACAGTGAAAATTCGTCAAACAAGGGCACGGTACCATTAAATACCGCACGGTACCGTTAAATTTAACGGTACCGTGGCCTATTTAATGGTACCGTGACCTAGAAGTCACGAATTTTTCTGTGCTGCCTAGTTATGGGCAGCTAAAGGGAGGTTTTCTAGGGGGACTATTTGCAGGAAATGTTAGTGCCTCAAACCACTAAAGATTTATTTGCCAAATATATCCCATATTAAGCTACTCTTAGCAATTAAAGATTATCATGCAACTATCTAAGATAAGCTATAAGCATGCAATCAAAAAGGACAAAATAAGCTATCATCCAAGAATCACATAATTGAAAATCATGCAAGGTGATAGAATAAATGTCAAGCATGCAAGATAGTAAAGAGTATTAATCCCTAATATAATTTATCATAGATAAATCCTAATATGAGATGGAAGATCCTATTCTAATACGATGAGAATAGTTCCATTGGCTTGAGCACACCCTCATTCATCATCACTCGATGAGACATCATAGCACGATACCGAACTATCATCATGGTTTCCTTGAGATGATGTACATTCCCAATAAAGAGAGGTGTAGGTGTTTTGAGTTAGAGGAGCCATGGTGGGATTGACAGGGAGATATCGATTGTTTTGGAGGTGAGGGAACGAGTTCATGACAAAACGGTATAAACGAGTCAACAACATGCCATAGGGTATCGCCTTATTTAGTCGACCCTTGACATTGACAATTCTCTTTGCCATAAAGTAGGCAAGATTGTAGGGTTGTTCGGTGACTAGACAATACAACATATGAGCACAACATGCCGGGAGGTGCTCACAGTTGTGAGGAAGACAAAAGATATTTTCACTAATGACTTCTATCAATCTACGTAGATTTGGATGATTTTCATCAACATAGACTTTTAGTGGATCTAAGTCATAGACATGAGACTCACGGAACTCAACTTGACTGTTTTCTTTAAGAAAACCATGAGCTTTTTGATGAAGACGAATGTGATCTTTAATCTCACATGGAGTGGGAATGAGGGTATTGTATGGACCGGACTCATATCGGTGACTAGTGAGGGTTTTGAGAGACCATCCTTCCTTGTAGGAACATTGTCCATGGTTCGGAAGTTCAAGAATATGAGCAAATTGGTCAAGAGTAAGTGAGATTTCTTGGTTTTGTATCGAGAATTGAAGAGACAAAGTTTGATCCTCGTTATGTACGAGCTTAACTCGTCTATAGAACTCAAGGACAAATCAAGGACAGATTAGGTCATTAATATGAAACAAGCAATCGAATCCGATTTCTTGAAACATGGTTTTGATGTGATCATGGTTGAGAAAAGAGGACTCGACAATTCGTCCTTCATGAAAGAGACGAGACTCAAGATTACGAAAACCTTGTATGTGACAAGATGGAGTGTTTGGTTCAAGTGATGGTTTGGGAATGTACTCGGCTGTCAATTCATGATCGTAATCAAACATGTGATACCTCTTGTTACCTATGAAAAATTTATTAAAGATTAAAATTGAGAATATTTGTTTTAAAGACACGTGCTCAGTGTGTGCCTATATGAAAACTATGTGGAGGTGCGGTAATCTCGACTCTAGAACTAAAAATAATGAGATTACCCAAACGCTCCTAACTTCACTTTTGCTCAAACGAATATGTCGATAAAAACATATTAGTTATGTAATTCGATCAATATTTGTGAGATCATGTATGCATGAGAAAATGTTTTTAGTTTGTATCAACAATGCATGAAAAACGTTTCATGATCCTAGTTTCGTGAAATTTTTCGAAAACAATGGAATTGGGGTGTTTGGCGACTTCAATGTTTTGGCGCCAAAAGTTTTAAGTTTGAAGAACTTGAGTGTTAATGACTCCTAATGCAATAACAAGTATCCTAGACAAGATTCCTCTTAAAGATATTTAATCAAAAGCAAAATTCGGACCAAAATGTATGGTATAGGTGGGTTTATGCAAATCCTAAGTTAAGGGAATCATGAAGGTTATACATTGTCTAAACCTAGTTCTAATTTCATGAAAACTCAATCAAAATTGAAAAACCCCAATTCAATTTTCATATATGAACAAACCATAGACTCAAGATTAAAGAAAATTAGAGTCAAATCACTTACAACTCATGTTAAAAAAGTGGAAGTAGTTAATAATCTTGAAAATTAATGCATTGAATTTGATCTTGAAATGGTGTAATTGAATTTTGGGTTGTGAGGTTTGGTTTTGACAACAATGGCAGAAGTTGGGAAAGTTTAAAAATGAATAATGTGGGAAAAGAAGACTGAAATACGAGCAGTGTCAGATCCACGGTACCACGGTACCATTAAATTTAATGGTGCCGTGCCACTTTAGTGGTGCCGTGATCTGCTGGGATGAATATTTGTCCCATTTTGATTTTTGACGAATAAGTCTCGCTGTTTTAGTGAGACTTTTTGACACGAGGAAAGAATTTATACCTAATAAATTCTTTTAACGAGAAGACCTAGACTAGACGAAAAGAGATGATTTCAATATTTCCAGTGAAATATTCAAGTAATCATACGAGGGATGTGAAGGATGACTCAATATTTCCAGTGAAATATTTAAAAAGTCATGAGACGAGACATAAGATATGACTTCAATATTTCCAGTGAAATATTCAAGTAGTCATACGAGGGATCTGAATGATGACTTAATATTTCCAATGAAATATTTAAGTAGTCATAAGATTTATGGAATATGTTCCATCATTCCTAGACCTAGACGAAGATAGTCGAAGGTTTCTTGTTTGAGAGGTTTGGTCAAGATGTCGGCGATATTGTCTTGAGAGGGAACTTTCTCAATAGAAATGTTTCCTTTTTGGACGTTATAGCGAAGGAAGTGGTGATGAATTTTGATGTGTTTAGTACGAGAGTGTTGAACGGGGTTTTTGCTCAAGTCAATAGCACCTTTGTTATCGCACATAATAGGGATGTCGTCGAGATGGATGTCGTAGTCAATAAGAGCTTGTTTCATCCATAGTGCTTGTTGACATGCCTTTCCGGCGCGTACGTATTCGGCTTCGGTCGTGGAGATAGCAAGAGCCGTTTGTTTCTTGGAGAACCAAGAAGTTAGCCAACAACCCATGAAGGTACAAACGCCACTCGTACTTTTTCGATCCACATAATCTCCCGCATGATCAGAGTCGGCATAGACAATAGTTTCTACACCGGTCCCCTTGGGATAGAACAATCCCATGTGTATAGTGCCTTTAATGTATCGGAAGATACGCTTAACCGCTTTGATATTCAATAGAATATACATGTTTTTAACGTCCAAAACCTGCATTTACGGCTTAAAAATAATAGCAGAATATGAAATTCATTATCGAGGAAAAAGACGGAATTGTGAAAGATTAAACGAAGCACGAACGAAGCCTATTGCAAGTTTATTAAATAAAATATGGCCCAGCCCAAAAGTATATCAAAAGACATTCAAATGCAATACATAATAAGAAAACCCAGTTGGTCTAGTGGGAATGGGTGTTCAATTGGAGCGTGAGGTTCTAGGTTCAAGTCCCACTGCTGTCATCCATCATTTTTACTAGTGTCCAGCTACTACGAATTTACATTTATGCCCCTGAAGTTAGCTGTGAAATTACACAAACACCCCTGCGACGTGGCTAGTTGTGTGCCAATGGTTATTTCTTGGGCACTACTCTTTTGGAGATATAGATACCACAAGCCAGAACCGGATCTGATCTATCGTCCCTTTATTTTATTTTTTTCTTCTTTTTTCTTTTTTAGTTTTGTAGGTTTAGTTTTAATTTTATTTAAATTAGTAAAAGTTTGTATTAATTTTTGATATTTTAAGGTAATGACCATTCTTAGTTTCTTTACATGTCCTATTAATTTCACGTATTTATTTTAATGTTTTAGTTAATGATAATTTTTCCACTTAATCTCTAGTTTAATTTCAAGTATTTATCTTTCCTTACTCCAAAGTCAATCCTCATCTATTAGATACTTTTTTTTAGTTATCAATCATTGTCTATATTATATTACAATTATTTTCATTTCACTTATGTCTTATACTCCGTATTTCGTTTACTTAAAAAACATGGTTGTTGGTTTTCCTTTTAGTTTAGTTTAGATCTATCTATACTATATAAAGATTCAATAGCTAAATTTAATGTGCAAGAGTATTTGTGCACAAAGGTATGTACGGTACAAACAAGACATTGCACACCAAAAGAAGTGAAAATAATGAAAATTCATCTATCCGAGTAATGAGTCCTATGATTTAATGTGGAGTCATAAAGAAGTGAAAATATGAAAGGGTAACCATTAATATAAGAAAACCAAAAGATTATAACCCCTTCATCTCTTTGCCTCCCATGACTTACAACTTACAAGCAAACCATACTAAACCATTATATAAAGAGTTGTGTGAGAATGTGTAACTAGTTGGCGGTGGAGGTGGCGATGGCAGGGAAGGATCGGTTCCATCTCTAATATCAGTTCATTTACAGTGCGAGAGTGAGTCCAATTTCCATCACCTGAATTAACGAAAAAGTTCATCTAAGGGTTTTTTTTTTTTTTTTTATTTTTATTTTTTATTTTTTATTTTTTATTTTTTATTTTTTTTACTATATATTGCTGACTCCCCATTTTAGACTATTTGAGAATCTAAATTTGTAAAGTGTTGGGAATTATTGAAGAACAGACTTAAGTCTGCTGATGTACTCGTTAAGTCTGTTAGTCTTAGTTAAGTCTGCCAGTACAAATTTAAGTCTGGCAGACATAGTTACATAGTTAGTACTGGTCATTCATATTAGTTAAGTCTGTTTATGTTTAATAGCAGAGTTAGTTAGCTATATGTTAGGAAAGGATATAGATGAATTAGTTATCTTATTAGAAGATATGTTTATCCTTTCACACGTTTTGTAACATTAGGGTTTCCTTAGAGTATAAAAGGAACCCTACGGCATTATGTTTAGAGTGACATTAGTGACATTGTTGCAATTGAAAGTTTAATAGAAAATATAAAGTTAGTTATTATTGTGTTCTTCATACTTGTTGGTTGTTAAGATTCCGCATTAACAATCAATTCACTGTTAAGAGTTTCTCACATAGATTAATTTGGATTTATTCAAGTTATCTATTGTCTTATAAAGGCTACTTAGATCCATAACCAGTGGACCTACAAGTGGTATCAGAGCCTATAGAGGGACTCTGAGTAAGAAGAAACACAAACCACAAACACTCATTCACTCCAAAATTCTGCATAATGTCTGAACTGGCCCATGATGAGTACTCTACTCATATTAGTGATGATGAAGTTTCGAATCATGATGATGATGCATCAGACACCAGTAGACCTAAACAACAACAACAAAACATTCCTGCAACAACCACTATCTCAAACATCAAACTCCCAATTCTGAAAAAGGAGGAGTATGATATCTGGGCCATGGAGATGGAGCATTACGTTGAGTACATTGATAATGATGTATGGAAGGTAATTCAGAATGGAAACTCAAAGAAGAGGATCTCTGTTGGAAAGGATGGTGTTATTAGAGTGCTTCCACCAGTCTCTGCTGCAGAGATTCATGCTGTGGAGAAGGAAAGGAAGGCAAGAACCATCTTACTGATGGCACTTCACAAGGAGCATTTAAGAAGATTTCATGGAATGGATGATGCTAAGGAGATTTGGGAAGCAATCAGAACAAGGTTTGGAGGAAATGCAAATTCAAAGAAGATGCAGAAAGCTGTTCTCAAACAACAGTTTGAAGCATTCTCTGTGACCAGTTCTGAAGGATTGGAAAAAGGGTATGACAGATTCCAACATCTCCTCTCACAGTTGGAAGCTCATGGTGCTAGTGTATCTAATGAAGATGCAAATCATAAGTTTCTCAGATCTTTGCCAAAAGAATGGTCACATCTGGCAATGAGCATGAGAATGAAAGAAGATGTTGACACTTTGTCAATTGATGATTTGTACAATAATATTCGGGTATTTGAACATGAAATCAAAGGTGTTTCAAAGGCATCTTCAAGTTCTGCTAATGTTGCTTTTGTCTCCTAAGGTAAGAGCAGTACTAGCAAAGTTAATTCTGGTAGCTATAATTCTGGTACTTCTTCAAGCAATATGAAAGAAAGAGAAGTTCCTGCTGGTTTTGCTGATGAAGTCATCTATTAACTGTTTGCAAAGAGATTAGAAGATAAGGACCTCATTAATGAGGACCTTAAACAAATAAATGATGCTGACATTGAAGAGATGGACATAAAGTGGCAGATAGAAATGATTGCTCTAAGAGTGAAGAAGTTCTACAAGGAAACTGGTAGAAATATCAGATTTGATGGAAAGGCACCAGTTGGTTTTAATAAGAAGAATGTCGAATGCTATAGGTGTCACAACACTAGCCACTTTGCTAGGGAGTGCACATCAAAGGTGACTACAGATGGGAAGAAGAAGAAAGATTCAAAGTCTCAAGAAGCAGACAAGCTGGAGAAGAGTCAAATGGGTATGCTGACTTTGGAAGCTGGTGCAGTTAACTGGGGAGAGCACACAAATGAGGAAACAGAACCAAATGATGCGTGGTTTTGCAACCTTACAACAGGTTTTACCTCTCGAGGGATCTCAAGAGGCTTACAACCCCACCAGGCAGTGTACCTGACCGATGTAGTATAGTGTAATGGTAAGTACAGGGGATTGATCGTTCTCCACAGGGAATAGTGTTCGTTAGGTATGAAAAACTACTTTAGTAGGTCTAAGGGTGAGGGAAGATTCTTTTTGTATTTTTATATTTTTATGAAAGCAAGTAAAATCTCGGGTTTGAAGGAGTGGGCAGAATTAGTTGCTAGTCAACTAACCCAAATTACTACGAATGCAAAGAAAATAAAATAACAGAAAATGAAAAGAGTTGTGAAACTTATGTGGAGAGAAATGAGTTTACTTAGATTTCCTTACTCCCTAACTATCTTTTACCGGTTGATTAGTGTGTATTAATTGCGTGGATGACGGGTGTATTCCTTAATACCAATCGTGGGGTGGCGTACGTACTTCCCCAACTCTATGAGCTCCTACTTCACTCCTATGTCGAGCCGGCTAGGAAGCTCCTAACATGGGATCACTAGAATTCGCTCATGCATTAAATACAACTATAAAAACCTTAGTACGCATTGGTTCATGTTTCTTAAGACGTTCAAGCAAGTTACCGAATAGGAAGTTAGCCAGTTTTCTTAAGCCTAACATAGATAAACAATCATCCAATACAACTAATAACACACTAATAACCAATAATCAATAGCTAGGTTTCATTAGATCTAAGCAAACACAAGATAAATCTAGCCTAGCATGTTAATCAAAAGACAAGAACAAGACATAATCAAACAACACATAGACATATTGATTGATTAAATGATAACTTATCTTCAATTAAACATGGGAGATCCAAGGGTATGAAAACCCTTAAAAATGGCAGAAATTCGTCTTTAGGGTTTCTCCTCACAAAGTTGCACACAAATGACAAAAAATTGCAAAACTATATATAGAGTTTAAGGGCTGACGGCGTCACGTTATAGGACTTGACGCCGTCACCTCGCCGTGTCTAGGGTTCCCGGATGGCCTTCCTGACGCCGTCCCTCTTTAGACCTCTAAAATCCGCTCTGGCTTATCAAAGCTTGACGCCGTCAGAATATGGCTTGACGCCGTCCCTCTTTAGCTTAAACCGTGACGACCTTGATCACTTCAAAGGGTGACGCCGTCAGATTTTTCATGCAAAATTCTCTGGCTTATCATGAGTAATTTTCATATCCACCTTTTTTGCCAAGCCGTGACGCCGTCAAGGGCAATCCCTGACGCCGTCAAAGGTACTTTTTCAGCCGATTTTGAGACTTTGTCGTTTTCTTCACTTTTATGCTCCAAAAACGTCCAAAATGCTTCCTTTTCCAGATTTCTTCTCCAAAGTACCTAAAATGACAAAAGGAACGATTTAGGGCAATATTTGATCAAATAAATACGATTTAGGGCTTAAATGACCCCCTAAAAGCGGTACACTTTTCGCTTCATCAAATACCCTTACACTTGAGATTTGCTTGTCCTCAAGCAAATGCGCTTTTATTCTAATCAAAATACAAGTTAGGGGTCATTTATGCAATAAAAGATTACAACAAATATTCGTCCACTTTAATCAAATAAGCCGAGATTACATACTAGCACCTCCAAGTGTTTAGATACTCACATCTCTCAGGTGTTCAAATGAAATCTCATAAATGAAAACGGATAATATTCTCATACTTCATAGCAAATAGTATTACATAGGCTTGGAAAGATCGAAAAACCTCCTCCACTTTAACAGTCGTAAGCACCTAAGATTACAACTATCAAAGTAGGCTTTAACGGTTATAACTTAGGTGTTAGGATATGATAAAACTTTTATGAATAAGGATATATTTATACCCGTTAGCAAGTTAGACATCTTGATTAATTACATGTACTACTAACAATGTTAAAGCTAAGTCACAAGATAGACATACTAATCTTAAGCTAAATAAACAAAATAACAACAAACAATAAAACAAACATTGAAATGAAACGGGATGGTAGTCCGTATGTTTTTTCTACTTTTCTTTTTCTCATTTTTTTTTTTTTTTTTTTTTTTTTTTTTTTTTTTTTTTTTTTTTTTTTTTTTTAATACACTCTTGCCCTACCATCCAAAATAATACATCATAGGGGCATTGCATTCCCCTTACACTTGAACTTTTACATAACTTTACAAATACTATTCTAATGACTCGAATTAAGATAATCGAAATACTTGGAGTACTTTTAAAATATTTAGCACATATGGGGGTAATAAATGATGTTCTTCCCCATTACTCCATTACACTAGTACTTTACCCATGAGTCTCAATCGTCCCAAAACAATATGTACAAGGATATGACTCGACTTAGCAACCATGTAATCAACTAGATAATTAACTAAGGGTTTAAACAAATGTTGTCACAATAATGCACTAAAAATGAGTGCATACAAGGTAGGCTAAGGCGATTTGGGTGTACATTTTAGTGGGGTGTAAACAAATTCTTCCTTTAAGTAAAATGCTTAAAGGTCGAAACGAAAAGACAGGCTCTGAGGGTGTACTAGGGGTATCGTGTACTAAAAATGGGTACAACGCAAAGGGTGTGGGAGAATTACTTGACCAATGTAGCCAATGTAATTATAACAAAAAACACATGTGTAAAACAATGGGTTAATCCTAATGCCTCTTATCATGTAGTAAATCTAACTACACGAATGTAGTCTCACTTGTGGCCTCGGAATGGTCCTAACGCAAGTTTTAGAATCTAAGTGCTACCGGTACACACATCATAGCATAAATGCTTTTCCTACCAATTCTAGGGGCGAACCTCACATATTTGGGGGTGATATTTTTTTAGTGGTACGGTTTTTGTGCTAGTCATATAACTCCTATCCGTGAGACGCTCATTAAGATCAAAGTTTCACTCCTAAATGTTGTAAAAAATTTTAAATTTGGCACTAAAATTGCCCTAACAGGTATTTCTCTCAGTTTTATTACACCTCTACTATCAAACAAACAAAAATCAAGTGCAATTGCATTCTCTAAAGTATCGTACTTTACCCCCCCCCCCCTTACACTTAAGATGAACATTGTCCCCAATGTTCAAATAACAAGATGTAAAAGAAAAAAGTAAAAGAATGAAATCAAATACTCCCCTGATTCGCTCGGTGGATAATGTGGCAACATGGTTAGATCTTCTTCCAAGGTAATGTTGAAGCTCCATGACTAATGCATCGCCATAAGCTTGATTCCACATACATCTCCTTGTCCAAAATAACCTGTTAAACCTGAGAAAACAAACACGAAAACCTGCATAACATCGGCGGGATAAATTCTATATATAAGGATATAATGCTTGTGGAATGATAATTTTGCAGATTCCTGGAGATTATAAGTTAGAGATTTAATAAAAACTTTTTATGAAAACAAAACTTTTAAAATTTTCAGAAAATTAAAACCTGACGCCGTCTGGTTGTAAACCCTGACGCCGTCAGAAATGATCTGACAGAATTCTCATGTTAAGTTTCTGAAAAATTTCTGGAAAAACCTATACCTTACTTCCTGGAAATCCTGCAAAATATCATTATGACTCGATACAAGCATTTGACTCAAACAAATACTAATATGTATGTTAATTTATTATTATTACGATTCATGTTCATTTGTTCTAATAAACCGATTTGGATTTCCCTTACACTTAACTTTTGCAAAATACCTTTATATGTAGTTAAGACGAAGTTAAAAACAAGATAAAGCATTTTCAACAATTAGTTTTGAACATGAATCAATAATAATAAAAATTAAACACACATACGGAAACAAATAAAATCAAACAAACAAATAAATAAACACACAAAGCAAATAAAGCTTGGGTTGCCTCCCAAGAAGCGCTTTTCTTTATTAACGAGTCTTGTAGCTAGACTCAAAGTCATCGTACATTACGTGACTCCATCATCGGTCACGGTTTCTAGGCCATTCTCCTTTGATTCTCTATCAGGATCACTTTCATAGTAAAGGTATTTCGGGTCCTCGAGATCAAAAGGATTATTTTGGTATTTAGAACTAAGCTCCTTAACTTGCTTAAAGAATCCACTTGACAGGTCAAAAGTATCCTTACATCCTCTTCTCACATCATCATCACATAACACGAGTTGAGAACTTAACCCATCGAGCCCTCCATAATCAATCTCCTTGAATTCTCTCATCTTGTAAGGCGTTTGGTATGAGATTTCCCTAATCCCATCGGTGAAAGTCATGATCCCATTGAGCTCGTCCACAACCAAGCTTGTGGCCTTGCAAAAAGGGGCCCCAAAAACAACTTGTGATAACCTGGGATCGATGTACTTTTCGATATTATTGACGATTGCGAAGCTCATAGTGAATGTCATATTTCCTACAAACACCTGTACATCATCATCTATGCCAACGTCATCCATCCCTTTATGAATCATTCCCCATCTGCAAATGTTGTTATAATGAAACAAGGACATCACATTTTTGGGTAAACATGTGTCAATGTAAACATTATAAAAATGCTTGTGACCAATCATGCAAGGTATTTTGAGATTATTCGGATCACGTTGCTTAATTCGGCCAGGCCTTCTATCGTGTAGCCCCCATGCGTTGCAAGTTGCTGATGGTTGATACTCATACACTTCTTCACTGCCATCCTAAAAAATCACTTTCCTAACACCATCGGTAAATAATGCACTACTATCATCCTCATCGAGTATCACTCCCGTTGCGTTTATGAATGGTTTGCCTAGAACAAGGCTAGTTAAGGATGGGCTGATGATAGAGTCCATGTTATTAAATACAGTTAGCTCGATATGAAAGAGGAACTTTTCTATCACAATTGGTACCCTTCTTATTACCCCGATGATATTAGACCCTTCATATTTGACTTGTTCGGTGAAGGCTTCGTTATATAGAGAGAGGGATATTGCATTCATAGAAGAGTTGGGGTTTATGTAGGCATCTTTTATAAACTTTTTCCTAGTGGTGCAAGATATCTTAAAGACCCTGGGAGCGCCATCCTCTATCCTTTCTCCAAATCTCATAGGCAACTTTGCTGTGCCCCTCTCAAGTTCCTCCACCAGGGGGCGGTCTAGCAGTCCTGGGAGCCCATGAGGCATTTCGGATTTCTCTTCCGAGCCCTCCTCATCACTCACCTCGCTTGTACTCGAGTTCTTTGGTGAGTCTAGATAGTCGTCGGGCGCCTCGGTGTTCTTTTCGGGAACTTCACCCTCCATTTCATTGTCCACGTTTTTGGTTGATTGTTGGTCCAGATTGGGTTTAGGAACAGGTATTGTTGTAATGGTGTTCACGACGTGGAGTGGTTTCGAAGGGGTATGAGTATCTCCAGTTTCTTTTCTATTTTGTGATATGTGTTTGAAGAGTTTACTAGGGTGCTTGATTTTTACAGGAGGGGGTGTTTGGTGAGTCACCGTGACAGATTTGATCTCATTAACTCGTGCCAGCTCGCAAGTTGACCTGCCAGCAATGCGATCATTGATAACCTTTAACAGGTTATCAACCCTGTTGTTCATATCAACTTGCTGTTGTCTGAATTGATTCTCAAGTTTGGAGAGCTGTGTTTCTTGAGAGAGAATGAATTTTTGCAGTGATTCCTCGCGATTTTGTCGTTTATGCGTATGCTGGTGAGGATAATGTTCAGACCAGGTGAGTGGGGGAGAGTCATTGAATGATACGCTTCGAGTTTGGTTCCAACTAAAGTCTGGTTTACTCTTCCATGCCTCATACCTATCTTCGGAATTCTTGGGTCCATCATTAGTGGTGAGCCACTTATCTCCCGCCTTATCGATTTGCGAGGATGCGAATTCTTTGAAAGCCTGTTTGGGGAGTTCCATGCAATCATGAGTGTTGTGGGGACCATTACATAATTTACACGAAGAAGTGATTTTGTTCACTTGGCTTTAAGGTTTAGGAGCCTCGTAGGATTTCATAAGAAACTTGACTTGGTCTTCAAGTTCTATGATCCTACGGTCGGAAGTGCTTGAATTGTTCGAAGGCAAAGATATTTCCTTGACCGTTTTATTCAAATCACGGGGATCACTCCAACTTTCGTTGTTATAAAGAGCAAGATCTTCTAGGAGAGCCCATGATTCTTCCGCACTTAGATCACGTAGCTTACCATCGGCCGATTGGTCAATGGTTTGCCTCGTGGAAAGATTGATATGGTCATAGAAGATTTGGACTTGGAGCCAAAGTTCTATGCCATGGTGAGGGACTTTTTGGAGTAAGTCCTTGAATCGAGTCCATGCCTCGTAGAGGGTTTCGCCTTGACGTTGTTGGAACATCAAGATATCATTCCTTAGCTTGGTAGTTCTTCCGGGTGGGAAAAACTGAGCAAGGAAACGAGTGGTGAGATTATCCCAAGAGGTGATGGATCCTGCGGGTAGACGCTCTAGCCACTGACTAGCTTGGTCCCGCAGAGAGAATTGAAAGAGACGCAGTCGGGTCGTCTCTCGAGTGGCAACATCAAGGTCTATGGAATCAATGATTTTGAGAAAGTCCTTGAGATGTTGATTAGGATCTTCAGAACGAAGTCCATGGAATGCGCATCCGCTTTGCACCAACCGGATGATGTCGGATCGCAAGGGAGTGACATTGGCTCCTTGAGTGAGCTCAATGGTGTTTCGATAGCCATGGTGGCTAGGACGGGAGTAGTCTCCTAAGGTACGGGCTCTAGGAGGTTGTGGTGGTTGTTGTGGTGGGTTGTTGGGATTAAGGATATTACCATCTTCCATGATGTCGGATGGTAATGGTTACGAACAAAGAAACGAAGAAAAAAGATAGACTAAAGAAAACCTAAAAAAATAAAATAAAAAATCTCACTAGAAAGGAATCTAGTGAGTAGACCTAATAAAATAAAAATTCAACCTAAACAATAACTATTCCCCGGCAGCGGCTCCAAAAACTTGATGCGTGGTTTTGCAACCTTACAACAGGTTTTACCTCTCGAGGGATCTCAAGAGGCTTACAACCCCACCAGGCAGTGTACCTGACCGATGTAGTATAGTGTAATGGTAAGTACGGGGGATTGATCGTTCTCCACAGGGAATAGTGTTCGTTAGGTATGAAAAACTACTTTAGTAGGTCTAAGGGTGAGGGAAGATTCTTTTTGTGTTTTTATATTTTTTATGAAAGCAAGTAAAATCTCGGGTTTGAAGGAGTGGGCGGAATTAGTTGCTAGTCAACTAACCCAAATTACTACGAATGCAAAGAAAATAAAATAACAGAAAATGAAAAGAGTTGTGAAACTTATGTGGAGAGAAATGTGTTTACTTAGATTTCCTTACTCCCTAACTATCTTTTACCGGTTGATTAGTGTGTATTAATTGCGTGGATGACGGGTGTATTCCTTAATACCAATCGTGGGGTGGCGTACGTACTTCCCCAACTCTATGAGCTCCTACTTCACTCCTATGTCGAGCCGGCTAGGAAGCTCCTAACATGGGATCACTAGAATTCGCTCATGCAATAAATACAACCATAAAATCCTTAGTACGCATTGGTTCATGTTTCTTAAGACGTTCAAGCAAGTTACCGAATAGGAAGTTAGCCAGTTTTCTTAAGCCTAACATAGATAAACAATCATCCAATACAACTAATAACACACTAATAACCAATAATCAATAGCTAGGTTTCATTAGATCTAAGCAAACACAAGATAAATCTAGCCTAGCATGTTAATCAAAAGACAAGAACAAGACATAATCAAACAACACATAGACATATTGATTGATTAAATGATAACTTATCTTCAATTAAACATGGGAGATCCAAGGGTATGAAAACCCTTAAAAATGGCAGAAATTCGTCTTTAGGGTTTCTCCTCACAAAGTTGCACACTAATGACAAAAAATTGCAAAACTATATATAGAGTTTAAGGGCTGACGGCGTCACGTTATAGGACTTGACGCCGTCACCTCGCCGTGTCTAGGGTTCCCGGATGGCCTTCCTGACGCCGTCCCTCTTTAGACCTCCAAAATCCGCTCTGGCTTATCAAAGCTTGACGCCGTCCCTCTTTAGCTTAAACCGTGACGACCTTGATCACTTCAAAGGGTGACGCCGTCAGATTTTTCATGCAAAATTCTCTGGCTTATCATGAGTAATTTTCATATCCACCTTTTTTGCCAAGCCGTGACGCCGTCAAGGGCAATCCCTGACGCCGTCAAAGGTACTTTTTCAGCCGATTTTGAGACTTTGTCGTTTTCTTCACTTTTATGCTCCAAAAACGTCCAAAATGCTTCCTTTTCCAGATTTCTTCTCCAAAGTACCTAAAATGACAAAAGGAACGATTTAGGGCAATATTTGATCAAATAAATACGATTTAGGGCTTAAATGACCCCCTAAAAGCGGTACACTTTTCGCTTCATCACCAAATCATGCATTCATGGCTATTGGCTCCAGTACTGAGGTATCCTTGTGTTCTAAAACATGCATGAAATCATATAATAGTCTTAAAACATTGTGTGATGAGCAAATGCAACAGATAGGTGATCAGGAAGCTAAAATACTTGCTTACACTAATGCTGTTAAGACCTTAGAAGCTCAAATTGTAACTTATCAAAAACAACAATTAACCTTAAATGAAAAGCTTACATTTCAAGCAAATGAAATCTATGAAAAAGATGAAAAGCTTAAAAGATATAGGAGAATTGGAATGAAAGCTGTAAAAGATAAGGAAGAATTGCAGAAAAGAATAGACACATGGACTAAGTCTGCTAAAAATCTGGATAGATTAATAGATTCTGGTATGAGCTCAATTTGCAAAATTGGTCTAGGATATGAAATAAAATCAGATAGTGAGATTTTAAGTTATGAGGAAGAAATGGAAAGAACTGTGTTCACTAGTACAAGTGATGACTTTGCTAGTAAACCTGTATACAATAGATTCTCAAAAACTGACAACTTCAAAGGAGTTCCACCTCCATTAAATGGAGATTACACTCCTCAACTAGAGAAAGAGTTTGATGAGTCTTTGTATGTTTATGGTAAGAAGGGACCTCAAAAGCCTGAAACAAGTATCTCAGATGACAAATCCTGTAAGTATTCTACCTGTCAATCTGATGATAGTGAAGGGTCCATTGGAAATGTCTCTGAACATTCTGAATCAGAACCAAAAGATGTACCAAAAGAGGTGTCTAAGTCTAAACCTGTTAAGATTAGTGAACC
Source organism: Artemisia tridentata subsp. tridentata (assembly GCA_021014915.2). NCBI lineage: Eukaryota > Viridiplantae > Streptophyta > Magnoliopsida > Asterales > Asteraceae > Artemisia > Artemisia tridentata. Next base: position 347,124,650 of record CP139506.1, on the reverse strand, counting down.
AGTCATGTCTGCACCAAAACCTAAAACAGTTGAACCTAGTTGTGTCTCACACATAAAAACTCCTAGGCAACATGTTAAAAGTCAAGAGTCACCCAAGGTTGATAGAATGAAAAGAGAGCTAGGGAAAGGCTACTCTTTTTCCCCAAAAAGATGCTTTGTATGTGGTAGTCTTAGTCATTTAATCAGAGATTGTGATTTTCATGAAAAGAGAATGATAAGAGAAGCTGAGCTTAAGAAACAAAGAAGTGTTAATACTGGAAATGTGATGGCCAAACCAGTGTGGAATAATATAAACAGAGTTAATCATGCAAACCAATTTGTTCCTAGACCAGTACAATTTAATGCTGGTAGATCACATGTTAATTCTGGTAGGACAAATGTTAATACTGGTAGGCAAAATATTAATTCTGTTGGGCCAAAAGTTAATTCTGTTGGGCACAAAATCAATTCTGGGTATGTTAATACATTTAGGCCCAAACAACCAGTTGCAAATAGACCACAGGTGAACAAATTTAATCAAAGAAATAATTTTGCTAAATCACACTCACCTGTGAGGAGACCCATTGTTAAGAATACAGCAAAAATGTCAAACTCTAATGCTGTAAAGGGATATGGGGGGTCTGCTGTTAAGGCCTCAGCATGTTGGTCTTGGGATCCATTTCAGAAAGAACTTACTTATAAATCCCAAAGCAACAGTGGATCATGTTCATATAAGACATACAAATATGTTGATCCACAAGGCAGACCCAAGCCTGCTCAGGCCTGGGTCCTTAAGAGAAACTAATTTCTCTTCTTTATGTGCAGGATCATCCACTCAAGAACATGGGAGATAGAGGCATATTTGATAGTGGATGCTCAGGGCACATGTCTGGTAACAAGGATCACCTAAAAGATTTTGAAGAATTCAAAGGAGGTTCTGTTACTTTTGGAGGTAGCAAAGGCTACATTACTGGTAAAGGTAGAATAGTAGTTGGCAATTTAGAATTTGATAATGTGTCTTTTGTGAAAGAACTTGGGCAATTTAATCTTTTCTCAATATCACAAATTTATGATAAGCAGCATAAGGTGCTTTTTACTGAAACTGAATGTTTTGTGTTGACTTCTGACTTTAAGATGCCTGATGAAAGTCAGATACTCCTAAAAGTCCCAAGACAACACAATATGTACAGCTTTGATATGAAAACACCTGAACCTGCAAAAGGTTTTACCTGTTTGATTGCAAAAGCCACTATTGATGAATCTAAATTGTGGCACAGAAGGCTTGGTCACATCAATTTTAAGAATCTAAACAAACTTGTGAAGAATAACCTAGTTAGAGGCTTACCTTCCAAGGTTTTTAAGAATGACCATACATGTGTTGCTTGTCATAAGGGTAAACAGCATAGGGCTTCATGTAAGGCTAAATTAGAGAGGTTCATCACTAAGCCTTTACACACCTTGCATATGGATCTTTTTGGCCCTACTTCTGTGCAAAGCATAAATCATGCTAGTTATTGCCTTGTCATTACTGATGATTGCACTAGGTTTTGTTGGGTATTCTTTATGTCTAAAAAGGATGAAACCACTGGCTTACTTCAAACTTTCATTAGGAAAATAGAAAACCAGCTTAATCATAAGGTTAAGATTATTAGATCAGATAATGGCACAGAGTTTAAGAATAGAAGCATGCTTGAATTTTGTGGTAACAAGGGAATAAAACAAGAGTATAGTAATGCTAGAACTCTATAACAAAATAGAGTTGCTGAAAGAATGAACAGGACCCTCATTGAGGCAGCTAGGAATATGCTAGCAGACTCACTCTTACCAACCACTTTTTGGGCTGAAGCAGTTAATATTGCTTGCTATATATTTAATAGGGTGAGAGTGACTAAACCTCATAACAAAACTCCTTATGAGCTTTCATTTGACCATAAACCAGTTATTAGTTACATAAAACCTTTTGGTTGCCATGTTACCATTCTAGATACTCTTAGTGTGCTTGGCAAGTTTGAAGGAAAATCTGATGAGGGGTTCTTAGTAGGATATTTGTGGAAAACTAGAAGGGGGGGGGGGGTTGAATAGTTTTACGTCTTTTTAATTAATTACAAAAACCTTGTTTCCTTTTAAAAACTTAGATTATAGTTTATGTGAAAAATATTGCTTGAACAATATTATTAATTATATGTGTATCCTTTTTAGATTTGTTATGAAAGTTTTGTTTTTATGAATGGAGTTTTAAATTGATCTTTATGTGAAATCAAATTCTAAATAATACTAACAAATATATATGCCTATATGTATGAAAGTAATGACGATATAAATAAAGAAGTAAGTAAGGGATGGAAAGATCAAACCGAGACACGAGGGATTTATAGTGGTTCGGCTACAAGGACACCTTCCTTGCCCTACTCCACTCCCCGAGCACCTAGCTCGAGAGTTTTCTTCACTACTTCAACAAGCTCCCTTATGGCGGAGAAAACCTTACACAACTTTCGCTTAAACCAATTTTACGACACAAAGCTAAATGTCGAGTTCTAATCGTAGCTAGAACCAATCTCACGACTTCAATCACAACTTCTTCACGACTTCTTCACAACTTCTTCACTACGGCTTCACAGCTTCTTCACAACGGCTTCACAACTATTTCACGATCTAGCACTACTTATATACTCTTCTACTTCTTCACACCTTCACTACTTACACACCTTAACTTCTTCACAACTTCACTACTTGTATTTCTTTACTCCTTCGCGACTTGTACTTCTTCACTATTTCACTAGTTCTTTACGACGGCTTCACAACTTCTTCACACCGCAACCACTTCACCACTTTACAATACTTCTACACTTCTTCTTTACAACACAACTACTTATACACCTTCTTCACTACTTACACACTACACTAATCTAATCACTTATGTTCAACCTAATATACACACCTTATACACAAATGAATGAATGATTTACAAAGTTTACTAAACTAACAACTTAGGTAACAAGATGATACTAAGTTGTAATACTTCTAGTCTTGTTTGATAGAAGTATTCTTCTTTTGCACTTGGATGGTGGAAGCTTGGATCACTTAGAAACCAATGCTTAAGAATATATGATCAAAGGATTTAGAAAGGATTTAGAAAGATATAAGAAGAGATTTAGAACAGAAGGTTTGGGGTGCAAAAGGTGAGGAAAAAGTCCAGGAATGAACCAGTATTTATAGGCAAAGCTGGGGAGCTGAGGAGCGGGGCGGTCCCCTTAATAATTAAGGGGGCCGCCTAGATAATTAAGGGGGCCGCCCTTATATCCGTTGCCCAGCTTTGTCTTTTTATGGGGAAGGTTTTTCTGAAACATTTTTTCCATTTTTGGTTGAAAATTTGAATTCATAAATTTATTATGGATTAAACATTTTCCTTTAATTTCTAAAAATGATTTTGTAAAAGATATAAAATGTTTGTGTCATTTTATAAAAAATCTAGTGATTAAGAAAATGTTCCTTTGATCATATAATGCATTAAGCATTTGTTTATTCATACCTTAAGTGATTAAGTTGTTAAAATAGATATTTACAACTAAATACTTGTTTACGTCATAATCTTTCGTTTAATGATTTTACATTTTGTGATTATCAAAACGTAGAGATATCGAAAAATATTAATAACTTGTTTAGGCATTATTTATATCAACAATCTCCCCCTTTTTGATGATTACAAAATCTAAACTCATTAAATTAAAAATTAATTTTTGGACAAGTATTTAGTGAGTTTATATCTACTTCTCCCCCTTTTTGTATAATCAAAAAGGTTATGCTGACAAGTTTTAGATACGAAATTTTTTAGAACGAGAACTCCCCCTTGATGTGTGCTCCCCCTCGTTTGAGGGAACCAAGGAATCGAGATATGGAATACTTGCAAGAAAAATATTAGAAGCACAAGCATATATGTGACATAATATGAAATATAAGAGCAACAAGCATATCAATCAAATATTAAGGACATGAAACAAAACATACATTAATTCAAAGTGATTATGTGAAAAACATAATCATTGATACAACATTTATTATTCTTAGAGCATACAATAAGTAGAAAATTCTAATTTGCCAAAGAGAGCCATCGGACTTGCTTGCAACAAAAAAGCTTGAACTATTTTGTTTGAGAAACAAGAAAAATAAGCATATAGTATGCTTGGATTGTTGATGGTGGAGTGTTTGGAATGGAGGTGGTTGAGTGAGGGTAAGAATGTTGGATTAATGGAGGTATATTTTTGGGTGCATAGATGTTGGAGAGTTTGGTGGTGGAGAGATTGGAGGTGAAGAGTTTGGAGCGGAACATGTTGATTGAGGGTTTTGATGTTGTTCAAGTGAGGGTGTTGGATGAGATCTAGTGAGAAGATACTCAATCCAAGTGAAGTGCTCATTCAATGCAATGGTTTGTTTTTGGAGAAAGATGCAACAAGGACAATTGTTGACATGTTTCTCAACTTGATTCAAGTTGTGGGGTGATAAGGGAGAGCTAGATGAAGGTTGATCTAAGTTGCGTTGAGCAAGAAGAGCACTAAGCTCATGGGCTTCCTTGAGTTCTTCAATGAACTTCAAGTGTTCGGAGGAAGGTGATGATGGTGGAGTGTGGTTGTTATTTGGGATGGATGTTTGGACATGCAACATAGGAGTAACATGTGAATTGGTAGGAGGTGGTGGTGATACTCTTGGTGGTGGAGACATTTGTGAGCTTGGGTAATCATGAGTGGATGAGGATGGAGATATGGAAGAAGAGGATATTCCAAGAGTGGTGAGTGTTTTGGATGATACATTGGTAGGTTGAATAAGATGTGAGGTGTTGTGAGTGAGATTGGGATTATTTTTTTGGGATTGATCATGCTCTTCATATGAATCATATGGGTGAGATGAAGGTGTATTTTTGGGAGCAAGGATGGATGATTGGTTATGTTTGTGAAAGGGTTCATTAGGGTGAGCATGAGGCTTAGGTGTTGGTTGATTTGGAACAACATCATTTGTTGAGTTGGAATTATGACAAGTGTCAAGCTTTCTTCTCCAAACGGGCCTTACAGAGATTTTAGCAACTCATGAAGGCTTGGATCTTGGGTTGTTAGGAGATGAAATGTTTGGATGGATGAGCATTAATGATGGAGAAGGGTATTTATAGTGTAAGAATGATGTGGTCGAGGAAGATAAATTTTGGTGGGTGGTTTAGGACAAAATATGTTTGTGAATTTTGGGAAGTTTAGGATGAAATGGGCTAAAAAGTGAAAAAAAAAAACAGTAACCCCGACAATCAGATGGCCGGTCCCCTTAAATATTAAGGGGGCCGCCTAATGAATTAAGGGGGCGCCCATCTGTTGATTCCCAGGTTGCCAGAAATGGGTTTTTGGCAGAAAATTTTTAGAAAAGGTTGTATTTTTAGGTTTAGTTTCAAGCAAGTCCAACAATTTGAGGTAATTTAGCATTTAATAATTTATGTATGCAAAGCATATTTATTAACGACATTAAGCATTTTTATCTAGCATGCAACCTACTCATTAAGCAAGTAATATATTTATATGGACAAGAAAACAATACATAACACCAAGTAATTCATAATATCATTTTTAGGAAGATTGATGAGCTAGTTAATTAATCCTAATGAGTGTCTATGTGCAAAGGAATGGGGAGTTGTGATAGCATGGACTTCTAGACCTGTACCAAGCGAGATCTTAATGGGTAAACCATGGTTTTTCAGATTCGATTTAGTTCACTTATAAATGTCATATACACAAATATAGATGATAGATATGAGATCACCATGCATGATTTAAATAAGCGTTTTAGCATTATTCAACAATGTTTGAGAGTAGGTTTTTATGTGGACGTGAAAAATATTTTAAATAAATAGATTTGGTTTTATTTCAAAATATTTTTATGAGGAAAGAAAATAAAATTTTCAATCTTTGGCTTTGATAAAAACATTATTATGGACAAAATTTGGGAAGAAAGGTGGGATGGTAAAACATGTTAGATAGAAAGGTGATATAATCTTTTGAAAAATCATTTTTCCAAAATGTGAAGTTTTTGCATATTTAAAAACAAATATCATTAATCATAGATTAAAGAAAAATGGTTGTAAAAGAACTCATGCTCAAGGGAATTGGTTAAGGCTATTGTCACATGCTACCCCTTTCTACATATCCTGTGATCATAAGAAAGTGATGACTAAATTCTATATGTTTGATGCGAGAATGGGATATATGCTAATATGGCTCCTTTGATTACACACATTATCTAACTTAATGCCATAGTCTATAAGAGTTTGCTTCATCTATGGGTTATATTGTGATACATCTAATCCTACTTCTATGTTGACAATTAATCCACTTTACTTGCTTTATCTAAATAAGTTCTCTACTAGTAGACATGGAAGATTTCCATATTCAATTTGAGAAGGCTAAATGAGTTTGACAGTGAATACTTCATTTAATACTTAGGGGGCTAACTAAAGGGTTTCTAGTTTATTAAATCGTAAAACGGATATAACTAAAAGTGTAAAGGCAATGCAACCTATCAAACTAAGCATATCCTATGGCAATGACTTATAAGACTATATGTATGAAGTAACTACCCATGAAATTTAAAAAGAGAACGTACCTTATGTCCAACTTTTCTTCGTAATATCCAGGATGGTAAACGAAGTTGTGAATGATAGATGAGTCTTCAAGATAACCAAGGTATGAAAGTATATCATAGCAAGCTTCTAACGCCTTATTAGACCAAAACGGCTTGACCCGAACATGTCTTGTACTTGACTCATTTGATGTCTTAGTCTTGATGCATATAACGTCTTTTGTTGAGACTTTCACATCTTCATTGCAACCACATCATGCCTTTTCAACAAGTACTTTTTGATTTGGATTTATAGATTTTTCAAAATCTCCGATTAAGTAGTAGAGATAACTTCATTAATTCTTCAATAGCCGCACCATTAATATTCCACTACGTCATTAGCTATTTCTTGAGATGGATTATCATGTGAGATATTGAGTGTGATTCAAGATTAGATAATTCATTTGTCTTCACGCGCACGTTTCGAATGTGAGTAGGTTGACGTAAGATTGAGTTTCTTCCCTTTGTGCGTTTATCACCTAATCAAGTAAAACAGCTTGGTACCCTGATTCTTATGGGTCCGAGATGGTTAGTTGAGAACACCCATTGCATTTGTATGCACATGGTGAGGATGTCGCCAAGAAGTACAAGAATTCCTTAACAGTTTGTTTTAATGTACAAACAATGGATTTCCTGACTTATATTATTTATAATCATTGTAAATAACCTTATTTCTAAGTTTTTCTACTAGGTTTTACAAATTTAATTTGTTTTGATTTACTTGTTGATGAGTTATCCGAACTAAATCCTAAACCGGTTTTATCTTCGAATGGCTTTTGACAACTTAGTAGGTATTTAAGAGATTTGGAGCTTTCTTCAAATTTAGCTAGTATTTTTGCTCTTTCATTTAATCTTTTAATTTCATGCTTATATTCTTGACATGTTTTGCATCCTAGATCAATTTCAATATTACTTTCAAGTCTAGACATTTTATCTTCTAAAATTATTTCTTTTTCAAAATTACTTTCAAAAGTTTTTGATGATTCATGTTTAGAAATGGTTTTTAGATCTATGTTGCAAAAATGTTTAAACTCATTTTCTAATTTTGAAAAATCTAAAATGAATTGATCATAGCAAAAATGTTCGGTTTCGGATTGTACCTTATCTGGAGTTTTATCTAATTTGCATTCTTCACATACCGGATAGTAATCTTCTTCTTCGTCTGTGTCACTCCATGATTTTGAATTGAGTTCACTTCGGAGTTGATCCATGTAGTCTTCATCATTAATACCTTCATTAAAAACATTTGAACTAGTAACACATGTATCTATTTTATCTAAATGTTTATCTATTAAATTTTTTAGGACAACTAATTCATGTACAAGATCAAATTCCTCATCTTTGGCTTGACATTTTTCTTGACGAAAGTTTAAGAGACTTTTCCAAATATCATTAGCCGTTTGACAGAAGAATATTTTTTTATATTCAACTTTCGGCAAGGCTTTATAAATAATTATTTTAGCTTTATTATTTTTGTCATTCTTTGTTTTGAAATAATCATTTTGACTTTCAAAATCCGTTTTAGTTGGTTGAAAATCACCAATCGAAATGACATGCCAAAGATCTAGATCAATTGATTTCACATAATTTTCAAATTTATTTTTCCATTCAAGAAAGCTATAATTTTCAAATAGTGGTGGTTTATGCATAGATTGCCCTTCTAAATATTTTTCCGATTCCATAGATCGATTTAAGTTTTAAAATACAATATATTTTAAAAATCTTGTTTAACATGGCTCTTGATACCAATTGTGGAAAACTAGAAGGGGGGGGGGGTTGAATAGTTTTACGTCTTTTTAATTAATTACAAAAACCTTGTTTCCTTTTAAAAACTTAGATTATAGTTTATGTGAAAAATATTGCTTGAACAATATTATTAATTATATGTGTATCCTTTTTAGATTTGTTATGAAAGTTTTGTTTTTATGAATGGAGTTTTAAATTGATCTTTATGTGAAATCAAATTCTAAATAATACTAACAATTATGTATGCCTATATGTATGAAAGTAATGACGATATAAATAAAGAAGTAAGTAAGGGATGGAAAGATCAAACCGAGACACGAGGGATTTATAGTGGTTCGGCTACAAGGACACCTTCCTTGCCCTACTCCACTCCCCGAGCACCTAGCTTGAGAGTTTTCTTCACTACTTCAACAAGCTCCCTTATGGCGGAGAAAACCTTACACAACTTTTGCTTACACCAATTTTACGACACAAAGCTAAATGTCGAGTTCTAATCGTAGCTAGAACCAATCTCACAACTTCAATCACAACTTCTTCACGACTTCTTCACGACTTCTTCACAACTTCTTCACTACGGCTTCACAGCTTCTTCACAACGGCTTCACAACTATTTCACGATCTAGCACTACTTATATACTCTTCTACTTCTTCACACCTTCACTACTTACACACCTTAACTTCTTCACAACTTCACTACTTGTATTTCTTTACTCCTTCGCGACTTGTACTTCTTCACTATTTCACGACTTCTTTACGACGGCTTCACAACTTCTTCACACAACAACTACTTCACCACTTTACAATACTTCTACACTTCTTCTTTACAACACAACTACTTATACACCTTCTTCACTACTTACACACTACACTAATCTAATCACTTATGTTCAACCTAATATACACACCTTATACACAAATGAATGAATGATTTACAAAGTTTACTAAACTAACAACTTAGGTAACAAGATGATACTAAGTTGTAATACTTCTAGTCTTGTTTGATAGAAGTATTATTCTTTTGCACTTGGATGGTGGAAGCTTGGATCACTTAGAAACCAATGCTTAAGAATATAATATCAAAGGATTTAGAAAGGATTTAGAAAGATATAAGAAGAGATTTAGAACAGAAGGTTTGGGGTGCAAAAGGTGAGGAAAAAGTCCAGGAATGAACCAGTATTTATAGGCAAAGCTGGGGAGCTGAGGAGCGGGCCGGTCCCCTTAAATAGGGGGCCGGTCCCCTTAATAATTAAGGGGGCCGCCTAGATAATTAAGGGTGCCACCCCTTATATCCGTTGCCCAGCTTTGTCTTTTTGTGGGGAAGGTTTTTCTGGAACATTTTTGCCATTTTTGGTTGAAAATTTGAATTCATAAATTTATTATGGATTAAACATTTTCCTTTAATTTCTAAAAATGATTTTGTAAAAGATATAAAATGTTTGTGTCATTTTATAAAAAATCTAGTGATTAAGAAAATGTTCCTTTGATCATATAATGCATTAAGCATTTGTTTATTCATACCTTAAGTGATTAAGTTGTTAAAATAGATATTTACAACTAAATACTTGTTTACATTATAATCTTTCGTTTAATGATTTTACATTTTGTGATTATCAAAACGTAGAGATATCGAAAAATATTAATAACGTGTTTAGGCATTATTTATATCAACAATATTCATTAAGTAGTAAAGCCTTTAGGGTATACAACTTAGTGACAAAAAGGGTAGAAGAGAATCTCTATGTTGACTTTCTTGAGGAGAAACCTAATGTGAAAGGAATAGGTTATAGATAGATGTTTGATATTGATTATCTGACTGATTCTATGAATTATATTCCTGTTTCTGTGGAGAATCAAGCTAACCCTCATGCAGGTTCCAAAGAAGTAACTAACAATGCAGGTACTCAAGTTGCTTCTGATGCAAATGCTTCTGAGCAAGAAGAGGAGAATGAGGAACTCATTGTTGTTCCTACAACAGCAGTCAAGCTTGATGGTGGCACAAAGAAATCTTCTACAACTTCAAAGAAGAAGGAGACTGTTACCTAGCCTCAAGCACAAGGGAAAGAGGCTTCTCTTACACAAGTTTCAGAAGATGTTCTATCTTTTAGAGATGAATTGAATGTACTGGCTGAAAAGCATCTTGGAAAGAAGGCTACCAGTACTTCCTCAATTAAGTCTGGTGGTGACTTAGTTAATTCTGCTGAGCATGATCCTACTTCCACTGATGTTTTTGATGATTCTGAGATGCCAGAGCTTGAAGTCTTTGACAAGCCAAGTGAAGGGATCATTGATGAAGCTTCTTATGATGATGCAGGAGTGATTACTGATTTCAATAACTTACCCACAGAAGTGGATGTAAGTCCAGCTCCTACACTTAGGATTCACAATATTCATCCACAAAGTCAGATAATTGGTGATACTAAGTCATCAGTTCAAACTAGAAGTAAAGTGCAGAAACAGTCAGAAGCTCATGCACTTTTCAGTTTTGTTAAGAAGCAGCAAAGGAACAATCACAAAGATCATCAACACTATCTTTTTGCATGTTTTCTTTCTCAAAAGGAACCTTCCAAAGTTTCTAAAGCATTAACAGATGAAAGTTGGGTGGAGGCAATGCAAGAAGAGTTGTTGCAGTTTAAGTTGCAAAAGGTCTGGGTTCTCGTAGATCTACCACATGGAGCAAAAGTAATTGGCACAAAGTGGGTCTTCAGAAACAAGAAGGATGAAAGAGGAGTAGTGGTCAGAAATAAGGCAAGATTGGTGGCCCAAGGATACAGACAAGGGGAAGGGATAGACTATGTGGGAAACTAGAAGGGGGGTTGAATAGTTTACCGGTTTAAAAAAAAAAAAAACTTCTTTTAAAAATCTTGTTTTAAAAGTTGGTTATTGGAAACTTTGATTCGAACTCTATGTGTAATCAATCAACACCAATATGAACTACAAACTAAGCTACGTAATAATAACAAATAAAAGTAAAGAGTAGAGTTGGAAAGATCAAACCGAGACAGAGGATTTATAGTGGTTCGGCTACGAAGCTCTTCTTCGCCCTACTTCACTCCCCGAGTACCACACTCGAGAGTTTCAAACACTATATCAACAACCTCCCTTCAGGCGGAGAAAACCGTACACGTCGCTTATCCTATTACCGACACTAAGCTAGATGTCGAGTGCTAATCTTAGCTAGCACCAATCTACCAAGGTCCACGTGACCAAACACTCAAGCCCAGTGGCTTCAAGAGATCACCAAGATCTCAACACGATCACAATGATCAACACTCACTTCACTCTACTCGACTAACACTAACCTAATGACCCTTGATCTTCTTGATCAATCACACAAGCTCAATGGCTTCAAGAGATGTTCACTATCTCTATAGATCACACTTGATCTTCACTCTTACTCACAAAAAGAAAATAAACTTGATGTATGCTAAGACACAACAAGATTGTAACAAGTGTTACAAAAACCTATCAACTATAACTCTAGTATCTTCTTGATTACTTGAGTTATTCTCTTGCTAATGAAGAGGGATGACAACACCTTGTATCAACTTGGATACTTGTGTTCTTCTCTTGCTAGTGAAGAGGTATGAAGAGGATCACTTGAAGGATGATTGGATCACTCTTGAAACAAAGAAAAACTAATCTAAATGACCCTAAGAAGTGAAAGGTGTGAGAGGATTTGACTAAGGGATTTTTCTGTGTGTGAAGGGTGCCTAAAACTGTGAAAGTGGTGGGTATTTATAGGCAAAGAAAATCTGAACGTTACAATTCAAAATGGTACGGACGGCTCCATTAAATGACCCACGGCTCCGTTAAATTTAACGGTACCGTGGAGCCGTGGTAGACTAGGACGCTCCAAATTTTGTCTTTTCTGGTGAAAACTTATTTGGGGAAGGTTGGAGCTGATTTTGGGGGAAAAATAGCTGTTGTGATTTTCAAACATATTTTTCCATTAAAACATTTCTTAATATTTCAAAAATAATTTGTCATGTGTATTTTTGAAAAAATGTTTTGTCCCATTTAAAATGTGAATTTTCAAAACATGAATTCACTTCTTTGATCACTAGTACAAGTTGTAACTTTGTTCAAGAGTGATTTGCGTAGAAACGGGATCTTCCGATTAAAAACTTGTTAACGTTAATTTTAACATAACGTGAGTTCACATTTTGTCATCCTCAAAACGTGAAGTAATCGAAAGATATAAATAACATTTTTAGAACATTATTTGCATCAACAATCTCCCCCTTTTTGATGATGACAAAATATTAACTCATTTTAGGTTAAAATTAGTTTTAACAAGTTTTTAATGAGTTTACTCCCATTTCTCCCCCTTTTTATCAAATCAAAAAGGTGGTTAAGGCTCCCCCTTGATGTGTACTCCCCCTCATTTGGAGAACACAAAGGAATCGAGCAATGGTTCGTGCTACAAAACAAGGTTAGACGGCAAATAAACAATATCTAACAAGTAGCACATAAGACAAATATCCAACCACAATAAAAGGATTATGGCTAAGTAGCCAAAATGAAAAGCCCATTACATAAACATAAGATAAATGTCATACATAAGTATGACTACAATAGGAAAGCAAATTAAACTAACAAGAAGACACATAAACATCTAAAGTAACATGAGGCTTCTAGATTTGCTTCCAACTTTAAAAGGTTCCTAATCATTTATTGGAGGGACTAAACATAACCATGTTTAGTTAGGGCTATTGTGTGGTGGAGGTGGTGGAAGGATGATGGGTCCTATGGGTGGTGTGAGGAGGTGTTCTAGGTATGAAAACCTAAAGCTAAGCTCATCTCTAAGGTTCATGATGAGTTCAAGGTTGTAGTTGCAACAAGGGCAACTCAAGGTGTGTGAGTGAAGGGGATACATGATTGGATAACCCATTAAGGGTTGAAGTGATGGTGATAGTGAAGGTGATGATGTGTTGCTCCCAAATTCAAAGGGAGTGTTTGGTGAAAGGGTGAGGGTGAGAGTTAGAGGTTGTGGTGATGTTGAAAGTGATGAGGGTGTTGTGTTAGTTCCCAATTCAAGGGAAGTTGATGGTGATGAGTTGAGTGTCAAGGCTAAAGGATGAATGGGACTAGGTGGAGATGAGTGTGTGTTGAGTCTTGTTGTGGAGGATGATGATGTGGGTTTGATAGAGGTTGCCTTGGATGGAGCTAGGGGTGTAGTGAAGGAAGATGATGATTTGGTAGAGGTTATGGGTGTGTGGGTTTCATCTTCATCATCCAAGGTGAGATCAATGAAGGCAATGTCATTGGTGAGAGGTTTAGTTGATGATTGAGGTGTGTCAATACTCTTGATCCATTGATCAACTAGAGTAGTTTGGTTGGATGGTTTGATGTTGAATCTAGGTTTCTTGAATACTCTTGATCCCATGATGGTGATATGGTGAGTGTGAAGGTGTAAGGATGGGTGTAAGGATGGCAATGCATAATGTTAGCTTAAATAGCCAAAACATAAGCATGCAAGTTTGAAATGTTGGATTTGGGGATTTGGGTGCATGGGAATCAGGTTTTGTTTGCAGATTTTCTGGAAAAGATAGTCAAAAAGTGGAAGAGAATAGCAGTTTTCGTCTTCCAGAGGCACGGCACCACTAAATTTAGTGGAGCCGTGGCCTATTTAATGGAGCCGTGGGCTCTTTTGACCTTCTTTCCAGGTCTGCAGGTTTTAGGCAGCCTAAATGGGGAAATTTCTGGGGAATCCATTGGCTGCAAATCTCAAAGCCTCAAATTACTAAACACATAGAATTCCTAAAGCTAGTTTCAACTAGCAACTAACATGATCATGTGATCATCTATGTATTTAGGCAACTATTAAGCATGCATGAATTCAAGCATTTTTAACATCTAGTGCATGTAATAAAATAAGCTAACATGCATGATTTAGGCAAGATAAACCAACATGAGAATTAATTAACAAGAGAATTAATCATGTTAAAAGGAAACACATCAAGCAAGTTAATGTATTAGGCAACAATGCCACAAACTATTAGTAGTATTTTAATCATAATACTTATATTAATAATACTACTTAAGTTATTTCCATCTAATCCTTTCTTTTCCCTAACTTCTTAATTTTGTTCCCAAGCCCTTTGATCGCCTTGCCGATGGACTTGAATCCCCCGATAGTTTGCTCATGCATATCCACTTGTCTATTGTACATTGTGGTTTGCCTTCTCATCATGTGGGATAGATTTACCATCCTATTTTCGAGGTCGGTTGTACGTCGAAATGATGAGGTATCAAGATTACGAAAGTAGGTGTCGGGAGAAGGGATTTGATTACTAGAAGTTCCTTCTTCGTTCACCTCATCATCGTCCTCATCCATGGGTTCAGATGATGATTCGTGACTGAAGGAGGAGGATGAATGGGGAATATCGGAAGTGGATTTACGACCACGTTTAGACCCTTTGTCCTTACGTTGCTTTGTGCGACGTTGTGGTCCACCAAGTGGGTGCATAACCGGATTGACTAGGACATAGTCGACACTTTAAAGATGTGGGAAATGTTCCATGACCCACCTAAATAAACGAGTAAGCAACATGCCGTATGGCATGAGCTCATCGGACCGACGATGAATGTTGGCCATCCGTTTGACCATGTAGTATGCGAGGTTGAATGGTTCCTCGATACTAAGACAGTAGAGCATAAGGGCAAGACTTGCCGATACGTGATCACGGTTGCCCGCAAGGCTTAACACATTTTCACGTAGAAGAAGTTCCCAACTTCTAAGGTCGGGACGGAGTTCCCTGAGGTAGATTTTGGATGGGTCGAGAAAGACAACGGATCCATCACGTTTTTGGTACGTGTTGGCGACTCGAGGAATTTGGATAATTTGTTTGATTACTTCAATGTCGGGAATTTGGGTACTATTGGCACCTTCTATCTCAACATTGTAGTAAAGAGACTCTAGAGAATGGTCGTTGGTGTATGCACACTGACCATATGAGGGAACACCAAGAATTTCACCAAACTGAGTGACAGACAGGGTGATATTTTGGTGTCGAATCAAAAAGTCAAGAAAGACGTTTCCGTCAGAGTCAGTGTAGGTACGAACACGACTGTAAAATTCGAGAACGAAAAGGGGACATATTTGATCGTTTATTGTGTATAAACAATCGAACCGAATAGAAGGGAAACAAGCACTGACTCTGTCTGACATGACATAAAGTGCATCGACTACACGCCCTTCGTGTATGTATCGTGTTAGCACTTTGGCAAAATAAGCCTTTTGTTCATCAGTGATGTTTGGGTTTTCAAGTGTTTCAATGATGTAATTTCAGGTTAATTGATAATCATTCCGAGGCATTATTGTCTACAAAAAAAATTTTATATTTGTTAGTTTGTTGCATTTTAATGATTACACTTCTAGTATGTGTGCCTAAATGCAAACAATGTGGAGGTGCGGCAATCTCGACTCTAAAATTATCCTAAAGAGATTACCCAAACGCTCCTAACTTCACTTTTGCTCAATCAAATATGTCGAACAATACATATCAATTATGTACTTCGAGCCATATTTGAGAGTTCATGTATGCATGCAAAAACGTTTTTAATTTGCATCAACAATGTATGAAAAAGGTTTCATGATCCTAGACTTGTGATGTTTTTTGAAAAATGATCGAATTGGGGTGTTTGGCAAATGCCTCAACATGGTGCCAACAAGCTTTAAGATTGAAAAGCTTTAATGCAGAACGTTCCTAATCCAATTTTAATCATCCTAAACATGATTTCATTACAAATAATCAATCATAATCCGAATTTAGTGATTAATTTCGGATTAGGTTTTGCAACATAAATGGGTTTTTGGAAATCCTAGGTTTAGGGAATCATGTGAATACTACATTGTCTAATCCTAGTCTTAATTTCACAAGGGTTTAACTAATTTTGAAAATCCCCAATTCGGATTTATACTCAAGAACAAACCCTAGACTCAAATTAAATGAAATTAAGAGTGATTTACTTACAATTAGTGATGTTGTGATTAAGATTTGTTGATTCCAATGCCTCAATCTTGATTTGCAAGAGTTTAGTTGAATTATGGTGTTATGGTTCGATTTTGACAGTAAGTGGAAGTGGTTTTGTGTGTTTGGAAAACTTGTGCAGAAGAAAAGAGTAACTGGGCGCGTTTTTCAGATGCACGGCTCCACGGTTCCACTAAACATTAGTGGAGCCGTGGCTCTTTAGTGGAGCCGTATGTCTGATGGTCCAGTTTTTCTTCTGTTTTGACTTTTGGCTGATTAATCTTACTTATTTAGTAAGACTTTTTGACATGAGGAAAAAGTTTATACCTAATAAACTTTTTGACGAAAGATGATTAAATGGGATGACCGGAAATGACCTTAGTGTTTCCGAGGAAATTGACTAAGATGTCATTGGATGAGGATTTACTTCTAGTATTTCCCGTGAAATAAATAGAAGTTATGAGTTGTGTTTAGGAGGATGACTATAATATTTCCCATGAAATATTTAATTAGTCGGAGTACGTGACACAAGGAATGACTAGATATTTCCCGTGAAATATTCATGAGTCATGTGACGAGTGAAAGATATGACTTAAAAAGTCATGAGCGATTTGTAGAGAATGACTTCAATGTTTCCCGCGAAACTTTCGAGAGGTTATAGAAGGGATGAAAAGTTATGAGGTATGACGTAACAGATGACTTTAATATTTCCGAAGGAATATTCAAATAGTCATGAGCGGGATGACAGGGATGACTTGAAAAGTCATATGACGAGATACGAGGAATGACGTTAATATTTCCAGTGAAATATTACGAAGTCATGGGATGAGGCTTAGGGAATGACTTGAAATTTCCAATGAAATATTCAAGAGTCATGAGTCGAGAATAAGATGGATGTGTGAGATGACTTCAATATTTCCGGAGAAATATTCAAATAGTCATAAGAGGGGATGAAAGGTTATAAGGTATGACGCGAGGGATGACTTTAATATTTCCATAGAGATATTGAAATAGTCATGAGCGGGATATGAGGAATGACTTGAAAAGTCATATGATGAGACGTGAGAGATGACATTAATAATTCCAATGGAGTATTAAGAGGTCATTTGACGAGAATGTAAAGGTTAAGGTGAGAAGAAATACTTTTCAAAGAAAAGATTTCTCTTTCGACGTTATCATGACGGAGGAGATGTCTTTCTGCGTGGAGATGACGTACTTCGACGAGCTTCGTTCATGAGCAAACTATAGGGTTCCCGGACAAGTCTAATGGCATCTTGACTGCTACTCTTCACAGGGAGTTGTTTCATCTATAGTGTTTGTTGTCATGCCTTTCCGGCGCTTGCGTACTTGGTTTCGGTCGTGGTGACAATAAGAGTAGTTTGTTTCTTGGGGAACCAAGATGTTTGTTAATCAACCTATGAAGGTACAAACATTACTCATTATGTTTCAACCCACATTAACTCTCACATTATCAGAGTTGGTATAGAAACATTTTCTACATCAATCTCCTCAAGATATCGTAATCTCAAGTGTATAGTATCTTTAATGTATGGTATGATACATTAAACACTTTGATGTAAGAAGTTTTGGGATACTTCTTACAAGTGGGCACAAAGCCAACACTATTCATGATAATGGACCTACTTGCCGTTAGGTAAACTACTTTACCTATTATGCCCCTAACCTAGTTATATCCGTGCACTCACCTTCTTCGTCTCTTGTGAGTTTCGCATTTGCGGATATGGGCGTTATTGTCAATAAAGACTATTACTTAAACTATGTATGTTAAACGAGCTCAACCCGAGCTTGAATTTTAACTTAAAGCTTAATTAGTGTTCGAGCTTAAGATTAACTTAAAGCTTAATCAATGTAACTTTCACGACGTTGAGGTTCATACAACTACCCGCGCCCTTGGGTCTTCTCTGCCAAGGGTTGCGTTGGTTTTTCTTTTAACCACTTTTTACATCTTTAGCTTATTTTATTATTTTGCTTTTAAACTGATTATTCCAATAAGCTGTGTTCGGTTTCTTATTTTTCCTAGGATCTTCATAGCTCAAAGCACTTTTCTGTAATTTTTCATAATTTTTCACCTTTGTTTGATATTTTTTATATATTTTTCATTTCAAAAGTGTTTTAAATTCAAAAAAAATAAAATAAAAGTAAAAAAAATACAAATCTTTTTTCTAAAATTCTTTTTTATCATTTAGGATGTGTAGGTACCAAATTTGCACTTCTAGAGTAGTTTTTTAAGATTTTGATTTTTCGAGCCCGTTTTAAGGCTCGTTTTTAGTTTTAATTGCGTTTTTGGTAATTTTTGCTTTGCTTTATCTTTTTCTATGCTTATTAATTACTTTTTAGTTTATGTTTCATATTTTTAGTCACAATCACAAAAATTCTTCAATTATGGTTTTCGTGGTCATGGGGTTAGCATGTGTGAAGGCATATTCTTCGAAGAAGTCGCAAAGAAAGGAACACGAATGGGAGAAGTTACTTGGAGATCTTGAAACATTGTGATCGCGGATCGTCAAAGTCTCCTTCTTGGATATTTTAGTTCACCCGAACTGGAATCGAATGAACCCGACCCGAGTTGACCCAAACCCGGCCATTAAAGAGGGTCGGGTTTGGGTATATTTTTTTTACCCTCAACTCGAGTTGACCCGACTCGATTGAAGCCAAACCCGATCCGACTAACACCCCTACCTACAACTTGTCCATAGATAATTGCTCATTGCAAAATACCCACACAAATGATAAGATGGGTGAAGTCATGGGTATATATTCACCCACAAAATACCCACATTAACTCACCCACCGATAAAAAGGATATTTGTATTTCGTGGGTAAATAACATTTACCCACTAAATTACCCATAAATATAGCCACAAGAACTCACGATGTGGGTAATATGTGGGGAATGTTTTGGCGCCAATTATTTTCCCACTAAATTACCCACAAATATATTTATGTGGCTATTTGTGTGGGTAAATCCGTGGGAAATTCGAGGGAAAATAAAATCGACTTTGGAAGTCACTGATCGTGGGTAACGGGTGGGAATTAGGTGGGTAAATTCCCTCCAAAGGATGAGTGTGGGTAATTTTCATGGGTATTCCATCAGATTCTTGTAGTGTATCTCATACATATAGTATACATAAGTTTAAAGGGATACTTAATTTAGGCAAGATTAAATATGTGCAAGGAAGAGAACTTGATTCACTCATCAATGCTTAATTCAAACTTGTCACGCATGATCTTCAAGCGATCATCGAACATTTCTGGACAAGATGAATTTGGCATGATGAGATGTGAATAGAGTTTCTGTGTTATAGTGCCTACCATGTTAGATTCTAACTACACTATTTCATGCCAAACATTACTACTAACAAAGGGTGTTTTAAGAAAGCGTACCTGTGCCTGAGGTGTTAGCTCTTAAAACTAGAAGACTAGGGTACCTTTGTTGAATGTTAAGCATGAAAGACACGACTTGACAATTGCGTCACTGGATATGCTTGATAATGCATCATACTCCTTTTGTTAGACTCCAAAGTTTATTTACACTCATGTTTTCCTAGCAAAACAAATGTTCAAACATCTGGTCCCCAATATCTCATGGGTCCAAAGTTGTTAGAGTTAAACATCCTACGCATTTGTTGCGTTAGTTTAGGATGTGAGAATGGAGGACACATTTCCCATGGTAAGTAACTTTGTGGTGGACGATCATTCCAAGTTACGGGAAAGTTACTTGGATGATTTTGTCTTCTAAAGTTACCTCTCGGTAGAGGAGTTCTAGACCGAGGTTTGGGAGAGTTTACCTTTCTAGGTGGAGGAGTAGTTGACCTAGTGTCTCGCTTTACAAATCCATTTTCAGGAGATGACAATGGTTTGTTAAAGCCTTTGGTTTCCTCTCTACTTGGAGTAGACACTCTAGTTCTATTTACAACTACTTGACTTGGTTTAGGACTTAAGTTACTTTTCAGAATTGACCCAGTTTTGTCCTCAGCACCACATGGTACCACGGTACCACTAAATTTAGTGGTGCCGTCTGTATCTTTAATGGTGCCGTCACCTTCAGACATGGACTTTTCAGGCATTACAAATTTCACTTGTTTAGTACCACTTGTAGAAGCCTGATTTGGGTCAAATCCTAAACCCGAATGGTCATGTTCACTATATCTAATATTTTCAAGTATATCATTAAGCTTTTTAGTTCCTTCATCAAACTTAATGATTCTTAAAGCATTTTCTTTAAGTTTTTCATTTTCTACTTGAAGACTAATACATGACCCGCATCCTACGTCTACTTCCTTGTTTTTCTCAAGTCTCTTGACTTGATCATTTAGTTCTAAGACTTGTAGTTCTAGTTCTTTTAATTTTAATTTTAGCTTTGTGTTTCTACCTAAGATCTTAGTACTAACTACGCATAGTTTTTTGTATTCGTCATGTAATTCACTGTCATCTACTGACGAATTATTATCACTATAATAAGAAGAGTCGGATTGTACCTCGTTAGAAGCTTGAGCCATTAAGCATGTTTCATCGTTAGGCTTCTTCTCTTCTTCTTCACCGCTATCACTCCAAGAACCTCCTACAAAGGCTCTTTGGTTGTTGGATTTTGGTGGCTTAGGACATTCTCCTATGAAGTGATTAGGATCTCCGCATCTAAAGCATCTCCTATCACTTGTCCCTTTTCTTTCATCATGATTTCTTTGGGATGACTTCTTCTCATCGCGAGATTGTCTAGGAAATCTACCTTTCCTCCTAAAGAACTTTCTAAAGTTCCTAACGGCTAGTGCGTACTCTTCATCTTCACTACCGGAACTCGAACATTCCTCATCACTAGACTCCTTCTTGGCTTTTAATGCTAGAGATCTAACTCTCTCACTTTTGCCTTTGACAATGTCGGAATCCTTCTTGATGATCATCTCATGAACTTTCAAGTTTCCTATAAGTTCATCGAGTGACAATGCCGCCAAGTCCTTTGACTCTTCTATGGCGGTGACCTTTGCTCTCCATTTAGGATGTAGAGCTCTAAGAAACTTCCTAACATAGTTCTTACTAGAATAACCTTCATCAAGAGCTTTAAGACTAGTGATAATAGTATTAAATCTAGCAAAAGCATTATCTATTGACTCATCCTCCGAAATGGAGAATTGTTCATATTGTTGAACAAGAAGATCTATCTTGTTCTCTTTGACTTGGTTATTACCATGGTGAGTGACTAACAAGGTTTTACAAATATCTTTTGCCGTATTACACATGAAAATTCTTTCAAACTCCTTTTTAGGCAAAGCATTATAAATCATCATTTTAGCCTCATTGTTTTTGGCTAATTTCCTTTTTAGTTCATCACTTTGTTTATCATAAGAAACTATTTCATCCTTTTTAGTTTCCGGATTCTTTTGAATAGGTTGAAAGTCACCCTCGGTAATAACATGCCAAAGATCAATGTCTTTTGATTTCACATACGTTTCGAATCTTGTTTTCCAATAAATAAAACAATCGGTTTCGAAAAGTGGTGGTCTTTGCATAGATTGCCCTTCTAGATATTTGTCAGAATCCATTGATCGGTTCAAGCTTTAAAATACAATATACTTTAAAAACTTGACTGACGTGGCTCCTGATACCAATTGTGGGAAACTAGAAGGGGGGTTGAATAGTTTACCGGTTTAAAAAAAACTTCTTTTAAAAATATTGTTTTAAAAGTTGGTTATTGGAAACTTTGATTCGAACTCTATGTGTAATCAATCAACACCAATATGAACTACAAACTAAGCTACGTAATAATAACAAATAAAAGTAAACAGTAGAGTTGGAAAGATCAAACCGAGACAGAGGATTTATAGTGGTTCGGCTACGAAGCTCTTCTTCACCCTACTCCACTCCCCGAGTACCACACTCGAGAGTTTCAAACACTATATCAACAACCTCCCTTCAGGCGGAGAAAACCGTACACGTCGCTTATCCTATTACCGACACTAAGCTAGATGTCGAGTGCTAATCTTAGCTAGCACCAATCTACCAAGGTCCACGTGACCAAACACTCAAGCCCAGTGGCTTCAAGAGATCACCAAGATCTCAACACGATCACAATGATCAACACTCACTTCACTCTACTCGACTAACACTAACCGAATGACCCTTGATCTTCTTGATCAATCACACAAGCCCAATGGCTTCAAGAGATGTTCACTATCTCTATAGATCACACTTGATCTTCACTCTTACTCACAAAAAGAAAATAAACTTGATGTATGCTAAGACACAACAAGATTGTAACAAGTGTTACAAAAACCTATCAACTATAACTCTAGTATCTTCTTGATTACTTGAGTTCTTCTCTTGCTAATGAAGAGGGATGACAACACCTTGTATCAACTTGGATACTTGTGTTCTTCTCTTGCTAGTGAAGAGGTATGAAGAGGATCACTTGAAGGATGATTGGATCACTCTTGAAACAAAGAAAAACTAATCTAAATGACCCTAAGAAGTGAAAGGTGTGAGAGGATTTGACTAAGGGATTTTTCTGTGTGTGAAGGGTGCCTAAAACTGTGAAAGAGGTGGGTATTTATAGGCAAAGAAAATCTGAACGTTACAATTCAAAATGGTACGGACGGCTCCATTAAATGACCCACGGCTCCGTTAAATTTAACGGTACCGTGGAGCCGTGGTAGACTAGGACGCTCCAAATTTTGTCTTTTCTGGTGAAAACTTATTTGGGGAAGGTTGGAGCTGATTTTGGGGGGAAAAATAGCTGTTGTGATTTTCAATTATATTTTTCCATTAAAACATTTCTTAATATTTCAAAAATAATTTGTCATGTGTATTTTTGAAAAAATGTTTTGTCCCATTTAAAATGTGAATTTTCAAAACATGAATTCACTTCTTTGATCACTAGTACAAGTTGTAACTTTGTTCAAGAGTGATTTGCGTAGAAACGGGATCTTCTGATTAAAAACTTGTTAACGTTAATTTTAACGTAACGTGAGTTCACATTTTGTCATCCTCAAAACGTGAAGTAATCGAAAGATATAAATAACGTTTTTAGAACATTATTTGCATCAACAGACTATGATGAGGTTTTTGCACCTGTGGCTAGAATTGAAGCTATCAGGTTATTTTTGGCCTTTGCATCCTACATGGGATTCATAGTTTATCAAATGGATGTCAAGAGTGCTTTCCTGTATGGCACTATAGAAGAAGAAGTGTATGTTCATCAGCCTCCTGGTTTTGTTGATCCTGCTCATCCCAAGAAGGTTTACAAAGTCATCAAAGCTTTGTATGGATTACATCAAGCTCCCAGAGCTTGGTATGCTACACTTTCCAAATTTCTTGAGGAACATGGGTACAAGAGGGGTGTCATTGACAAGACCTTGTTCATTAAAAGGAACAAGAAGGATATCATACTAGTGCAAGTGTATGTAGATGATATCATCTTTGGATCTACAAAAAGGTCTTGGTGTGAAGAATTTGAGGCACTGATGAAAGGAAGATTTTAGATGAGTTCAATGGGCGAGCTCACATTCTTTCTTGGACTGCAAGTGAAACAAAAGGAAGATGGACTATTCATTTCTCAAGACAAGTATGTTGCTGAGATGCTGAAGAAGTTTGATCTTGAAAATGTGAAGACAGAAGTCACTCCAATGGAGAACATGGTGCCATTAACAAAAGATGAGGATGCTGATGATGTGGATGTGCACCTATACAGATCTATGATAGGTTCTCTTATGTATCTAACTGCCTCTAGGCCTGATATTATGTATGCAGTTTGTGCTTGTTCTCGTTTTCAGGTTACTCCCAAGACTTCACATCTTCATGCTGTGAAGAGGATCTTTAGATATCTAAAGGGAAAACCCAATTTGGGTATTTGGTATCCTAGAGAGTCATCATTTGACCTGGAAGCCTATTCAGATAGTGACTATGCTGGAGCAAGTCTTGATAGAAAATCCACAACTGGAGGTTGTTAATTTCTTGGCAGAAGATTGATTTCATGGCAATGCAAGAAGCAAACCATTGTGGCTACATCTACAACTGAAGCTGAGTATGTTGCTGCTGCTAATTGCTGTGGACAAGTCTTGTGGATTCAGAATCAGATGCTGGATTATGGTTTGAATTTCACGAATACTATAATTCACATTGATAATGAAAGTACTATCTGTATAGTAAAGAACCCAGTGTATCACTCTAAGACTAAACACATAGAAATAAGGCATCACTTTATAAGGGATTGCTTTGAAAAGAAATTGATTAGGGTGGAAAAGATACACTCAGACTTTAATGTGGCTGACCTATTGATCAAAGCTTTTGATGGACCTAGGTTCAATTTCTTAGTGGTTAATATTGGAATGGTAAACCCATAGCTACATTTAAGGGGAGGTTAAATGTTTAGTTTGTATAATAGTACAAGTATTAAGTAGATTTAGTTCTGGTAGAAGTTAAATCTGGTAGCTTTAGAGTTAATTCTGGTAGTGAATAAGTTTTAATTCTGGTTGCAACAACATATGGTTGTACAAATTTGTCTCATGACAAGAGCATGCAAAACTAAGTCCTGGTTGTGGCATAGACGTTTATCCCATCTCAACTTTGACACCATCAACAAGCTAGCCAAAGACAACATCGTCAACGGTCTCCCAAAGTTCAAATACACCAAAGATCACCTATGTCCATCCTGTGAGCAAGGAAAAAGCAAAAGGGCAACATATAAACCTAAAACCGTACCTAGTTCGGTGGATAAGTTACATCTGTTGCACATGGAATTATGTGGCCCAATGAGAGTTGAAAGCATTAATGGGAAGAAGTATATTCTTGTTATAGTCGATGACTATTCAAGATATACATGGGTAAAGTTTCTGAGGTCAAAAGACGAAGCACCAGGCATCATCATCACCTTTCTAAATCGAATTCAAGTCCTACTTCAAGCTCCAGTAAGGATTGTAAGAACAGATAATGGCACAGAATTCACTAATCAGGAGTTAAGAACATATTTTGAAGATACTGGAATCACTCACCAGACATTAGTTGTTAGAACTCCACAACAGAACGGGGTAGTCGAAAGAAGAAACAGAACTCTTGTGGAATTTGCTCGCACGATGCTGATATATTCTAGTGCACCACTATTCTTATGGGCTGATGCTGTTGCCACTGCATGTTTCACTCAGAACCGATCCCTAATCCATCCAAGATTCAATAAAACCCCATATGATCTAGTGAACAATAGAAAACCCGATATCTCTTACCTTCATGTATTTGGCGCTTTGTGCTATCCAACGAACGACAGAGAAGATCTGGGAAAGCTGAAAGTAAAGGGTGATATTGGAATCTTCATTGGTTATTCAGAAAACTCGAGGGCATTTAGGGTGTATAATAGAAGAACTAAAAGGATAATGGAGACAATGAATGTGAAGTTTGATGAGATTTCACAAATGGCTTCTGAGAGACTCGCTCTAGAACCCGCGCTTAACCCGATGGCTTCTAATCATACCAGATTAGGCCCCGCACCAAACGCTCAAACTTCTGGACATATTAGTTCAGGACTCGTACCACAAGGAGCTCAGTCAACTAACAATGAAACACTGACAAATCAAGAACTGGAAAATTTCGTCGAGTATATGTTTGAAGAATACTATGGTGGAACTTCGACAAATGCATCACAACAACATTCCGCTGCACCCGCTCAACAACATCAACCACCACCACCACCGCAAGATGCATCAACAACAATCGAAGCTGATGCACCAACTCCCTCTACATCATCAACATCTACTCCAGCAACTCCAGTAATTGAAATTGTTCTACCAAGAGTTGATGAGCAAAACCACAATACACCACTTCAAGAAGAACAACACCAAAATGATGCTGTGTTAGAAGAAGAAGTGTTCGAAAACCCGTTTGCAACAGACTCTGCTGAATCTTCTTCAAGGTTACAAGAACCATCCAACATGCATTCGTTGAACCCAAGGTACCCTTCTACACTATAGTGGACAAAAAAAACCATCCAATAGAACAAGTATTTGGTGAACCTTCACAGCCAGTTCAGACGAGAAGACAACTCGCCACCGATCCCGACATGTGTATCTACGTTTGTTCAGTTAGTCTAAAAGAACCTAAGAACATTCGGGAGGCGATGGCAGACAATGCTTGGATTGAAGCAATGCAAGAAGAACTTCTACAATACCAGTTACATGACACTTGGGAATTAGTTCCAAAACCAATTGACAAACTTGTCATTGATCTTAAGTGGTTATGGAAAAACAAAAAGGATGAAGAAATGACTGTCATTCGCAACAAAGCTCGTCTTATGGCTAAGGGATTTAGACAGGAAGAGGGGATAGATTTCGATGAGTCATTCGCGCCAGTAGCAAGACTTGAGGCAGTCAGGATATTCTTAGCCTATGCAGCTCACAAAACATCACAGTCTATCAGATGGACATCAAGACGGCTTTCTTGAATGGAACTCTGAAAGAAGAAGTGTATGTGAGTCAGCCAGACGGATTCGTTGACAAAGATCATCCAGACTACGTCTACAAGCTAAAGAAAGCCATTTATGGTTTGAAACAAGCCCCAAGGGCGTGGTATGACGAACTATCATCTTTCCTGATCCAAAACAATTTCACCAAAGGAACAATTGATCCCACCTTGTTTACAAGAAAATATAAAGATGATATTTTGATTGTTCAGATTTACGTGGACGACATTATTTTTGGGTCCACTAATCCGAAACATTCAAAACATTTTGAAAATCTCATGAAAAGCAAATTTGAAATGTCCATGATGGGGGAACTAAAATTCTTTCTAGGTTTACAAATTCACCAGTCCCCTCGTGGTATTTTTATAAATCAAGCTAAATATACAATTGAGATTTTGAAAAAACATGGTATGGAAAATTGTGACTCTGTTGGTACTCGAATGGTCACTTCACCAAAAATAGGTGCTGATTTATTTGGGAAACCCATGGATCCGAAGGAATATCAGGGCATGATTGGTTCTCTCATGTACCTTACTACTAGTCGACCCGATATTCATTTTGCTGTTTGCTTATTAGCATGGTTTTAGGCAAGGCCTACCGAACTGCACCTCCAAGAGGTTAAACGGATCTTTCGGTACCTACGAAGAACCATTAACATGGGAATTTGGTATCCGAAGGATTCCGAGTTTAAACTAATGGCATTTTCATATGTGGATCATGCAGGTTGCCAAGTTACATCAAAAAGTACATCAGGTGGAGCACAATTTTTGGGTGAAAAGCTAGTAGGCTGGTCGTCACGAAAGCAAGATTGTACTGCATTATCAACCGCAGAAGCCGAGTATGTATCTCTATCTGCGTGTTGTGCCCAAGTTCTATGGATGAGGACACAACTCACAGATTATGGCTTTAATTTCGACCGCATACCTATGTATTGTGACTCGAAAAGTGCCATAGCCATCTCGTGCTGTTGATCCCAGTTGAACTAATCGATCTTGTTAATTACCTTATATGTAGATCTAAGACAATAGGTATAGAGACTGTTCTTGAATATGCTATTAAGTATTATGCGGAAACTAACACTTAATCTTAAGAAGAATTAAGAATCGTACACACAATAATTCTCTCAACTATCACCTCAATATATTGAATACGGTTACTCAAAAGTAACAGGGTTACAAAGAACCTTGAAGTGAATACAAAACAATACGTATGCTAAACAATCGTGTACTAAACCCTAACCCTAGATCCTCCTTTTATAGACTTAAGGAGTCCTAGTCGGTTACAATGCTTTCTATACAAGATAATATCTAATCGTATCATTACCATAATTATCTTAACAAACTATACATGTTTATCTAATAAGCAGCATAATGATTACTCTAGCAGCAGAATCCTCGTAGGCTAGCAGTAGAATCACTTAGCTTATTTCTTCAATCTTCTCATAAACCCAGCAGTAGAATCAATATACTAGCAGTAGAATCATTTAGCCCAGCAGCAGAATGATACTTAGTATATTTTCCAATAAGAACCATGAGCAGTATAATCAAACCTCAAGCAGCAGCATCTTCAAACCCAACAATCCTCCCCTAAACTTGATATTTTCTCCCAAAATATGCAAGTTTCTTCTAAGCACAGATCAACACCAAGAGGATGCTTCCAAACACTTAGCTCTGCTTTGAAGACTTAGATTTAAGCACTTTTTCATACTTCTTCAAAAGTTTATAGGCTTGATCATCAGAAAAGAACCCTTTCTGCAACTTTAACTTACCAGGTTTTAACATCTGAGTGATAACAGCTGTATCCAAAGGATAATCTTTTTCCACAAGCATGTAAACCATTACACCTTGACCAACCAGTTCATGTACTCCACAAGATTGATACAAATACCATCTGTGAATTTTGGTATTTAATAATTCCTTCCATTCAAGATCACTACCTTGTGGCTCAAACATATTCTTTAGAAAATAATAGTTTATCCTCTCATATATCACATCTGGTCTGTTATCACCATAGTTTCCCTTATACAGCTTCCATAGTTGTACCACATCATCTCTATCCATATAATGTAACATCTGAGAAAATCTAACAAATCCATAATATAAGCCATTTGATCTCTTGATTTCCCAATATGCTTCACTTCCATCTCTAACTGTGTGTGAATAGGAGATGATTGGATATTTGGTTGTTAAGGGAACTGCATTAGATACCTCAGGTTCTTTTTGTGGAGCTAAAACTGTGAGAGACATTACTCTTGCTTTATCCTCCTCAGTTTCCTCTTCAGATTCATTCTCATCAACACATGGTTCTTTCTCAACCTTAGTTCTTTTCTTCTTTGTATCTTCACTTTCAGAATCAGAACTTGTCACAACTACCTTTCTCTTCTTTTTCCTTCCAATAGGCTTTCTCCTAACTCCAGTTCTCTTAATATCAACACTAGGTCTTTCTTTCTCCTCTTGCTCAGTCACTTTCTCAGAATCCACCTTCTCTTTAACACTTTTAGATACTTCCTTAGACTTTGCAACATGAGATTCTGGATTCATGTAAGCCCTAGGTGTCTTTTGTCTTGTAAGTTTAGCAATATCAGCATCTGACAAGGGTTCAACAGGTCTGTGTAACCTTGCATAAGCTTCAAAATATGCTCTCTCAATAGCAGCATTAGTCATCCCTCTGAATGAACTAGCTTTCCAGTAAGCTTGGTTCTTCAGATAATTTTTCATGGAACTTATCAGATCAGCTCTTGAAGGTTTCTTCTTCTTATAGCCACTTTTCTTTTGACTCTGTTTCTTTCTAAATTCACCCAGCAAATCATCAATAGCACATTGTTGTTCTTCAGGAGTGTATCTCTCTCTTTCTTCTTTTTGAGTCTTCATTGCTACTTCCTAATCTGCTTGTTCTTGCTTTCTCCTTGCATCTTTTTCTTCTGCATCAAGTTGTGCTTGAACTTGTCTAGCAACTTCTTCATCTGTTTGACTTTGTTGTTCTTGTTGAATAGGTGATTGAAACTTAAACTTCTGTTTGGGTTCTTCAACAAGAATTCCTTTGCCTTTGTCTGTTGATGCAATAGTTGGTTGTGCAGGTTTTGGGATTGGTACAGACTCTCTAATGACAACTCCTTTTGCTGGTTTTCTTGTAGGTTTTGGGAGTGACTTTGTTGTAGTTGATTTTGGTGTTGGTTTAGATTGTTGTTTTGTTGGTGTGGGAACTTCTTTCTTCATATTAAGCATCACTTGAGCCAAACTAAGAGCATCATCATCTGACTCTTCATCTCCTTGCTCAGCAACAGAATGTTCAACACCAGCAACAAACACAACTTCCTTGTCCAACTTCTCAACTCCAACAGCAGTAGAACTTTGTTCTGGCTCAGCAGCAGAATGAGCAACACTAGCAGTAGGATGCCCTGAGCCAGCAGCAGAATCTTCGTTATCCAATTTCTCAACATCATCAGCAGCATTATCACCTAAAATCTGCTCCTTCTTCTCTGATTCCAAAACCACCTCATTCCCAGACTTATCCTTGGCCACATACTCTTCATTCTCTCCTGAATCCATGTCTACATCAACATTTTCATCCAATTTTGTCTCAACCTCCCCTTGACCCTTGTTCTCTTTCCCTGAAACCTGGTCTTCATTCCTCCCCTGTTTGGGAGCATCCTCCCCCAAACCAGGTTTGGAAGTCTTTGATTCTGAAGTCCTTGATCTCCTTAACCCCTTAAGATGTCTAACCCTCTTCTTTAGCTTTCTTATTTTTTCACCCTGAGTAGATTTGACCATCACCAATTGCTTCTTGAGACCAAGCACTTCCCTTGACAATCTTGTACATTTGACCATCAATTTCTTTATTAGTTTCAGACTATCTTCACCACTTCGGTCTGTGTTACCTGACTTGAGAGGTAGATCATCAGATTTGGCATTTTGTACATTTGGGACCGTCAATTCATCAGTATTAGTTTCAAATCTAGCCTCCTTATTTCGACCTGTGTGACCTAGTCCGAGAGGTGATTCATTGGCAATGTCATTGTGCACATAAGTATCCATCAATTCAATTGTTTCATCACTGTCCTCATCACTTCGGGATGTATTACCTTCCCTGAGAGGTGAATCAATGGACTTAAACTCAGTATCAACCCTTGGTTGATCATCTGAGCCCCCCTTTGTAGCCATGTGTCTAGGGTTTCCATCACCTGTTGCAAGTTCAAAAGAACTCTCAACATTAGATGTTGTCATGTTTGAGGTCTTAGGTATGTTAGCACTGTCATGTTCAACTACTAAGTTGAAAACAGTAGTGCCAGCCTCTCCCATCATGCCACCTACATCCCCTGTGGCAGCCTCATCTGCTTCCATACTAACATTGGCCTGAGGGTGCACAATGTCCTCATTTTGTGAAGTCCTAGGGGATTGGGTCTTTTGGGTTGATTCATGAGATTGTTCAGGAGTGGGTGTGTGATGGGAAGCTGTTGGGATTTCAGCTTCTTCACCCTGATGAGCAGCCATTTGCAAAATATGTTGGGACAAAGGAGTTACTGTCCCAGAAAAACCATTTCCATTTTTCCTCAAATATGAAAACATTTTGCTTATAAGTACAGGACTGGGATGGACCCCTTGATGTTCCAAAGGTTGTTTTAATAGATGATTTATTATTAGTTGCAAAAACCTTGGATAAACATAAATATTCCCAGAAATATGCTTTTTCAACCCTTCAAAAATCATAGCCGAAAAATTAAATGGTTGGTCTGTGGCCAGACAAATCAAGGCAGATGCTTGAGTTGTACTGAACTCATTCCACCCAGTAGTTTTAGGGCTAAGACAATGTAAAAGGGTGTGAAGAAGGAATTTCCAGTGTGGGCAGAGAAGACCTTTAAAAAACTTTAACTTATCATTTTTCTTCTCATACCCAATTCTTTACAGTTCTTGAAAAATGGTAGCATTATCAAGGCAAGTTATTGCTTCATCAGTTGTAAAATGAAGTACTCTTCTTACAACTGATTCAGTAATAATTATCCTTTGATTGTCTACCTTTGCCTTCAAATATTCTCCCCCATCATCATTAGTTTTGACCCTGACAGTGGACCAAAACTGTTTCATGTGGGATTTATATATTGTGGGATTTAATGTTAACACATACCTTATATGGGAAGCGTTAAGAAAGTCAATGACCTCAGTAAAACCCTCAGCTTTTGGTAACTTTTAAAGAAATGCCACTTGATTGTGATTAGTAGAGTATTCTCTTTTCGTCATTGTGAATTTAGGGTTCTAATTTTGGGGGTTTTTGATCGAATGATAAGAAGATGTGTTACGGTTTGAATTGGGTTTAATTTTGGGCGCACAAAGTTAATTTTGAGATCGAATTGGGTTTTTAAGCCACTTGGATCTCATTAGGGTTTAATTCGCGCCAATTGCAAAATAGTCCCTTTACTTTCAAACTGAGCAGCAGAATCCCAATAGTTTCAAGTTGAGCAGCACAACCTTCAGCAGTAGAACGTTTTACCTAGCAGCAGAAACTTTTGGAACCAACAGCAGAATGTTCACTGAGCATTCCAAACATCTTTTTCTCATCAAATTAGCAATCCTTATTGACTTTTCCTGCAAAAGGTTAGTCCAAAACCACAAAAACACAAGCAAGAATATTCCACAATAATCACAAGCAATTGTTATACATAGCAACAGAATAACCAACTAGCAGCAGACAACATACAAACAAAGCAAGCAAGAGAAACAACTTATTTGATTAATAACAGTACAAATCCTTACAAAACATTACAAAAACATACAGAGATAAGGTTTTTCAAAGATTAATCATTCCAATACTGGCAATTAAAAATTGAAATCTACTCACATCAAAACCTTTAGTGAGTAAATCTGCAACATTGTTGTCAGTATGGATTTTAACTATTTGAATTAGCTTTTTCTCATAAGAATCTCTGATAAAATGATGTCTTATCTCAATATGCTTTGTTTTTGAATGAAAAACAGGATTTTTAATAATACATATTGTACTGTTATTATCAATGTAAATTTTGGTGTTTAAAAAGTTGTACCCATAATCCAGTAGTTGGTTTTGAATCCAGAGTACTTGTCCACAACAACTAGAAGCAGCCACATACTCAGCTTCAGTTGTTGAATTAGCCACCACAGTCTGTTTCTTGCATTGCCAAGAGATCAACCTATGTCCAAGAAATTGACAGCCTCCAGAAGTTGACTTCCTATCCAAACTTGCTCCAGCATAGTCACTATCTGACTATGCCACCAAGTCAAAAGGTGAATCCTTAGGATACCAAAGGCCCAACATAGGTTGACTCCTCAAGTACCTAAAAATCCTTTTGACAGCATTCAAGTGAGAAACTTTGGGGTTCACTTGAAAGCTGGCACAAGCACACACAGCAAACATGATGTCTGGCCTTTAAGCAGTTAGATACATCAAAGATCCAATCATGGATCTGTACAAATGCATCAACCTCTTCCCCATCTTCATCCTTGAGCAAAGGCTTGTTGGTCTCCATTGTTGTCTTAGCTGGCTTCACATCAGAAAAACTAAATTTCTTCAAAATATCAGCTACATACTTGTCTTGGCTGATGAAAATCCCATCTTTCTTCTGCTTAACTTGAAGCCCGAAAAAGAAAGTGAGTTCTCCCATAGAACTCATCTCAAATCTACTATGCATGAGCTTCTCAAATTCCTCACATAACACCTTATTTGTAGACCCAAAAATGATATCATCTACATAAACTTGTACTAGTAGGATATCCTTTTTGTCTTTCTTGATGAACAAAGTTTTGTCAATGGTTCCCCTGATGAAACCATTGTTTAACAAAAACTTGGATAAGGTGTCATACCAAGCTCTAGGAGCTTGATGTAGTCCATACAGTGCTTTCTCCACCTTATAAACCCTATTAGGATAATCAGGGTCTTCAAAACCAGGTGGTTGCATCACATACACTTCTTCATCAATCTTTCCATACAAGAAAGCACTTTTCACATCCATCTGATACACAGTGAAGTTCTTGAATGAAGCAAATGCCAAGAATAGTCTGATTGCCTCTACTCTTGCTACTGGTGCAAATACTTCATCATAGTCAATGCCCTCTTCTTGTGTGTATCCCTAAGCCACCAATCTTGCCTTATTTCTGATTACAATTCCTCTTTCATCTCTCTTACATCTGAACACCCATTTAGTACCAATTGCCCTTTTTCCAGATGGCAAATCAACCAATGTCCAGACTTCTTGAAGCTTGAACTGCAATAACTCCTCTTGCATAGCTTCAACCCAACTTTCATATTTTAATGCTTTGTAGGCATTTTTGGGTTCCACTTGAGATAGGAAATAGGCAAACATACAATTTTGTAAATCCTTGTGGCTCTTTCTTTGATGAAGAGACTAAGCAAATAAGCCTTGATCAAACAAATTACTGAAACCTTTTACTTTACTTCTTGTTTGAACAGCAGAATGAACATCTCCAATTATTTGCTCCTTTAGATGATCCTTGTGTATTCTAGTGGTTGGAATAGGACTGACTGGAATGGCATTCTCCATGTTGTTGAAATCAGCCTCTGCACCAAACCCTTCTACAACTTCATCATCAGTGTCAACATAGACATTAACTAATCCAGACATATTTGGGTCTTTTGGATAGTTAACATCATCAAAGGATCCTCCATCTTCATCAGCAGTAGAAAATCTTGGTATAGCAGTAGAACTGCTAGGCTGAGCAGCAGAAACTTTTGGCCTAGCAGTAGAATCAGGGATACTACTGCTTGTGTTATTTTCTCTGTTTTCACCAAGATCCACTTTATCAGCAACATGTGGTTCTTCATTAACCACCTTATCAGCATTAAAAGGTTCAGCCCCACCTTCTACATCCTTTTGAACAGCATCACCTTGTAAACTCTTGCCCTCCTTCTCTTTGGGTGTGAAAAGTTGATCAAGCTTCCACTTCTCAAGAATGACAAATTCCTGTGCAGATTCATTTGCCTTGGCTTGTGTGCCTGCATTAGAATTTTCTTGTGTTTCTGCAGACATGTTAGTTGTACATGCATTTACTGGCACATAATTCATACTTTTGGTTAATGAATCTATGTCAAACAGCCATTCAGGTCCACTTCCAGCAACACTAGGTGTGGTTTCACTAAACCTAACATGTAAGTTTTCTTCCACATGCCTAGTTCTTTGATTGAATACCCTAAAAGCCTTACTATTTATGGAGTATCGAACAAAGAAACCTTTGTCTGCTTTCTCATCAAATTTGCCTAGGTTATCAATGGTATTTAAGATAGTAACAGGACACCCAAATGGTTTCAAGAAATCTATCATAGGTTTCCTACCATGAAATAATTCATAAGGGGTCTTGTTATGAGGCTTCACTACCTTACTCCTATTTTGCACAAAGCAAGCAGTGTTGACTGCTTCAGCCCAAAAAGTAGTGGGTAATTTTGACTCTGACAACATTGTCCTAGCAGCCTCAATTAATGTCCTATTCCTCCTCTCAGCAACACCATTTTGCTGAGGAGTTCTAGCCACACTAAACTGTCTTAAGATACCTTTTTCAACACAGAACTGATTCATCACATTATTCTTAAATTCAGTTCCATTGTCACATCTGATTATCTTAACTTTGTGATTAACTAGGTTTTCTACTCTTGTTATGAAAGCCTTAAGAATGCTAGATGTCTCATCCTTAGTTCCTAAGAAGAAAACCCAAGTAAACCTACTGAAGTCATCAGTGACAACTAGGCAATACATTTTCTTATTCAAGCTTTTCACAAAAGTTGGCCCAAAAAGATCCATATGCAACATGTATAAGGGCTCAGAAATAGAGTTCACCACTTTGGACTTACAAGAAGCTCTGTGTTGCTTTCCCATCTGACAAGCAACACAGGTTTCAGGTTTTTCTAAAACTTTTGAAGGTAAACCTCTAACAAGGTTTCCCTTAACCAATTTGTTTATTGTTTTGAAATTTAAGTGTCCAAGCCTTCTATGCCAAAGTTTGGATTCATGAATTGTGGCTTTGGCAAACAGACAAGTTAAATCTCTTTTGGGAAGGATGTTCTTTATGTCCACACTGTATATATTGTCTTTTCTAGGGACTCTAAGTTGTACTAATTTATCATTAGGTAACTTGTAGTCAGGAGACAAGACAAGACACTCAGTGTCTGTAAAAAGAACAAAATTCCTTTTGTCACACATTTGTGAGACACTAAAAAGATTGAACTTAAGTCCATTTACCAAATACACATTTTCAAAATCCAGGTTGCCTGTTTTAATAGTACCTTTTCCAACAATTTTACCTCCTTTGGGGTCATTCCCAAAGGCAACATAGCCACCATCCAAAGCTTCAAAATCTTCCAAGTTGCTTTGGTCTCCAGTCATATGTGAAGAGCATCCACTATCAAAAATACATTTATCCTTTAGCTCATCCTGTAGATTGCCCTGCACATAAAGTAAGAGAATTAGTTTCTCTTTGGGACCCAAGCCATTACAGACTTGGATCTGCCTTGTGCATCAAAGTAATCAAATTTCTTGAAGTCCATTGATGCACTGTTGTGTCTGGTTTTAGGTTTCCAGACCCAGCAAGCTGAGGTCTTAACAGCATAGAAATGATTGCCCACAATAGTGTTTGTAACCACTTTTGGCTTAGCAGCAGAAACTGCTTTTGCCTTAGCAGTAGAAAACTCTGTTTTCTTTGGAATGGGCCTTGATGGTACAGTAGCAGTAATTGTCCTAGAAGCACCATTTCTCAACAAAACTTCCCTAGGAACCATGTTTCTATTGGGGTGAGGGTGAGTCTTTCTAGTAAAATTCCTATGGTTCACCCTGGAGTGTTGGTTCCAAATAGGTTTTTGAGCAGATGTTCTAACAGGCCTTTTATAATAACAATCTTCCTCTAAGTGCTCAAAACTACCACAGCTGTGACATGCCTTTTTAACCAGTTCAAAATCACTACCTAACTTGTGTGAAATCAGGTTGTTCATGTTTCTCTGGTTTCCTCTAGGCAAGTTATTAGTCTTCCTAGGATAATCTCTAGGTTTTACATCATATTCAGCCATTTTCCTACAAATTTTGCTTCCTAACACAGGTTTCACAAATTCAACATGTTTAGCTTTAGTTTCAGCTGTGTTAACCTGAGTGACTTTTGGTTCAACAGTCCTAAAAATTTCTCTCTTTTTAGCTTTAGGTGTTGAGTCAGTCTCATCATCCTCACTATCTGACACCCAATCTTCAATGATTACAGTATCAGACAACTTCTTTTCTACCTTAGGTGCATAAGTTCTATCAGGTTTTGTATTATTTGATTCACTTGATTCACCTACAGGTTTTGCATCTACCTCAGTTAAGAATGATAATTCCTTTTTGGGAGGTGCAAAGGCACTTTTGACTGGGGGTGGTACTTCAGCAAATCCTAAACCACTCCCTCTTCTCAGTATTTGACTTCCAATGGACTTGTTGATAAGATCAGTTGCAAGCTGTTGTTTTTCTACCAAGATGACATGTTTTTCTTTTTCAGATAAGGCTACATTTCTAGCCTTTTCAGCCTCCTCAACTCTTTTATTAAGAACACTAATTTCAGCATCTTTCTTAATAATTTCTACTTCTAGACCATTAATCTTATCAACATACTCTACTTTATTTTGTTTAAGAAAGTCAAGTTTTGCTTCTACTGATTTTAGGCCAAATTCATAACCTAAATTATCAAGTTTTAACTTTTCTACTTCCATTCTTAAACATTCATTCCTAGATTTTAATTCTTCAACAGTATCTAGGCATGATTTAAAAGAACAAGATGACTCATTAGATACCTCAGAGTCTGAACCAGAGGATGAAGAAGCATAGGCCATTAGAGCAAAATTGTGTTCCTTCTTTTCTTTTTCAGCCATGAAAGTAGCATTTGGTCCATCCTCTGCTTGGCCACTCCAGTCATA
This sequence comes from Artemisia tridentata subsp. tridentata, assembly GCA_021014915.2. Classification (NCBI taxonomy): domain Eukaryota; kingdom Viridiplantae; phylum Streptophyta; class Magnoliopsida; order Asterales; family Asteraceae; genus Artemisia; species Artemisia tridentata. The sequence goes on along the minus strand of CP139506.1, from coordinate 347,086,934 downwards.
ATCTCCCAATCCATCACATGAAACCAGAGCAGCAGAAGTCTTGGTTTCTTCAATGGGAACAATCCTTGCAGGCTCTTTGTTCTTCTTTGGTGCTCTGCATTCCCTAGCAAAGTGTCCCTTTCTCTGACAATTAGAGCACTCAATTTTTGACTTATCAAACCCCACATTGGTTTGTCTGTACTTGAGTGCTCTTCCATTCTTCTTTAAAAATATCCTTGTCCTCATAGTTAGCATAGCCATCTACCACTTTAAGTCAATCTCCTCAAGATCATCAGGATCTATTTGCTCCAAATCCTGATCAGTAACAGTTGTGCTTGTAGTGAGATCATGATGCGTGGTTTTGCAACCTTACAACAGGTTTTACCTCTCGAGGGATCTCAAGAGGCTTACAACCCCACCAGGCAGTGTACCTGACCGATGTAGTATAGTGTAGTGGTAAGTACGGGGGATTGATCGTTCTCCACAGGGAATAGTGTTCGTTAGGTATGAAAAACTACTCTAATAGGTCTAAGGGTGAGAGAAGATTCTTTTTATGTTTTTATAATTTTTTATGAAAGCAAGTAAAATCTCGGGTTTGAAAGAGTGGGCGGAATTAGTTGCTAGTCAACTAACCCAAGTTACTACGAATGCAAATAAAATAAAATAACAGAAAATGAAAAGGTGGTGAAAACTTATGTGGAGAGAAATGTGTTTACTTAGATTTCCTTACTCCCTAACTATCTTTTACCAGTTGATTAGTGTGTATTAATTGCGTGGATGACGGGTGTATTCCTTAATACCAATCGTGGGGTGGCGTACGTACTTCCCCAACTCTACAAGCTCCTACTTCACTCCTATGTCGAGCCGGCTAGGAAGCTCCTAACATGGGATCACTAGAATTCGCTTGTGCATTAAATACAACCATAAAAACCTTTAGTACGCATTGGTTCATGTTTCTTAAGACGTTCAAGCAAGTTACCGAATAGGAAGTTAGCCAGTTTTCTTAAGCCTAACATAGATGAACAATCATCCAATACAACTAATAACACACTAATAACCAATAATCAATAGCTAGGTTTCATTAGATCTAAGCAAACACAAGATAAATCTAGCCTAGCATGTTAAACAAAAGACAAGAACAAGATAGAATCAAACAACACATAGACATATTGAATGATTAATTGATAACTTATCTTCAATGTAACATGGAAGATCTCAAGGCAAAAAGCCTTGAAAAAGCTGCTAAAATCGTCTTAGGGTTTTCACACACAAAGTTCCCCAATAAGTTCCACATTAATGACAAAAAATTGCAAAACTATATATAGACTTTCAGATCTGACGGCGTCACGTTATGGAGTGTGACGCCGTCACGTCGCCGCTTTTAGGGTTCCCGGATGGCCTTCTTGACGCCGTCCCTCTTTAGCTCTCCAAAATCCGTTCTGGCTTATCAAGGCTTGACGCCGTCAGACTTAGGGGTGATGCCGTCCCTCTTTAAATTAAGCCGTGACGACCTTGATCACATTAAAGCGTGACGCCGTCAGAATTCCATGCAAATTTTTCTGGCTTATCATGAGTAATTTTCACATCCACCACTTTTGCCAAGCCATGACGCCGTCCAGAACAAATCCTGACGCCGTCAAAGGTAATTTCCAGCACAATTTTGAGACTTTGTCGTTTTCTTCACTTTTATGCTCCAAAAACGTCCAAAATGCCTCCTTTTCCAGATTTCTCCTCAAAAGTACCTAAAATGACAAAAGGAACGATTTAGGGCAATATTTGATCAAATAAATACGATTTAGGGCTTAAATGACCCCTTAAAAGCGGTACACTTTTCGCTTCATCAAATACCCTTACACTTGAGATTTGCTTGTCCTCAAGCAAATGCGCTTTTATTCTAATCAAAATACAAGTTAGGGGTCATTTAATGCTAACATAAAAGTAATTACAACAAATATTCATTCCACTTTAATCATAATAAGCACGGAGATTATGAACTAGCACCTCACAAGTAGTGTTTAGATACTCACATCTCTCAAGTGTCATCAAAATAAATCTCATAAATGAAAACGGATAATATCTCTCACTACCTGTCATAGCAAATAGATTACCATAGGCTTGGGAAAGGATCGAAAACCTCCTCCACTAGGCGTAAGCACCTAAGATAAACTATCAAAGAGGGCTTTTAAATGGGTTATAACGTTAGGTGTAGGGAAAAGGAAAACACGGTTTTGTTGGATAAGGGATATTTTACTGGTGGCGAGTTAAAGATCTTGATTAATTACATGTACTATACAATGTTGCTAAGCCAAGACTCGACTCAATCTTAAGCTAGAAACAAAATAACAAAAACATAAAATAAACATAAAATGAAACGGGATGGTAGTCCGTATGTTTTTTCTATTTTTCTTTTTCTCATTTTTTTGTGTTTTTTCTTGATTTTTTCGTTTTTTTTTTTTTTTTTTTTTTTTTTTTTTTTTTTTTTTTTGCATACACTTTTGCCCTACCATCCAAAATAATACATCATAGGGGCATTGCATTCCCCTTACACTTGAACTTTTACATAACTTTACAAATAACTATTCTAATGACTCGAATTAAGATAATCAAAACACTTGGAGTACTTTTAAAATATTTAGCACATATGGGGGTAATAAATGATGTTCTTCCCCATTACTCCATTACACTAGTACTTTACCCATGAGTCCCAATCGTCCCAAAACAATATGTACAAGGATATGACTCGACTTAGCAACCATGTAATCAACTAGATAATTAACTTGGGTTTAAACAAATGTTGTAACAATAATGCACTAAAGATGGGTGCATACAAGGTAGGCTAAGGCGATTTGGGTGTACATTTAAGTGGAGTGTAAACAAATTCTTCCTTTAAGTAAAATGCTTAAAGTTAGAAACGAAAAGATAGGCTCTGAGGGGTGTACTAGGGGTATCGTGTACCAAAAATGGGTACAACGCAAAGGGTGTGGGAGAATTACTTGACCAATGTAGCCAAAGTAATTATAACAAAAACATGTGTAAAACAATGGGTTAATCCTAATGCCTCTTATCATGTAGTAAATCTAACTACACGAATGTAGTCTCACTTGTGGCCTCGGAATGGTCCTAACGCAAGTTCTAGAATCTAAGTGCTACCGGTACACACATCATAGCATAAATGCTTTTCCTACCAATTCTAGGGGCGAACCTCACATATTTGGGGGTGGAAAATTTTTTAGTGGTACGGTTTTTGTGCTAGTCATATAATTCCTATCCATGAGACGCTCATTAAGATCAAAGTTTCACTCCTAAATGTTGTAAAAAATTTTAAATTTGGCACTAAAATTGCCCTAACAGGTATTTCTCTCAGTTTTATTACACATCTATTATTAAACAAACAAAAATAAAGCGTAATAGCATTCTCTAATCGTACTTTTACCCCCCCCCCCCCTTACATTTAAGATGAACATTGTCCCCAATGTTCAAATAACAAGATATAAAAGTAATAAGGTAAAAGAATGAAATCAAATACTCCCCTGATTCGCTCGGTGGATAATGAAGTAACATGGTTAGATCTTCTTCCAAGGTAATGTTGAAGCTCCATGACTAATGCATCGCCAAAAGCTTGATCCAACAAACATTTCCTTGTCCGAAATAACCTGTTAAACCTGAGAAAACAAACACGAAAACCTGCATAACATCGGCGGGATAAAATCTATATATAAGGATATAATGCTTGTGGAATGATAATTTTGCAGATTCCTGGAGATTATAGGTTAGAGATTTAATAAAAACTTTTTTATGAAAACAAAACTTTCAAAAATTTTCAGAAAATTAAACCTGACGCCGTCAGGTTGTAACTCCTGACGCCGTCAGAAATGATCTGACAGAATTCTCATGTTAAGTTTCCGGAAAATTTCTGGAAAAACCTATACCTTACTTCCTGGAAATCCTGCAAAACATCATTATGACTCGATACAAGCATTTGACTCAAACAAATACTAATATGTATGTTAATTTATTATTATTACGATTCATGTTCATTTGTGTTCTAATAAACCGATTTAGATTTCCCTTACACTTAACTTTTGCAAAATACCTTTATATGTAGTTAAGACGAAGTTAAAAACAAAATAAAGCATTTTCACAAATTAGTTTTTAACATGAATCAATAATAATAAAAATTAAACACACATACGGAAACAAATAAAATCAAACAAACACACAAAGCAAATAAAGCTTGGGTTGCCTCCCAAGAAGCGCTTTTCTTTATTAACGAGTCTTGTAGCTAGACTCAAAGTAAGGCTCATCTAGTGTCGCTTATGCTCACGTATCCGAGTGTGAGCCATCTAATTGTTGCCTCATCTTTCTTGTATTCATCATTCAGCTCCAAACATCCATGATAGTATCTCTTGTTTTTCTCATGTGGATATTTGAGCCCCTTCCTCTTATCATTCTCACTTAACAAATCAAGAGGCACAAGTCTATTGCAAGATTCAATGGAGTAGTTTTTAAACCTAGGATGTGCTCGGGGCATTTGGTAAGTAAAATCTTCATCCCCATCCGAGAATGTAATTAACCCGTCCACAAGTTTTTCGTCAAGGTTGGTCAACCTTTTGAAGGGTTCTCCAAAAATGACTTGGGTTAATTTGTTATCAATGAATTCTCCTAAATTCTCCATAACCATAAATTCCACCAAATACACAAAACTTCCAACGAATACGTGTAGTAGCTTAGTCCTAGCAACAATGTTATCTCCTTGATATTCTAGCTCATCTACCATGATTTTATTATAATTAGCGCGAGAGATAATGTTCATAGGCAAAGATGAGTTAAGATAAGCATAAAAATCATGATAACCAATCTTACACGGAAATTGCATGTTAAAGAGGCTATCCTTTTCGATCTTAGTCCTAGGGTCAACATACTTAAAGGGATCAATTTCCTCTTTTCCCCATTCCTCGTTAACTACTTCTCCATTACCGGCATCCTTATCGGAGTCTGAGTAGTAAAACGGACTAACATAGTCATTCTCATGGTCAGACTCCTCCATCTCAGAATAGTTACCAAAGTGGTGGTCGGGTGAAAGGTTGTTGTTTTCTATGATGGGGGCGGGAACGGGTAGTTGGAAATTTTCACGGCGGAAAATACGAATAACAGGGATCAAGCGATCACTATTACTCATGAGGCAGGTGGAAGGTGTCACAAACAAAAATACAAAGAAATAAGATAGACTAAAGAAAACCTAGAAAAAGAAAATAAAAATCTCACTAGAAAGGAATCTAGTGAGTAGACCTATAGAATAAAAATTCAACCTAAACAATAACTATTCCCCGGCAGCGGCGCCAAAAACTTGATGCGTGGTTTTGCAACCTTACAACAGGTTTTACCTCTCGAGGGATCTCAAGAGGCTTACAACCCCACCAGGCAGTGTACCTGACCGATGTAGTATAGTGTAGTGGTAAGTACGGGGGATTGATCATTCTCCACAGGGAATAGTGTTCGTTAGGTATGAAAAACTACTCTAATAGGTCTAAGGGTGAGAGAAGATTCTTTTTATGTTTTTATAATTTTTTATGAAAGCAAGTAAAATCTCGGGTTTGAAAGAGTGGGCGGAATTAGTTGCTAGTCAACTAACCCAAGTTACTACGAATGCAAATAAAATAAAATAACAGAAAATGAAAAGGTGGTGAAAACTTATGTGGAGAGAAATGTGTTTACTTAGATTTCCTTACTCCCTAACTATCTTTTACCGGTTGATTAGTGTGTATTAATTGCGTGGATGACGGGTGTATTCCTTAATACCAATCGTGGGGTGGCGTACGTACTTCCCCAACTCTACAAGCTCCTACTTCACTCCTATGTCGAGCCGGCTAGGAAGCTCCTAACATGGGATCACTAGAATTCGCTTGTGCATTAAATACAACCATAAAAACCTTTAGTACGCATTGGTTCATGTTTCTTAAGACGTTCAAGCAAGTTACCGAATAGGAAGTTAGCCAGTTTTCTTAAGCCTAACATAGATGAACAATCATCCAATACAACTAATAACACACTAATAACCAATAATCAATAGCTAGGTTTCATTATATCTAAGCAAACACAAGATAAATCTAGCCTAGCATGTTAAACAAAAGACAAGAACAAGATAGAATCAAACAACACATAGACATATTGAATGATTAATTGATAACTTATCTTCAATGTAACATGGAAGATCTCAAGGCAAAAAGCCTTGAAAAAGCTGCTAAAATCGTCTTAGGGTTTTCACACACAAAGTTCCCCAATAAGTTCCACACTAATGACAAAAAATTGCAAAACTATATATAGACTTTCAGATCTGACGGCGTCACGTTATGGAGTGTGACGCCGTCACCTCGCCGCTTTTAGGGTTCCCAGATGGCCTTCTTGACGCCGTCCCTCTTTAGCTCTCCAAAATCCGTTCTGGCTTATCAAGGCTTGACGCCGTCAGACTTAGGGGTGACGCCGTCCCTCTTTAAATTAAGCCGTGACGACCTTGATCACATTAAAGCGTGACGCCGTCAGAATTCCATGCAAATTTCTCTGGCTTATCATAAGTAATTTTCACATCCACCACTTTCGCCAAGCCATGACGCCGTCCAGAACAAATCCTGACGCCGTCAAAGGTAATTTCCAGCACAATTTTGAGACTTTGTCATTTTCTTCACTTTTATGCTCCAAAAACGTCCAAAATGCCTCCTTTTCCAGATTTCTCCTCAAAAGTACCTAAAATGACAAAAGGAACGATTTAGGGCAATATTTGATCAAATAAATACGATTTAGGGCTTAAATGACCCCTTAAAAGCGGTACACTTTTCGCTTCATCAGATCAGCCAAAAATGCACATATAGCTGCATCACTTATGTTATCAGTATTTGAACTAGCAGCAGAAACAGGTGCACCAACAGCAGAAACAACATGAGCAGCAGCAGACTGGTTGTCATGAGAACTTCCAGATCCCTTGTTGTTAGAAGACATAAAAGCAAGATTGCTTGTACTAGAAGATGAGCTGGATGTACCTTTGACTTCAGATTCATATACCTTTAAATTGTTGTAAAAATCATCCAAAGTCAGTCTTATTCCTCCAGACCACTGTATGAGTATTCCATTTAGATGGTAAGCTCCTTAGAAACTTGAGATTGATGTCTTCTTGAAGCATTGAGACCTTCATAAGTTGTAATTGACTCACCAACCTCTGAAGTCTATCATAGGTAGCATCAATGTTTTCTGAACTTGAAGCAGTAAATGTTTCAAATTGATGCTTGAGCAGATTCTTCCTAGACTTTTTGGTGGCCTCATTCCCACCAAATCTGAGTTCAACTGCATCCATCAACTCTTTAGCAGACTGAGTGTTACCAAAACTCAATTGATATTCATTCGGAATACCCATCAACAGCATATTGTGAGTTTTGATTTCCAGCTTCCTTTGTGCCTTTTCCTCATTAGTTTTAATGGGTAAAGGTCTTCCATCAGCACCCTTAGGAGGTAGAGTATCTCCATTCTGAATGACTTCCCACATGGAGTAGTCAAGCATCTTCATGTACTGCTCAATCCTCATCTTCCAGAGTTCATATTCACCAGCCTTCAGCATTGGTACCTTTGAAGCAGTCACCATATGAGTAGTATCTGAATCCATTGCTTATGTAGATGATGAACAGTTATGAGTTTAAGAAATTCTTCTTGATAGCAGTCTCTAGATCTGATTATACGAATTAAGAATCGTACACACAATAATTCTCTCAACTATCACCTCAATATATTGAATACGGTTACTCAAAAGTAACAGGGTTACAAAGAACCTTGAAGTGAATACAAAACAATACGTATGCTAACAATCGTGTGTTAAACCCTAACCCTAGATCCTCCTTTTATAGACTTAAGGAGTCCTAGTCGGTTACAATGCTTTCTATACAAGATAATATCTAATCGTATCATTACCATAATTATCTTAACAAACTATACACGTTTATCTAATAAGCAGCAGAATGATTACTCTAGCAGCAGAATCCTCGTAGGCTAGCAGTAGAATCACTTAGCTTATTTCTTCAATCTTCTCATAAACCCAGCAGTAGAATCAATATACTAGAAATGTCATTCAACAATGATACGGACATGTACAGATGCTTGAGCGAGAGTTCATTTAAATGTTTTCTAAAACATATCGTTCCTCAAAAATTTCTTCTCTATGGCTTTCTTATACTTCAGTACGAAACCCGCACTTAAATGACGGCTTTCATATAATTCAGTACGAAACCCGAGCTACATTGATGACTTCTGATTATTTCAGATCAGGACTCGTAATGTTAATGGCAAAATAAAAAGAAACTTTGAGCACATGATCAAGATTTTTCAAAATCTTTCTCAAAATTCTGTGCTCATGACAACTCCCTCCAAAACTCGATAAAACATGCTTTATTTAAGGGGGAGTATAAAAAATTAAAAGCAACAAGTTCCAATTTCATGCTCAAATCCGTCTATCTCTCCAGAAAGCTTTCATTTAATCAAGTTGATATCAAAAATATCACTACATGCTATTTTTGAGGGGGAGAAGACGTGATTAAAATGTGATAAAAAATGTTTAAAGATCGTGGACTGAATCTTAAAAAGAGCTCTCCAAAAAGACTCAGATCTGAACCCTCAAATTGATGAAAATCTAAATGTCAGTAATCGAGAAGACTTGTCCGGGACGGGTAATAATTTCAAGCTGGTTTATCCAGTGATGTAAACGTGTCTCGCAAAGGACTTATCTGAGTAGAATGTACCAATTCGAGAGATTATCTTTTAATATGACCGGGATGGGTAATAATTTCAAGCTAGTCTAACTAGTGATGTAAACGTGTCTCTCGATTGTCATATTAACTGAAAAGTCAATCAATTCAAAATGTGCGAACTCTACCCAACATGTGCAAATTTATATTAAAATGCATGAGCACATGTGAAGGGGGAGTATTTCAAAAATGCAAAACTCTCGAAGTGTTAACTAAAATGTGATTATTCAGAAACACTTTGAGAGATTTTCACAAAAGATTTTATGGAAAGTGATCAACAAATCTAGGATAATCATGGAGTAATAAGGTGATTATGATTAGGTTGTGTCCTATGATCCGCCAAAGCCGGAGGGATCTACCCAAGGACAATTCCAATAGATTAGAATTAGAAGTCCTTAGGTAAGAATGAAAAAGGAGTAAATGAGAAAGGGAAAGAAGGGGTTGAAGAATGAAAAAGAAAAGTTTAATGAAATGGTGAAAAGAAATAGCCCTCCATGAAAACTTAGGGCAGAACCGGGTCAATACATCTGCTATCGGTATTCACATAGTTGATACTGTTATTGAAGACAAGACGTCATGGACCCAGTGACGCGCTACACCACCCCTCCTAGCTACTCAGATATCTCTTAAAAGATATTTGTTTCATTTCTCATGGAGAACCTTACATACTCTATCGGCCTCTCATTCCGAGATGTGTTGATATTGAAAAGGTGGCACTCTGCTCCATGCCTCCGACTACTAAAAACCAAAACGCACATTATCAAGTCTAGAGCCATGAGATTCATCAAAAATCTCTTAGGACACACTATCAATATAATGCACCTGTGTTCACCAAAAAGGACACATGGTGTAAAAGAGTCTTAATGAGATCTAAGGATCTTGCCTTATATCATGATGGTTACGTGTTGATATAAATAATGCCTAAACACGTTATTAATATTTTTCGATATCTCTACGTTTTGATAATCACAAAATGTAAAATCATTAATCGGAAAATTATGACGTAAACAAGTATTTAGTTGTAAATATCTATTTCTACAACTCAAATCACTTAAGGTATGAATGAACTAATGCTTAATGCATTATATGATCAAAGGAACATTTTCTTAATAACTAGATTTTTTATAAAACATCAAAAACATTTTATATATTTTTGAAAAACATTTTTGGCATTAAATAAAAATGTTTAATCATTTATAAAAATATGAATTCAAATTTTTAACCAAAATCAGTTAAAATGTTCCAGAAAAACCTTCCCCACAAAAGGACAAAATTGGCCAACGGACAGAAGGGGCGGCCCCCTTAATTTTACTAGGCGGCCCCCTTAATTATTAAGGGGACCGCCCCCGCTCCAGTAGACCTCCAGCTGTCCAATTTTTCTCCTATAAATACCAGTCTTCTCCTGGACTTTTACTCACCTTTTGCACACTAAAACTTTCTGTTCTAAATTCATTCTAAACATTGTAAATCCTTTGATCATATTTTCTTAAGCATTGGTTTTTAAGTGATCCAAGCTTCCACCACCAAAAGTGCAAAAGAAGAACTCTACTTCAACTAGTGAAGAAGTGTTATTACTTACCTCATTCAATTGTGTTGTTGTGTAAAGTGTTGTGTAGTTGTGATAAGTAGATCTAAGTGTAACTACGTAGTAGTGTTGTAAATTTGTTGTGAAGTAGTTGTGAATAAGTAGTTGTGAAGAAGTAGTCGTGAAGCAGTCGTGAAGAAGAAGTCGTGAAGAAGTCGTGAAGACGTTGTGAAGAAGTCGTGAAGAAGTCGTGATAAAGTCGTGTAGAAGTTGTGTATAAGTTGTGAGATTGGTTCTAGCTACGATTAGAACTCGACATCTAGCTTTGTGTCGTTAAGCCGGTGTAAGCTAAAGTTGTGTAAAGGTTTTCTCCGCCATAAGGGAGTTTGTTGACATAGTGAAGAAAACTCTCGAGTAGGTGACTCGAGGAGTGGAGTAGGGCAAGGAAGGTGTCCTTGTAGCCGAACCACTATAAATCTCCGTGTTGTGGTTTGATCTTTCCATCTCTCTCTCTTATTTCATTATATTTACCTTACTTGCATTACTTATCTATATTTGCTTATATATGTTCATATTGATCAAGAGTTGAATTCACATAAGATAGAATCGAAGTTTTAAAAAGTAAACAAAAGTTTTCATAAATTAAAAAGACGTAAAACTATTCAACCCCCTTCTAGTTTTCAATAATTGGTATCAAGAGCCACGTCAAACAAGATTTTTAAAATTAACTGTATTTTAAAACTTGAAACGATCTATGGAATCTGAAAAATATTTAGAAGGGCAATCTATGCAAAGACCACCACTATTTGAAAGTGATGGATTTTTATATTGGAAAAATCGATTCGAAACTTATGTGAAGTCAAAAGATCTAGATCTTTGGCATGTTATTACTAATGGTGATTTTTTACCTATTCAACATAATCTTGAAACTAAAAAGGATGAAATTATACCTTTTGAAAAACAAAGTGATGATTTAAAAAGAAAACTTTCTAAAAATAATGAGGCTAAAATGGTTATTTATAATGCGCTACCACGTAAAGAATATGAAAGAATCTTTATGTGCGAAACCGCAAAAGAAATTGGGAACTCTTTACTAATAACTCACCAAGGTAATAGTCAAGTCAAAGATAATAAAATAGATCTTCTTGTTCAACAATATGAACAATTCACGATTCCGGAAGAGGAATCAATTGATAATGCATTTGCTAGGTTTAACACAATCATCACAAGTTTAAAGGCACTTGATGAGAGTTTTTCTAGTAAGAATTTTGTCAGGAAATTTCTTAGGGCTCTTCATCCAAAGTGGCGGGCTAAAGTTACGGCGATTGAAGAATCAAAGAACTTGTCAACTCTTCAACTTGACGAGTTGATTGGAAACTTGAAAGTCTACGAAGCAATAATCAAGAAAGACTTCGAGATGGTCAAAGGAAAGAAAGAGCAAAGCAAGTCAATCGCGTTGAAAGCTAGGAAAGCATCAAGTGACGAGGATAGCTCAACCTCCGAAAGTGATGATGAAGAATATGCCATGGCCGTAAGAGACTTCAAGAAGTTTTTCAAAAGACGAGGAAGATTCGTTAGACAACCACATGACGAAAGGAAAACACTCCAAAGAAACAAAGACGACAAAGCTAGCAAGAGCGAGAGAAAGTGTTTCAAATGCGGTGATCCAAATCATCTCATTGGAAGATGCCCTATGATGTCAAAGGAGCAAAACCAAAAGGCGTTCATTGGAGGAGCATGGAGTGACAGTGAAGAAGACGAGAAAGAAACCACAAAAGAAGAGAAGTGTCTTATGGCTAAGACATCAAGTGAGGTACGTTCTGAAACCGAATACTTTAGTGATGAAAATTTATCATTAGATGAAAAAGACCTAGATAACGAATATAATAGGTTATGTATATTAGGCCAAAAAGTAATGACTAAAAATAAATCACTAAAACACACTAATAATCAATTAGAAAAAGAAATACTAGAATTAAAAATCAAACTACATAACTTAGAAAAGGGAAAAGAAATTCTTGAATGTAAAACATGTCAAGAAACAAAAAATGAAAATGAAATACTTAAGGAGGAAATTTGTAGGCTTAACAAATTCGAAAATAGTAGTAATTCTCTTAGGGAAATAATAAGTATTCAAAGAGTATCAAGTGATAAAACCGGATTAGGATTTAATTCAACTAAGGATTCAAATAGTCAAAATAAAAATGTAAAGTTTGAATGTGAAACTAGTGAGCAAAAACCTTTAGAGTCAAAACCTAAGTATATACTTATAAAAGATAGAAAAATACCTATAGCTAGTGATGAGGAAGTAAAAACCTTTTATAAACCATCCTTAAAAAATGAAGTAAAATACTCGAAACCAAGATTAAGGTCAAAAACACCTCCACCTAGAAGACCACCTAGTCCTCACCCTCGGCCTAAAACTCCTCAACCTAAAAGAAACCAAAATATACCAAACCGTCATAATAATAGTTACCCAATGTTGAATTACCCAAATCCACCAAGCTACAATCCTTGGGGAATACTTCCACCATATATGCATCCGAGTCAATTGTAAACCATGTTTGGGCCAAACAACTTTGGACAAATGAGATCATGGGGACCAAGTGGCTAGATTGCATACTCATCGGGAAAGGCGTTTTCTCTTTCGTAATTGACTTTTATAAGTTAATACGCTTTGAAGAACTTGAAGACCACATGTTGAAGACCAAAAGGTACGCCACTCTTTCATGCTCACCATCATATGCGTAGATAAATGAACTAGCCAATTGCATGCCCCATTAATCTTTTATGCTTAGTATGATAGTTAGTAGATTTTTCTTTATACATATATACTTATATATACCTATACTACTATTTATACATACTATATATATATATATATATATATATATACATATAAATATATACGCACATAACCTAGATACGTCATTTGTTGACTATCTAGAACTAAAAGAAATTGTTCGTCCTCGAACCTTTTCTTCCCCCTTTGCCTCTCTTGAACTCTAACGTTCAACACGAAAATCTTCCGTGTCCACTGTTACATAACTCATGGTGATGAAGAGAAGTGAGTTACGTGGATTAACGTAGAAGTAGCTCTTTGACCGTCGAGTCAAATAAACTATGGATGAAACAAACTCCCGTCACCGCCAGCACCTATCTCCGTCATTACATTATCATTCCTCAAAATCTACTCAACATCCCACACTTACACATAATACTAATATATATATATATATATATATATATATATATATATATATATATATATATATATATATATATATATATATATATATATATATATATATATATATATTACGCACATTTCTTCCCAATCCTTAAACCTCCTGTCGACTTGACGGCTTGAGCATTTTGTCCAAAATTATCAAGATTAAGTTTATTAACATAATGTTAATAAAATGTGTCAAGTATTCATTCTTCGTGCCAATAAACGTATTTTTGATATATTATAAATATATACATATAAATATTTTGTCGTCAGAAACAAAAATCAAGAAATTCTAAAATTTGGCAGGCGCCCCCCTTAATGTTTAAGGGGACCGGCTAGTAAACGGGGGCGGTCCCCTTAATGTTTAAGGGGGCCGGCCTACTGTTGCTGCCAAAACGAATTTTCTCCTTGAAAACTTTGCCAAACACCCCATTTTTCAAACTCACTTCACTCCCACTCTGCTGTATACGAAATGCCATCACAAATCCATCATCAAATCACCTCTTCGAGTCAATTTCACAAAGGGCAAACATCTATACATCGATTAGCAACACGTTTAGTAAGTTTTTCATTAAACATTTCATCTAATTTCATTCAATTTTGAGTCTAATCTTAATTAGGTCTTTTGCTAAACTTTTCCAAACTTAAATTTTTATTAAAATTAAGTCTAAGAATGTTGTAATCAAATGCTCCCATAGGATTTGAATGCTTAAACAACCTAGAAACTAAGTAATTAAAAAACCATTATGTCAAACTAATCACTCCTTTTCAAAATTAATCATATTGTTGAATTATGCCATAAACACATGTTAAAACCAATCACATTGGTTTATTACAACTCACAAATCCTAAAAATATATTTTTCGAATCATAAAAAATGTTTTTGTTAAATATAAGAGAGTGTTTGGATTAGGAGCTAGAATCATCAAAATTTAATCAAAATTAAGTTCATAACTACTTGTCAAGTTTATAAATATGCAATTGATAATATTTAATCATTCTTGATGTACATGATCCAAATGGAACTTGCTGCAAAGACACCCTAAAAATAACCTTTTTCTGGAAATTTTTCAAATTTGGTCGCCTGGGAAATCACCAGATGGGCGGCCCCCTTAATTCCTTAGGCGGTCCCCTTAATTTTTAAGGGGGCCGCCCAACAATTAAGGGGACCGGCCATCTGGACAGTAAATTTTACTGTTTCCTTTTGCATCTTGTGACCACTTTTACCTAGCCCCAGCTACCATTACCCTTAATGCACGAACTGGACTTGGAATATTACCACAATACCTCCATAATTTGCCTAAATCAACCACATTTTCACAATATAAAAACCCTCCTTACAATTACCTTTCACTTCATCAACCATCACCTTCATCAAACACCCATTTTCATCCACAATGCTATCACCAAAATCCTCCATCTCTAAGACTTCAAGGAAACAAAGACTTGTTATCATACCACCAAAACAACCTTTCATTGACCTAACCCAAGATGACATCAAAACTCCATCACCACCACCTCAAAATTCATCCCCAAGTGCACCAAATGCACCATCAAAAACACCATCCACCCATGGAGCTTCATCTTCCTCCATTCCATCCACCTCATCCATAAATGACTACATCCACACTCACCTAACATCATCACCAAGAGCATCATCACCACCATCCACTCAAGAACCTTCATACACCCAACTTGCCATTTCCCTATCACCTATCACACCTCTTGATGCTCACTTTTCACCATCACCAACCCCACCATCATTCTTTCCTATACCTTGGGCAATGCTTGAAGCCCATGGTGATAATTGTCTTTGTTGCGTCCATAACCGGACCTTAATCTTTGGTCTTAGAGATGAGATACACTACATGTTTTCATCTCTTGAACACATGATTGCCAACCCACAACCACCACCTCCTCCACCTCCTTCACCCACTACACCACCACCACCTCCATTTTCACCCAATTAAGCATATGCAATGCTTAAAAATAATTTTTCAAACCCTTCTTGCAAGCAAGCTCCATGGAAGACCATGTACCTCTAAGATGATTATGTAGTTTCATTAGTAGTTTTTGTTTGTATGCTTGCATGCTTCATGTTGTAATCTTTTGGTTGTGTACTTATCCACAACACCTTTATTAAATGAATGATCTTATTCTATATGCTTGCTTATTGTTGTTACATATACTTGTGCTTCTAACATTTTTTTTGCAAGCGTTCCATAGCTCGTTTCCTTGGTGCCCCCAAACGAGGGGGAGTACACATCAAGGGGGAGTTTTTGTCCCGACAAATTTAGTTACTAAAACTTGTCGGTTTAACCTTTCTGATTCTACAAAAAGGGGGAGAAATAGATGTAAACTCACTAAATAGTTGTCTAAAAATTAATTTTTAGATTTAATGAGTTTAGATTTTGTAATCATCAAAAAGGGGGAGATTGTTGATATAAATAATGCCTAAACACGTTATTAATATTTTTCGATATCTCTACGTTTTGATAATCACAAAATGTAAAATCATTAATCGGAAAATTATGACGTAAACAAGTATTTAGTTGTAAATATCTATTTCTACAACTCAAATCACTTAAGGTATGAATGAACTAATGCTTAATGCATTATATGATCAAAGGAACATTTTCTTAATAACTAGATTTTTTATAAAACATCAAAAACATTTTATATATTTTTGAAAAACATTTTTGGCATTAAATAAAAATGTTTAATCTTTTATAAAAATATGAATTCAAATTTTTAACCAAAATCAGTTAAAATATTCCAGAAAAACCTTCCCCACAAAAGGACAAAATTAGCCAACGGACATAAGGGGCGGCCCCCTTAATTTTACTAGGCGGCCCCCTTAATTATTAAGGGGACCGCCCCCGCTCCAGTAGACCTCCAGCTGTCCAATTTTTCTCCTATAAATACCAGTCTTCTCCTGGACTTTTACTCACCTTTTGCACACTAAAACTTTCTGTTCTAAATTCATTCTAAACATTGTAAATCCTTTGATCATATTTTCTTAAGCATTGGTTTCTAAGTGATCCAAGCTTCCACCACCAAAAGTGCAAAAGAAGAACTCTACTTCAACTAGTGAAGAAGTGTTATTACTTACCTCATTCAATTGTGTTGTTGTGTAAAGTGTTGTGTAGTTGTGATAAGTAGATCTAAGTGTAACTACGTAGTAGTGTTGTAAATTTGTTGTGAAGTAGTTGTGAATAAGTAGTTGAGAAGAAGTAGTCGTGAAGCAGTCGTGAAGAAGAAGTCGTGAAGACGTTGTGAAGAAGTCGTGAAGAAGTCGTGATAAAGTCGTGTAGAAGTTGTGTATAAGTTGTGAGATTGGTTCTAGCTACGATTAGAACTCGACATCTAGCTTTGTGTCGTTAAGCCGGTGTAAGCTAAAGTTGTGTAAAGGTTTTCTCCGCCATAAGGGAGTTTGTTGACATAGTGAAGAAAACTCTCGAGTAGGTGACTCGAGGAGTGGAGTAGGGCAAGGAAGGTGTCCTTGTAGCCGAACCACTATAAATCTCCGTGTTGTGGTTTGATCTTTCCATCTCTCTCTCTCTTATTTCATTATATTTACCTTACTGGCATTACTTATCTATATTTGCTTATATATGTTCATATTGATCAAGAGTTAAATTCACATAAGATAGAATCGAAGTTTTAAAAAGTAAACAAAAGTTTTCATAAATTAAAAAGACGTAAAACTATTCAACCCCCCTTCTAGTTTTCCACAAAACGGTCTACAGTCGTGAAATGATACTTCGGTATACTTCAGCGGCTCACCTGAACCGTTGATACACTTCGGTATGTCTGATTAAGCTCTCTAGGGGGCATTCGGTTCAGAACGGCCTTGGTAAAGATTAGAGAAAGTTTTCACACTATGCTGTTAACGATCTCGAAATCAGAACCTGTAAGTGCTGAACGATTTATTGCTAACTATTTTATGCAGGTACTGAGGAAAGTCCATTTACCATCATCATATATCACAACATCTAAATCTCCTCATACTCATACTTATGAAGATCATCCTCAACAAAGCTCGAAGTAAAAATGTTCAAGACAAAAGGATCAAGTTAAAGACAAAGTGTTACGACAAAGTCAAAAAGCTAATCAAGATGTCAAGAACAAGTTCATGTATCAAGTGAGGACGACATAAGTATGAAGTTCAGAAGAAGTATGAGTATGATGGAAGAAACGTCGATGCAAATGTATAGAAGATGTTGATCAAAGGCAAGAAGGACCGAAAGATGATTACTTTGAAGATCACATAGCATGAAGGAACAAAGAACCAAGACTATTCTACAACGACACACAAAGATCAAGACAACGAAGACGAAAGACCTAAATCACTGGGATCATCATTTGAATAACCATCCCTTAGGGGGAGATTGTTAGCTTTATTAAAGTGATCGTCATTTGTATTATTAGAACTTTGTGTCGTGTGATTAACTAAGTCTAGGAAAGTGGGCTTTTGCTAAGCTAATATGTTAGAATTAAGGTAAAAGACTAGTCCAACTCACAAAAGCCCACAACAAGCCCATGGAAAAGCCTTTAGGGCATCACATGTATTCTATAAATAGCACACTCCCTCCTCATAAGTTAGTGTGCTTCAAGAGGTGTAAAGGTGGGAGTGTGTGTGTGTTCTTTGTATTGTTCTCATCTCTTATTTATATATACATTCGGTTCATATTCACTCTCCATCTATCTTGCTATTGTGCCGAGTGTACTTATATTGTGTGTGATAAAGTAGTGACCTTGAAGCATAACAGTTTTCAATAAATAAAGATGCACGGTTTTTACAATTATTAGTTTTTACTCCGTTTTTAGAGAATTTCTGCTAATGGAAGTTGGGTACGCATCAGGGTACTGTCAGTGTTGCGGGAAAATAATACAACTGATTCCTGATAGTTAGCTGCTATTGTTTTGGATGTTAAAAGACCGCAGGACTCGGGGTTTGGCGCCTAATAAATGTGAAATAAACCTAAGCCATAATAGACTACTGTGCCCTGACGGTTCGTTCCCGTTGACATGGTTGTTCAAAAGGTGGAAGTAAATAAACTAAATAATCCAAAGCCATACAAGTTTTCTGTTTCCTGACGGTTCGCTTCCGTTGACTCGGACTTCAAAAAGGCAGAGGAAATTCCCAAGGTCATAACAGGCTACTATTTTCTGACGGTTCGCTCCCGTTGTTGCAGTTGTTATAAAGGGCCGAGGGCTAATATTGCTTAATAAAAATGTAATAAGCCAAATTTTGACTCCGGGGATATCCTAATAAAGCTTCTGTTTCTGGACTCGTAGATGAGTTGTTTCGGTCGAAATAAAAGGGATATCGTCAAAATCGTGTTAAATTAGGACCTTGATGTGGACCTCATTTTTATCTGCAGCAGTTCTTTTGGGAAGGATTTTAAACTAATTATTGTCTAAACCGGGTGCCTTTATAGGACTATAATCTATCGAAATAAGAAAAAGTGGATTATCAAAATAAAATCCTTAGAGGAACTAGGAATAAGGGAGCAAGGAGTAGCTGCGCGTACCCAATTAGCATCTCTAATTTTATATTTAGCTGTGATTTCATTTTAAGCTTGGTTTGGGGATTGTGAAAATCGAGGATGATGATTCTTATCTCCTGGAGGCACCCAGTTTGCGTGTTTCCTGTTCTTAAGCTTTTATAATTATCGTGAAAATAAAGTCAAGCATGGCGGGTCACCTTAAAATTTTATTTTTAGCTATATATATATGAATAAGGGTTAAAATGGGGCGTTTTCGACTTTAATGATTTTTACTTGTATTCCTTTAACGATAATATGTCTGTTCTTGTTTGATGTGATGTGTTTTGTTATGGGGATGAAAATCGTTTTTGTCTTAGCGTGTGTAATAACGTTGCGTGAGGGCACTCAAACGTTTAAGTGTAGGAGAATTTTGATATTCAATAGAATATACATGTTTTTAACGTCCAAAACCTGCATTTACGGCTTAAAAATAATAGCAAAATATGAAATTCATTACATATATTAAGTAATTTTGTTATTTTATATTGTAGGTAATTTTATTTGGAGCATCGAGGAAAAAGACGGAATTGTGAAAGATTAAACGAAGCACGAACGAAGCCTATTGCAAGTTTATTAAAGAAAATCTGGCCCAGCCCAAAAGTATATCAAAAGATATTCAAATGCATTACATAACATGAAAACCCAGTTGGTCTAGTGGGAAGGTGTGTTCAATTGGAGCGTGAGGTCCTGGGTTCAAGTCCCATTGCTGTCATCCATCATTTTTACTAGTGTCCAGCTACTGCGAATTTACATTTATGCCCCTGAAGTTAGCTGCGAAATTACACAAACACCCCTGCGACGTGGCTAGTTGTGTGCCAATGGTTATTTCTTGGGCACTACTCTTTTGGAGATATAGATACCACAAGCCAGAACCGGATCTGATCTATCGTCCCTTTATTTTATTTTTTTCTTCTTTTTTCTTTTTTAGTTTTGTAGGTTTTGTTTTAATTTTATTTAATTAGTAAAAGTTTGTATTAATTTTTGATATTTTAAGGTAATGATCATTCTTAGTTTCTTTACATGTCCTATTAATTTCAAGTATTTATTTTAATGTTTTAGTTAATGATAATTTTTCCACTTAATCTCTAGTTTAATTTCAAATATTTATCTTTACTTACTCCAACGTCAATCATCATCTATTAGATACTTTTTTTTTAGTTATCAATCATTGTCCAGATTATATTACAATCATTTTAATTTCACTTATGTCTTATACACCGTATTTCGTTTACTTAAAAAACATGGTTGTTGGTTTTCCTTTGAGTTTAGTTTAGATCTATATAAAATATTTTAGCACTCTGATATTTTTAAATGTCAGTTTATCAAAGCTTTCATTAATCAAGTTTTATTCTTTATGTTTAATCCTAGTTCATTGCTTTTAAATTTAATCTAGTAACCGGAATAATATTTGTTGCTGACTAAAGATGTGATTTGGAAGCAAGCAAGTTTTTGGGACCATTAGTATTAGTGAAAGTTATTGTATCATCTCGCTCGTTAACTTTAATTTGGTGACTTCTAATCCCTTTTCGATTATCTCTTTTTTATTATCTATTGTTTATTGCTATGTTTAGACTTATTATGCTTATTTATGTTATTAGTATAGTTTTTATTATGTGCGAGTAGTTTATATATATTACTTTAGAATTATGATTAATATTGTTGGATTAATTGTTGATTTTAGTTTAATTGATATGAGTAATGAGTAGATTTATATATGTTTGTTAAGTGATGGTTATTTATTAATTAAGTGTGAAAACTTAGAAATTGTTGATTAATAATCTTTGGTTACTTGGATTGATTTTTGGTTGTTTTAACGGGCAAAAGCCGTTAGGTTAATTAATTAAATCTAGTAATTTTACCAAGATAAAGAATTTTTTTCAAAATAAACCAACGTTGTGAGAAAATAGTTTTTTAAACGGGTATTAAAGATTGTTAGTTAATAATTTCTGGATTTATTTTAGATTTATTTACTTGATTGTTTTAATGGGCAAGAGCCGTTACGATAAACAATCATTTAAATCTAGTGACTATTACCAAGATTAAATATTGTTTTTAAAATAAACCATCGTTGTGAGAAAATAGTTTTTAAAACGGGTATTAATTCACCACGTAAAACTCTAATTCACACTTAATGATCTTTTCACCTCGCTTGACAAGCATATCCTTTATTATTATCTTTTTAGATTGCTTTATTATTGTTTTGCTTATAGTTTTCTTTTATTAATCAATTTAGCTTTTAAAATCTTTTATAAAAATAAAAAATATTCAATAATCAAGCATCAAACAAAACTTGACTGACGTATTTCAATTCACCACTCCTTTGAAACGATACTCGGGAGATCAATACCTGCCAAGATACTTTAGTATTAAGGTTTGTATAGTCTTTCGATTTTATAAATTATTTTTGAATGGGTAAACGACCTCTTTCACGCTTCAAGGTGAGAGGTTTTGGGATCCTCTTGGAAGCGAGTACAAAGGCAGACATTAAACATGATATCAGGCCTACTTGTTGTTAGGTATAATAAACTTCCTATCATACCTCTATACTTAGTGCTATCCACGGACTCACCTTCTTCATCTTTCGTGAGTTTCTTTTCCGTAGACATGGGAGTTTTCATAGGCTTAGACTCTTCTAAACTAATTTTCTTAAGCATCTCCTTAATATACTTAGATTGATTAAAGAAGATACCATCTTCCATTTGTTTTATTTGTAGACCAAGGAAGAAATTTAATTCACCCATCATGCTCATCTCAAACTCGTCACGCATGATCTTTGAAAAATCATCGCACAGTTCTGGACAAGTTGAGCCGAATATAATGTCGTCGACATATATTTGAACAATGATGAGATGTGAATTTCGTTTCTTCGTGAAAAGTGTGTTGTCAACCATTCCTATGGTATATTTATGTTCAATCAATAATGCTTTTAGTCTATCGTGCCAAGCTTTAGGAGCTTGTTTGAGACTATAGAGTGCTTTCTTGAGTTTATAAACATGATTCGGTTTTTCGAAATCAACGAATCCCGGAGGTTGTGCAACGTATACCTCCTCGTTGATATAACCATTTAGGAATGTACTTTTCACGTCCATTTGGTATAATTTAAAGTCTAATGCGCAAGCATAGACAATGAGTATCCTAATAGACTCTAATCTAGCTACGGGTGCATAAGTTTCATCGTAATATATTCCTTCTTGTTGGTTATAGCCTTGTGCTACCAACCTTGCTTTATTCCTAGTTACGATGCCATTTTCGTCGAGTTTATTCCTAAACACCCACTTAGTTCCTATAATGGTATGATTCTTAGGTGGAGGTACTAGATCCCAAACTTGGTTTGTGGTGAATTGATTTAGCTCTTCTTGCATGGCAACTACCCAGCTTTCATCCTTAATTGCTTCACCGACATTCTTAGGTTCTACTGTAGATATAAAACAAAAGAAATTACTTTTGTTTTGTGCTTGTGACCTAAGGGTTCTTTGGTTTAGGCTTCCTATGACATTTTCAATTGGATGGTTCTTGGATTCCTTAATGTTGACAACTTCGTCAACCTCAACTATTTCATCCTCAATGTCATTTTCTAAGGTTTTCTTGCCATTGACCTTAATGGCTTCTTCCTCATCTATGTCATCATCCACCAAGGGTGATGTCTTAGTTGGTGGAGGACTTTCATCGAATGTCACGTTGAGTGATTTTTCGACTTTCATTGTTTCCTTGTTTAGGACAACATAGGCTTTACTATTTTGGGAGTAACCTAGGAAAACACCTTCGTAAGACTTTGGGTTAAACTTGGTGAGGTAGTCTTTTGTGTTTAGTATGAAGAACTTGCTTCCAAACACTCTAAAGTAATCTAGAGTAGGTTTTCTACCTTTCAAGATTTCGTATGGTGTTGTTCCTAAGACATGTCTAATTAAAATCCTATTAAGTATGTAAGTTGAGGTGTCCACCGCATTACACAAAAACTTTTGCGGAATTGATCGTTCATTCAACATTGTTCTACTCATCTCTTGTAGAGTACAATTTTTCCGCTCAACTACCCCATTTGATTGTGGAGTGCGTGGAGCCGAGAAATTGTGTGTAATACCATTAGCATCACCATATACTCCAAATTTCACTTCATTATCAAATTCCCGACCATGATCCGTCCTAATTGAGACTATTGTACACCTTAGTTGATTTTGGACCTTCTTACTGAAGATTTCGAATTCCTCGAAAGCTTGTGTCTTATCCTTAAGAAATCTAGCCCAAATATACATAGAGTAGTCATCAACTATTACCAAGGTGTAGTAATTTCCTCCATAGCTCCGTACGGCGGATGGACCGAATAATTCCATGTGAAGGAGTTCTTGGCATCTAGAGGTCGAGACCATATTCTTAGCTTTGTGACTAGAATGGGCTTGTTTTCCAACTTTACAAGTGTCACAAAAATGTTTATCAAACTTAATCTTAGGTAGGTTTCTAACTAGTTCCTTAGACGTCAATGAATGTATCAAACGCATGTTGGCGTGACCTTGTCTCCTATGCCATAGAGTAGAGTTATCATCTATGGTTGCTAGGAAAATCTTATCCTAAGGCTTATTTCATATTTTCATAACAAATAAGCCATTCTTCCTAACTCCTTTGCCTATGGTCTTACCATTCTTAATGATCTCACTACCCTCTTCGGAGAATATAACTCTACACTTATTGTCTACCATTTGACTAATGCTAAGCAAGTTAAATCCTAAGTTATCTACATGCTCAACATTTCTAATAGTGAGGGAGTTTTGAGTAATCGTACCTTTGCCTATGATGTTGCCCTTAAGTTTGCAACCGAATGTGACATTACCTCCGTTGTAAGCCTTGTATGATAAGAATAGACTTCGGTTACCCGTCATATGATTAGTGCATCCACTACCCTTGACCCATTCATCGGGCTCCAAGTCGATTCCCAAGCATATCTATTGAATAAGACAAAGATTCAAACATTTGGTCCCTAATATCTCATGGGTCCAAAGTTGTTAGTATTAAACATCCCATGCATTAGTTGCATTTGGTTAGGATGTTGGAACGGAGGACAAGTTTCCCATGGTAAGTAACTTTGTAGTTAACGGTTATTCCAAGTTACGGGATAGTTACTTGGATAGCTTGGTCTTTTAAAGTTGCTTCTCGGTTGAGGAGTTCTTGACCGAGGTTTAGGAACATTTGTTCTTCTAGGTGAAGGAGTCTTTGATCTAGTATCGGGTTTTACAAAGCCAAGCCCGGGGGTTGACAAAGGTTTGTAAAAACTTTTGACTTCCTTTTTACTAGCAATATGTACTTCAACATTATTAACAACTATGTGACTTGGTTTAGGACTTAAGTTATTTTTTAAAATCGACCCTGTTCTGACTTTAGCACCAGACGGTACCACGGTACCACTAATTTTAGTGGTGCCGTCTGTACCTTTAATGGTACCGTCCTCTGCTATTTCAGATTCTCCAGATTTTACAAATTTTTCTTGTTTAGTTTCATTTGTAGAAGCTTTATTTGGGTCAAATCCTAAGCCCGCTCCTGCATGTTCACTATACCTAACGTTTTCAAGCATGTCATTAAGTGTTTTTGTTCCTTTTTCAAACTTAATGATTCTTAACGCATTTTCTTTGAGTTTTTCATTCTCTACTCGAAGACATATGCATGACCTACATCCAACATCTACTTCTTTATTTTTCTCAAGTCTTTTTACTTGGTCTTTCAGTTCTAAAATTTGCACTTCGAGTTCATGCAATTTTACTTTTAGTGTTTTGTTTCTAGTTATGATTTTAGAACTTACTTCACATAGCTTATTATATGCATCATATAGTCTATTATCATCTATTGACGCATTATCATCACTATAGTAAGAAGATTCGGAATGTACCTCATTTGAAGCTTGAGCCATTAGACATGTTTCATCGTTGGGCTTCTTCTATTCTTCTTCACCGCTATCACTCCAAGAGCCTCCTACGAAAGCTCTTTGGTTGTTGGTTCTCGGCGGTTTGGGACATTATCCTATGAGATGATTGGGGGATCTCCGCATCTAAAACATTTCCTATCACTCTTTCCTTTCTTCTCATCTCGGTTCTTTTGTGACGACTTCTTTTCATCACGAGGTTGTCTAACGAACATACCTCTTCTCCTAAAGAACTTCTTAAAATCTCTAACGGCTAGTGCATATTCTTCATCTTCACTATCGGAATCCGAACTTTCCTCATCACTAGACTCCTTTTTGGATTTCAAAGCTAGAGATCTAACTCTCTTGCTTTTTCCTTTGACTATGCCGGAGTCTTTCTTGATTATCATTTCATGAACCTTCAAGTTTCCTATTAGTTCATCAAGTGATAGTGTCGCCAAGTTCTTTGACTCTTCAATGGCGGTGACCTTTGCTCTCCATTTGGGATGTAGAGCCCTAAGAAACTTCCTAACATAATTCTTGCTAGAATAACCTTCATCAAGAGCTTTAAGACTAGTAATAATAGTATTAAATCTAGCAAAAGCATTATCAATAGATTCATCTTCCGGAATGGAAAATTGTTCATATTGTTGCACAAGAAGATCTATCTTGTTCTGTTTGACTTGATTATTACCTTGGTGAGTGACTAACAAAGTTTTCCAAATTTCTTTTGCCGTATTACACATTAAAATTCTTTCAAATTCCTTTTTCGGCAAAGCATTATAAATCATCATTTTAGCCTCATCATTTTTGGCTAATTTTCTTTTAAGGTTATCACTTTGTTTATTGTAAGGAACTATTTCATCCTTTTTAGTTTCTGGATTCTTTTCAATCGGTTGAAAGTCACCCTCGGTAATAATATGCCAAAGATCAATGTCTTTTGATTTCACATACGTTTCGAATCTTGTTTTCCAATATATAAAACAATCGGTTTCAAAAAGTGGTGGTCTTTGCATAGATTGCCCTTCTTAATATTTGTCGAAATCCATTGATCGATTCAAGTTTTAAAATACAATTTATTTTAAAATCTTGCCTAACCTAGCTCTGATACCAATTGTGGAAAACTAGAAGGGGGGGTTGAATAGTTTTCCCAGTTTTTAAAACTTTATAAAACTTTACTTGTGAAAAACTTTGATTCGATTCTTTTGTGAAATCAAACAACACCAATATGAACACTAAACAATACTATCTAATATAAACAATAAATATAAAGAAATGAGATGGAAAGATCAAACCGGGACAAAGAGATTTATAGTGGTTCGGTCACGAAGCTCTTCTTCGCTCTACTCCACTCCCCGAGTACCAAACTCGAGAGTTCTAAGCACTATGTCAACAAAGCTCCCTTCAGGCGGAGAAAACCGTACAACGTAGCTTATCCTTATTTCCGACACTAAGCTAAATGTCGAGTACTAATCTTAGCTAGTACCAATCTACCACGATCCACACGATCCTTACTAATTCACACAATCAACACACTTGACTCGATCTACCCTTGATCCACTTGATGTCTGGATCAACACACAAGCCCACAAGCTACAAGAGATCTCCAAGATCTCAACAAGATCACAATGATCTGCTCTCACAAACTACTCAAAAGAAAATGAACTTGGTGTATGCTGGGATACAACAAGTATGTAACAAGTGCACTAACTATAACTATAACACTTTGTATCTTCTTTGATACTTTGTGTTCTTCTCTTGCACTAGTAGAGGAATGAAGGTGATCACTTGGTTGGATGATTGGATCACTCTTTAAATAAAAATAAAAACTAAACTAAATGATCATAGGAGAGAAAATGTGATAAGAGTTTTGAACTCAGAAAGTTGTGTGTGAAAAAGGATGCCCAAAAACTGTGAAGAGGGGAAGAGGGCTGGTATTTATAGGCAGAGGAAATTTGCCCGTTATAGGGACACGGTACCACTAAATACCACACGGTACCACTAAATTTGTGGTACCGTGGAAGACAAGAACGCTCCAATTTTTGTTTTTAGTGGTGAAAGTTCATTTGGAGAAGTTTGGAGCTGATCTTGGGGGGGGGGGGGGGGGTAAATAGCTATTATGATTTTTAAACTTATTTTTCTAATAAAACATTTCTTTATAATTCAAAAATAACTTGTAAGGTATATTTTTGAAAAAATGTTTTGTCACATTAAAAATGTGAAGTTTGAAACACAAATTCACTTCTTTGATCATTTGTTAAGTTGTATATTTGTTTGTTCATACCTAGAGTGATATACGTAGAAACGGGATATTTCGACTAAAAACTTGTTTACGTTAATTTTAACGTAAAGTGTTTTCACATTTTGTTATCATCAAAACGTGAAGTTATCGAAAGATATAAATAACGTTTTTAGAACATTATTTGCATCAACAACATAAAATATAAGTGATGACACTAAAATCACCAATATTCCTCCCCCATTTTAGTGTAATCCTTGATCTACTAAAATAGACATAACAAACCAAACTCATGCATAAATGAAAATGTCTTAGAGATTGAATTTTCACATAGTATATTACGCATTCCAAATATTCGTGAATCAGGATGTCCCACGGATTGAACCCATCAACTCGTTTGAATACTCGAAGATAATATACACATAAGTTTCTACAAGTTTCTAATGTACATATACTTGACACTATTACAAAGCCTTGTGTCCATATCCTTCATGAGCATATAAAAGCCAGTCCTAGGTTCTTGAAGCGGCGACACTCCATGCTCACATAGGTAGTTCCTTTAGTCTTGCACCTGCAATGCAATTTTTCAAAAGAACTATTAAGAATATAAACTTCAACCTAACCCACTTGCAGTCTGAACACATACCTTGGGATGATACGATGTGTTCCAATCTTTAATTGTAAGCTTTCCGCATTGAATTCAAATTCTAACGTTGTATTAGAAGGGAATTGGGTATCTCACAGTTAGAGATTTAAATGGACTCTAATCCCATCCCGATAGCCGACTTGTGCACTAAGTCTCTGGCTAATCCCTTAGTCAAGTGATCCGCTAAGTTCTGTTGAGAACGGACAAAATCCACGGAAATCACTCAATTCGTAATTAACTCACGAACCTTGCTGTGTCTAACACCTAAGTGTCTAGACTTTCCATTGTAAATTTGGCTATATGCTTTAGCCAAAGTGGCAGCACTATCACAATGTATAGAAATAGGAGATATTGGTTTCGGCCACAAAGGTATCTCATAGATGAGGTTCCTTAACCATTCTGCCTCCTTTCCAGCAGCAGCTAAAGCTACAAATTCACTTTTCATTGTCGAATCTGTAATGCAAGTTTGCTTCTTAGAAGCCCATGAAATGGCACCTCCACCTAGCAAGAATACCCAACAACTAGTAAAAGAATGATCTGCACTATTGGTTATCCAGCTTGCATCAGAATAGCCTTCAATAACCGAAGGAAAACCGAAATAAGACAAACCATAGTTCATTGTCTTCTTTAAGTACCTGAATACTCTAATTATTGCTTCCCAATGATAATTACTAGGGTTACTAGTAAATCTACTCAATTTACCGATCATAAGCAATATCTGGCCTTGTGCTTGTCATAGCATACATCAAGCATCCAATAGCCCTAGAATATTCAAGTTGATTCACAGGTTTACCCAAGTGGGTTTTCATTTTAATACCTACTTACATGGGAGTGCAAACTGGACCACAACCTTCACAATTAAATTTCTTGAGGATTTTCTCAATGTAGTGAGATTGTGTAATTGTAAGACCCTTTTTCTCACGTATAATTCTTATTCCAAGAATTACATCCGCCTCCCCCATATCTTTCATAAAGAAATTTGATGACAAAAACTCTTTTGGTGGGAAATACGTTTTGGAGGGAAAAACGGGTAATACCCGAATCCCAAAAATCGTTTAGGTTTTGGGCCGCTGCCCCAAACCCCGCGAGGGGCGTCCCCCTTCGACCCCCACCCGCTTGCCTGGGAGTGGGACCCCAGCAAGGGGCTCTGCCACTTGACCCCGCAAGGGGCGCTGCCCCTTGACGCTGCAAGGGGGAGCGACCCCCTTGACCCCCGCTCTTTGTTCGTAGCGGCATCTAACTAGCTAGAACGAGTGTGCACTCCGCACCTCCTAACTTAACTATAAGCTAAACCTGATTAAGCCCTTGATCTCAAGTAAATCACAATTACATAAAATATAAGTGATGAAACTAAAATCACCAACACAACATAGCCGTGACCAACGAGCTTAGAGTGATGGCCAATGAAGTGGTGGCTTGGACCCAAAGAGCACAATGACTTCACCTACCACTTAGCTACAAGTAATCGATCAACTTCATTTGATTGTACCATCGATTGGTTTTAAGCTCGTGTCCGCAAAACAATTTGGTTCACAAGCCATTTATAGTTACCAACTATCTCACAACAACAATTATGCCATTATCTTTACAGATAACAA
Source organism: Artemisia tridentata subsp. tridentata (assembly GCA_021014915.2). Taxonomy (NCBI): domain Eukaryota; kingdom Viridiplantae; phylum Streptophyta; class Magnoliopsida; order Asterales; family Asteraceae; genus Artemisia; species Artemisia tridentata. The sequence continues at coordinate 347,057,496 of CP139506.1, read as the reverse complement.
CAAAGGTGCTATTGACAATATAGATCGCCAACTTGGATCATTTGCTTTACAAGATCTTGGGTTGGTTAACTATTTTTTTGGGTATTGAAGTTGTTCCTCACAAGCCATGCATTATTCTATCTCAAAAGAAGTACATTTTGGTGATCTTACAAAGGGCTGGTCTAGTTAACTGTAATCCAATGCCATTGCTCATGATTGCCTCGAGTTCGCTTAGACGCTGTCAAATACCAATAGGTTGTGGGTTCTTTACAATATGTTACCCTTTCTCCACCACTTTACATAGCGTTTGTTGTCAACAAAGTATGCCAATATATGCATGCTCCTACCGAGAATCATTGGTCGGTAGTCAAAAGGATTTTACATCATCTTCATGGTACAGTTGACCATGGTATGCTCATTCTTCATTCTTCATTTTCTACCTTTCAAGCTTTTACTGATGTACTATAGAGAGGTAGCCATACTTCTCTTGAAGCTTTCTCAGATGTCGACTGGGCTCAGGATCCGGATGATCGATGGTCCACGAGGAGATGTTCTATATACCTTGGTTCGAACCTTATATCTTGGACCACCCGTAAGCAACGCACAGTTTCACGTTCCTCTATAGAAGCGAATACAAAGCACTTGTTGACACCGTTGCCGCACTCACATGGCTTCAAGCTCTTCTTCGTGAGCTTGGTATTCATACATCTTCTACTCCTATACTATGGAAATCTAAGTGCAACATAATTGTCATCTAACCCTATCTTTCATGTGTAGCAACCTGTAGATTTCCCCAGTCATTAGTCAACGCTAATCAAGTATTAATCCATCATTACAGTTTACTTAACCATTTTTACGAGCAAAATTTGAAAATTTTGTTTATTACATTTCTATAATTCATACGTTGTTACGTGATTCACGATACTTTAGAACGAGCTCACACACACACTACGATAGTCCAGTATACAATTAAACACCAAACGGATCCTTAAATCTTATTCTAGGCCTGTTACTATTCAAGCCCACAACTAATTCAAGCCCATTTTGCATTTTCTTTTATTTTCACACCAAGCCAACGTACGTTTACTTGACCTCATTCATTTCAGATTTCGAAACACAACCCATGCCAAATTTTACATGATTCGAATCTCTATACTTCAAGGATTCAGGATTGACGATGTACATTGTTTGATTCGAACGTTTGATCTTAAAACGAGCTTTAAAGCTAGCCTCATTCGACCACATATACAACTCATAAAAGGGTTAACCATATTCGACCAAAACTAATTTTTATCTATATGATTTACATTTGTTCTTGGCCTAAGGACTCTATAAACATTTTCACCCCTTTCTTATTTCTTTTGGTCACATTAAAATGTTGTTTGGACCCTTATATATGTCGAACACAACCATTGCTACATGTCACATGATACAAACCGAAACACACTCACATCTAAACCATTTGAACTAGTTTACTCGAGTACCTAAGCTAGTAATATTCCCCATGTTCCCTTATCCTATCCATTCGACATCTAAACATCCCAACTTGTGCTTAAAATACATTAATAATCTAGTATACATGCATACTTATACGTATACCTTCACCCATTCACTCATTCACACTCAAACATATTATTCCGCAACATTTTTCTAAGTATTCTCTCCTGGAGAGTTCTTTCGAAGAACAAGGGCCTTATTCCTAGTCGTTCGAATCATTTTCCACACATACAATGTTGATCTCGATTCATTTGTGCCATTCTAGCAAGCTACGTGCAAAACCCTTCGTTCCTAGCTCATTTCAACACTTTATCACCACCATTTTGGGTGTGGTAAGTTCATCGAGCCAAGTTCTATACATACTTATATTTTTTTTCAATTGTTCTTACATATTTTTTTTCATTCGAATTTATACAAGCTTTCACCTATTTTATTCAAGTTCTCGTTATTTCCTTATCGTATATTCATGATCTCCTATTCAATGGATGGCTAGGGAATTAAGTTCTATAATCATTCAACACATATAACATCATATTGATAGCTAACGAGACCAATATTGAACTCATATTACATATCGAACGTACACATGTCTTTTTAATATTTTTGAACCTTTTGTTTATTCGACTAGAACACGTCCCATTTAAATCATTCTTATCGAGTACCATATCAAATAAGTTGCACAACTCATTTCTCCATAGACCAAACAAATAAGCAGTCCCAATAAGCTCTTCTAATAAGCTCGTATAATACCTTTTTAATCATACAAGTAAATGGCTTTCGAAACAGTCCCAAAATCCTTTAATAAGTATCGAGTGGGCCTAAAACACAATAAGCTTAAAATAAGCACATACGAATAAGCAGTCAATTAAGTAGTTTGGTTATGTTTTTAGGACTATAAAATAAGCCCAAAGTCAAGCCCAAATCATCTCTAAATCTATTGGATCGTATTTCGTTAATGGGCCTGTTTTAAATCGCTAAAAGCCCATTAAACTATAAATAAGCTCTTTTGAGTAATAAGAAGTTTTATAAAACTCCAATAAGCTAAAAGAGACTTAAGAAACTCTCATAAAATTTAATATACAAGTTTTGTGACTTTTGGACTTAAAATGCAAATTATATTACTATTCGGGTTAATTATGTAACTTTTGTATAAACTTGTGCCAAGCTGCCATTTTTATAAGTTATGGGTAGAAAATGATAAAACAGTAACCAAAAGCCATAAAATGTCATATTGGAATGTTTTGGACCAAAAATGTAATTAAAGTCTAACCAAGGACTAACGGTGCAAATATTTCACCGTTAGGGTTAAAAGTGTAAATTTCCTATAACTTCAAGGACCAACCAGTAACTTACTTCTATAAACATTTACATGAAGTGTTTTATACATTTTCATTCTTTCAAGTCCTTTTTACAATTCGTAATATTCATTTAAACAAACGTTACGTTTATATTTATATAACGTGATTTTTAACGAATACACATAACTTATCATCCACCAACTTTCGAGGGAACGATATTTACGGATTCAATAAACATAAAAACATGATAATATTATATATAATATTATTTTTGAACTTTAAGCATTTTAAGCATATCATCCATTCTCATCACGAACCAATTCGTTATCCGATACTTTTCCACAATCATTATTCACATTAAGCCAATCTTAAACCATCGAAATCTCAGACTTCCCTATTATTCAGGTCGTGTGTTGGAGCCGTTCCCGTGTTACATTTGACATCACATTACCTTGACTTTTACAGCTGAGGTGAGTCAGAACCCCACCCTTACTCTTTTATATTCATTTTAAACTACTTGGGGGAGATACATGCTTAAATTTCTTTACTCGTTTATCAAATACATGATTTGCATTGTGATGCAAGTACTCAAAACATTTATGATACGATATGCTTTTATACTTTTTGGACATGATGTGTAGTTTTATTACGATATATGCCTTAATGCGTTAAACTATTCATATACACACTATTCATAGCAACTGTTTAACTCCTATGGGTAGGAGCCGTTGGAGAGGTATTGATAGTAACTATCGGGCTGACGCCCCCACCCTTGTGTCCAAAATGACGAGACCTTGGGTGAATATAATCCGGAGTTCACATGATACATATATACACAGTCAGGAGGTTCAGTTTGCTGCTATTCATTACATTAAGTGCTCTTGTATATCGTATACACATCTGTCCTACTCGTACTTTAGCAGTGGGTTGTAAACACACATGTTGCAAGTCTTGTATGGGCGGGACTTGGGACTGAGTGGATTTACAATGCCTTTGTAGTGGAAACTTTATTCAAGGGCTTTACAATTTACACATATGCCCTACTCATACTTTAGCAGTGGGTTGTAAACATACAGATTGCAAGTCTTGTATGAGCGGGATTTGGGACTGCGCAGATTTACAATGCCTTTGCTGTGGAAACTTTATTCAAATGCTTTACTATTAAACTAAACTCTATGAACTCACCAACCTTTGGTTGACACTTTTTAGCATGTTTATCTCAGGTTAATAAGGCAATAGTGGATTGATGCGCGTGTGCGTAGTGCTCTAATTTATACCCACGGTATTGTAGGATAATAGGGTAAATCGTCTCTTTATTATGTGAATCATTCGGTATATAAATACCATTACAAAGAACATTCTAGACTCGGGCCTTAGCCCATACAAGTGTTACATGGACTCTAATTATTAATATATCGACTAACACTCCCCCGCAGTTTGAGCGGGAGGACACCGGACACTCAAACTGGTCCTAAACTCCTGAAACAAATCATATGGTAAACCTTTGGTAAAAATATCTGCATATTGATAACGTGATGGTACATGAAGCACTCGAACCTGACCAGCAGCAACCAAATCCCGTACAAAATGAATATCAATCTCTATATGCTTCGTACGTTGATGCTGAACCGGATTAGAAGATAAATAAACAGCACTAACATTATCACAATAGACCAGCGTAGCAGAAGACAAAGGTGTGTGCAACTCACGTAAAAGATTCCGCAACCAACAAGTCTCAGCAACAGCATTGGCAACCCCACGATATTCTGCCTCAGCACTGGAACGAGAAAGCGTCGGTTGGCGCTTAGAGGACCAGGAGAGGATATTATTGCCCAGAAAAACACAATAGCCTGAAGTTGATCTCCGAGTAGTAGGGCAGCCAGCCCAATCAGCATCAGAATAGGCAACCAATGAAGAAGTGGAGGAGGAAAACAACTGCAAACCATAGTCTAATGTACCCCGAACATACCGCAAAATTCGCTTGAGAGCATTGAAATGAGGCTCTCGAGGATCATGCATATATAAACAAACCTGCTGCACAGCATATGTAATATCAGGTCTAGTGAAGGTAAGATACTGAAGAGAACCTGCAAGACTCCGATATAACTTAGGATCAGAAACCGGATCACCATCATCACCCAATTTAGACTCAGTGTCAACAGGAGTCCGAGAAGAGTTACAATTGACCATATGTGCACGTTCCAATATCTCCAGAGCATACTTACGCTGTGACAAAAACATCCCTGAAGAGTCACGCGTAACAGAAACACCCAAAAAATAATTAAGAGCCCCCAAATCAGTCATAGCAAACTCCTTATGTAAAGAAGAAATGATCTGATGTAATAAAGCATCAGACGAAGCAGTGAGCACAATATCATCCACATAAAGTAACAAAAATGCAGTATCATCACCATGTTTATAAATAAATAAAGATGAGTCACATCGGCTAGAACTAAACCCAACAGTGGTAATATAAGCAGCAAATCGCTGAAACCATGCCCGGGGTGCTTGCTTAAGACCATATAGAGACTGCTGCAATAAACAAACATAATCAGGATAAATGGGATCACGAAACCCAGGCGGTTGATACATGTAAACTGTCTCACTCAAATCCCCATGCAAGAAAGCATTCTTGACATCTAGCTGATGAATAGGCCAATGTCGAGAAATAGCTAAACTCAGAACTGTCCGAATAGTACCCGGTTTGACAACCGGACTAAATGTCTCATCAACATCAACACCCTCGATCTGATTACTACCATTCGCAACAAGACGAGCCTTGTAGCGACTAAGAGTGCCATCTGCTAAATACTTGTGACGAAACAACCACATACTGCGAATAATATTTGCATCCGGGGGTTTTGGTACAAGAGTCCAAGTTTTGTTTTTAATAAGTGCATCGTGCTCATCACACATAGCATTTTGCCAATTGGGATCACGAAACGCATCACTAGGAGACCGAGGTAGAGGAGAAATTGTAGACACATGACCAGCATAACGAGGATTGGGACGAGTAATCCCGACACGAGCACGTGTGACCATAGGGTGAATCGAACCGGTGGGCTGTGTGATTGGAGGATCAGGTGTTTGTGGCGTTTGAGGCATTTGTGGCATTTGTGGAGTTAGTGTAGGTGCAGGAGATGGACTAAGAGGCTCAACAGGGGCATCAGGTGTAGGAACGGTAGGTGTAGTGGTGGGAGATAATCTTAGAATATTAGAAATGACATTAGATGAGTCATCCAAAAATTCATAAGAAGAACTAGCAGTGGGAGTGGTGGTAGAGGATGTCTTAGTGGCAAACGGGAAAACAGTCTCATCAAAGGTAACATGTCGGGAAAGAATAATTTTATTGGTGTTCAAATCTAAACAACGATAACCGCGATGATTGGTGGCATGTCCTAAGAAAAGTGAAGGTGTGGCCCGTGCACCAAGTTTGTTATTAGTATCAATGTGAGGATAACAAAGACACCCAAAGGTACGCAAAAGACTATAGTCAGGTTTTAAACCAAAAAGGCGAGTAAAGGGGACTTCATTGTCAATGGCACGTGATGGTAAGATATTTAAAAGATAAACAGCCATATTAAGAGCCTCAGTCCAATAATTAGGAGGAAGATTTGCTTGAAATAACAAGGTACGGATAAGGTTATTGATAGTTCGAATCATCCTTTCAGATTTCCCGTTTTGTTGAGATGTGCGAGGACAAGAAAATCTAAATTGAATCCCATTTTCTGAAAAAGAGCTTATGAAAAGCTTGGTTATCAAATTCCCCACCATGGTCACACTGAAAAGACTTAATGTCACATTTAAATTGAGTATGAACAAAGCTACGAAACAAATTAAATTTAGACAAAACATCAGATTTATTAACTAAAGGATAAACCCAAACAAACTGAGAATAATGATCCAAAAACAAGACATAATATTTGAAACCAGAAAGACTCGGAATTGGGGAAGTCCACAAGTCCGAGTGTACAATATCAAATGACGAATGAACCAAACTATGAGAACTAACAAATGGAAGTTTCACGTGTTTGCCAAGCTGACAAGCATGACAAAGAACGGGAGACTTCTCTTTATTACAGGAAATAGAACTACTTGAAAGGACACGACGTAGCACTTCACTTCCCGGATGTCCAAGACGTTGATGCCACGTATACTGACTCGCTAGAAAAGCATGCGGAATGGTGGAAGGTTGAGTGACTGGATAAAGATCTCCATTGCTATCACAACGGAGCAGCACCCGACGCGTTTGAAACTCCTTAACGGAAAAACCAAAAGGGTCAAACTCAACTGTACAATAATTATCGCGAACAAATTGACGAACAGAGATCAAATTTTTTACAATATTTGGAGTAATTAAAACATTATTTAAATGAAGGGGACGCGTAGGAGTAGACAAAATGCTATGGCCAGAGTTGATGACAGGAATGGAATGCCCATCACCAACCGCAACAGAGGGATAAATGCACGAATTAAAAACATCATTTAGACAATTGATATCATCATTAAGATGAGAGGACGCACCTGTATCCATGTTCCAATTACCATCGGCGAGAGCATGAAGAGTTTCGGTAGTGAAAGCATGAGGTAAGCTAGTTTCTTGACCCGGCAACGGACCCCCTGTAGAAGAGCTAATATTCTGCGAACCCCCTGGTGTGGAATACGAACCCACTTGAGGAAGACCCCCTTGCTGTGAACCTTGTCCCAAATAAGAACCCCCTGGTGAACCTTGCTGCACCCCCTGCTGTGAACCTTGTCCCAAACAAGAACCCCCTCGTGAGTGAAGCGGACCCCCTTGCCAAAAACAACCATGTGGTAAAGAATGAACCCCCCCGTATGTGGTAGTGGGCTGTGGGTACGCAGAATGGGCTTGGGCCTGAGTACCAAATCCAGGAGGTGTAGCGTGGGCCTGATGACTAAAACCAGTAGGTGTATGAACGTAGCAGGCCATAGGGTGAGAAGTACCATTCGAATTTGACACATTATTAGGAGCAGGAGATAATTGTGATTCACCCCCATTCAAAGTACCCTGAATTCCAAGTTTAGCTAAAAGAGATTGAAGAGTGACCACATCATTGGAGGACAAAGGAGTCCCCGTAGAAACAGTAGCATTGGATGGGCGTTTTGAAGGATTGTTATGTATACCATCGTGAAGAAACTTACAATGTACTCCAAACCGACAAAAACCTTGAGCAAAAAGGAAACAAGGTTTGTTTACCTTTTCATTAGGGTTAGTAGGACGCCTCATATTGGAAGACGAGTTAGCCAATAAAACCATCGGTGATGAGGAGGTAGAATCAACAAGAGCATCTTGAGCACGAGACTTTAACCGCATCTCCTCCGTGGTGAGCATAGAACGAACCGTTTTAAGGTCCGGGAAAACCTCGCGATGAGCAATGATAGTAGAGACGTTGTCATACTTCGCGGGCAATCCTTCCAAAGCAAAGGTAACAATATCATCATTGTTAACCGGAGAACCCAAACTTGATAGAATAGAAGCCATGTTCTCAATTTTCCGAAAATATGCATCAATACTTAAGTCCCCAAGTTTTAGAGCACGTAGTTCGGCCTTCAACGCAATGGAGCGAGAACGCTTATTGTCATTGAAAATTGAAGCAAGCATGTCCCAAGCCTCCTTGGCCGTTTGAGGATCTTCATTAACAAGGCGTTGTTGAAGGGTTGGTGACAAAGTGATGAAAATCCAAGAAAGTACTATGGTGTCAATTTTTAACCATTCAGCATCGGGAGCACTTGAAGTTGCATCATCGGAAGACTTGCCTAGTAAGTGATCCAAGATGGAGTAGCCTTTGCAAATATGTTTTAGAAAATAAGTCCAAGATGAGTAATTCATCTCTTCAACATCCAACTTGACCGGAACGAGGGTGGGAATGTTATTGATTGTCATGAGCTTGTCGGACAAAAGAATAACGGGTTGTGGGGGATTGGATCCTGTCATGGTGTCGTTGGGTATGTGAGAATTGTGAATGGAACAGTAACTTAATAGCTAGGGTTTTAAAGAAACTAGTAACGTGCGTATAGCAGTAGCAACAAACCAACAAATTAAACAAATATGGGTCGACTGGTGATCAAACACAACACCAACGATCGAATTTTAAAGAATACCAACAACAGTCGACTGGTGATCAAACAAAACACCAACGATCGACTTTTTTATGGATCGAATTTTGGCTTTGATACCATGTAGGATAATAGGGTAAATCGTCCCTTTATTATGTGAATCATTCGGTATATAAATACCATTACAAAGAACATTCTAGACTCGGGCCTTAGCCCATACAAGTGTTACATGGACTCTAATTATTAATATATCGATATATTAATAATTAGAGTCTATGTAACACTTGTATGGGCTAAGGCCCGAGTCTAGAATGTTCTTTGTAATGGTATTTATATACCGAATGATTCACATAATAAAGAGACGATTTACCCTATTATCCTACAGGTATGTCGTTGTGGTTTTAGCAGTATTCAAGTTTTAAATTTATATTTAGCCGACTTATCAATAACACACACACTTTAACGAGCAGTGTACCCGGTCAGTATGAATATAATGGTAAGTAGAGTGTCGATCACTAAGAGTGGAACGTATTATCTAGTTGTTCTAATCAGTATTCTAATATCTTAAGTTAGCTATACAACCTAATCTAACGCAAGGGGGTTCAGCCTGAGAGACTGGCACGGTTTGGTTATGATTAAATATAAACTAAACTAATAGGCACGAATCAGCGATTAGCACACACGTACACAGATAAATACTTGAGACAATAAGAAGACCTGTCCTGATAGTTAAGTAGCTTGTCACTTGTTTTATTGCTAGTTTTATATGAAGTGTATAGTTCGATGCAACGCACCGAGATTAATTCCTTTCTCGTTAGCTCTAATCTTATCGGCGAGTAAACCCTTAATGATTACTTATGACTATCCTATTTATCTTTCTTCCTACTTTTCTACAGACGATAGAATGCATAGGCGATAGAATAAATAGGCGAGGAAGGGGCATGGCGACCCAAGCAATGCTCAGCTAGACACAGAGGTTATCAATGCACTAATAAAAGTCACCAAAGACATCAACATATAAACTTTAATTAATGGGAAAACAATTTTAAGGGGAGTTGAAGTGCATGATTAAATCAATGTCACAAGCCCATCAATCCTGACCAATTAAAGTGTACTAATATAATAAAACAAAACTACTTAATGAATTGAATACATGCAGGACCTTCTTACAGCTCTTGTATCTTCGTTCAAGGTGTGTCTTGTGCTGTTACTTCGACTGAATTCGTCCTAGGGTTTCTTCTGTTTCGTACTTAGCTAAATTGTCGAACCCCGAATTTCGTCTGACTTTGGGGTATTTATAGTTTCTGTCTGAGGGCTAGATGCGGCGCATAGGATAAGTAGATGCGGCGCATTGACTTAACTTCGCGTGGGGTCCAAGATTAATATATTCAGGAATATTCGTACACCGCCAGAAGATGCGGCGTAACTCCATTCTTGTATGCGGCGCATGTCCTTGCTGTCTTGGATCGTAGCTTGTTAAATCTTGATAGTGATGCGCCGTATATAATAAGTAAGATGCGGCGTATCTGGAGCCGAATGATTTTGATCTTGTACATTTCTGTAGACTCTTAACTTCTTGCATGTTTTGCTCCATAATTAGTCCAAAATCGTCAAGTTTCACATAATACTTGTTTTTACCTGAGAATTACAAAAGTAAACATTAACGTATCAATTCTCACAGATAATATAATAAAACAAGTCAAATAAATAGGATAAATGATGGTAATAAAATGTACTTATTTGAGTTCATCAAATATCCCCCCACTTGAACTTTACTTGTCCCCAAGTAAACCTTAGAATTAATCTTATGAAAATGTATCCTAAAAGATATTAGGATTTATTTTTATATTTAAGCATGTATTCATTTTGTCATAATCACACAACCAGACACTTAACGAATTAGAAGTAAAATAAAATATATTGATAAAAGCAAATCTAATCGTTTAACTGTCCAGTCGTGACGAATATTCTATCATAAGCTTGGCAAGTATACGCATCTCCCCCACTAAAGCCAAGGAATAACAAGTCTAAAGCGGTAAAAAGGGTTTGTTGGTTAAGGGTTAATCATTCTTCTTAATCTCTATCGATCTCAAATTCCAGAAAAGGCAACAAATTACAAATACATGATCGAATCCACGAACACGATACTTGCAATTGCTCAAATCCTTAACTCGAATAGGCTAAAGATAGGACCAAGTAATCTTCACCAATAATATTATATCAAAAAGGGCGACAAAATCATAAATACATAGCCGAATCCACGACTACGATACTTAAGATTGCTCAAATCCCTAATCTCAATAAATCAAAGGTTTGGATAAAGAATAATATAGGGTATGGATAATATTTGGGATACAAATTGGTGTAAAATAAAAAAAAAAAAAAAAAAAAAAAAAAAAAAAAAAAAAAAACAGATAAATTAAAATCCTAAGTGTGGTTAATCACTATCCCAACCATCCCATGAATAAGACTCGTATCATTGAATAACTCACACTTTAACACTTGAAACACACGCTTTAGGTAGACACAAATTATACTCAACAAGATCTTAATCAAAGAATAACCTTAGTTGGCGTTCCCATAACGGCCAACTCCCAATCAATCCATAGATATAATATACAACAACTAGTGGTGATATCGACCACTTAATACAAAACTTTACATAAGTTGGTTAAAACAAACATCCAACTTTTCATTTTTCTTTTTCTTTTCTATTTTTTTTCGATTTTTTTTTCTTTTCTTTTTTTTTTTTTTTTTTTTTTTTAACTTTGAACATAAACATAGATGTGTAAAATTTCACCACATCACTATAACGATAACTCTGGATAATTTTTCCATACTTTTCATGACTTCAGAAATAACGGTAATAGTGAAAGTAGTAAACACACGAAAAATAAACTCAAAGATATACAATATTTACTTTCACTCCAATTGCATTGTGCAATTTCCCAACTCAACCATAGATAATGAATTACGCACGCGAACACAGGTAATGTAAGGAAACACACTTTGCCTAAAGCAATTAACCAACCACGGATTTTAATCTACAGGGTAGGCTAAGGTGTAAGGGTGTAACGAAACATTATAACAAAGGTGTAAGAAACGAAAGGAATGGCTCTGAGTGTTTTTCTAGGGGTATCTTACTCTAAAAATGAGAGTAACAAAAGGTTTTATACGGGGGTTAACTAACCAGTGTAGTTAGCTAATAACACATAACATATAAAGGCTATTTGGGTGTAATCCTAGAAATTTACCAATTTAGACAAGTCATTCCAATTATAAAAATAATACTTATTATGGTGGTCTCGAATAGTATACAAGCCAAGTTCTAAAGTTTACAAGTCACCGGCACACTCATAGATTTGTGAATTTTGAAAAGTTCACAATTTTTGAAAATAACGTCATGTGTGCAGCTATGTAATTTAGACTTTAAACAAAAACATGCTAAAAATTTTAAATTTTGATATTTTAAGCATATTTTGAAAAAGTTTAGGACAAGTAAGTGTTCTAATTCTCCAATCCCCCCACTTAAGTTAAACAACGTCCTCGTTGTTTGTATAAAAGATTAAAAACTGGAAAATAAAAGAATTAGAACAGAAAAACTCCCCTGAGATTTGCTCGGTATGATCCTCCATTATTTGTATAAGAGCAAAAATCATCTTTCTTGTGGATGAGAACGTTTAAGCTTCATATTTGATGTATCCACAGGAAATGCATGAATCTATAATACCATCAAGACTTTAACACACCTAAGTTAAGAAGGTTCAAACTTGCATAATACATTAGTAGTTAGCGAAAATAAAACTTAAAAATTAAACTGAAAATCATCAGGTCAGTCGATACGCCGTATCTTATGGAAGAAGATGCGCCGTATCGAGCCTGGAATAAATACGAATCAGAATAGAAGATGCGTCGCATTCTTAACCATGGATGCGCCGCATTAAAATACTGACAGAAAGTTTTAAAGTAAAAAAAAAATGCAGAAAATAAAGTAAGATATGACCAGTGCAGGAGATGCGTCGCATCTCAGGATTGAGATGCGCCGTATCTTCTGCGGGCCTGACTGACTCAATACAAAATCAGAAAATAAAATAAAAGATAAGCATGGGTTGCCTCCCACGAAGCGCTTGTTTTTGTTCGAGTCACGAGCCTGACTCCACCCTTATTTACTGTGTAATAGGGTGTTGTTCCCCTCACTTGGGATCAAGTGCGGGTGATAGTAGCAATAAACACGAAAAGAGTGTAAATTTGCTATTAAAGATGGAAGAAATAAATAGAGATCATACCTTGGCAATATATGTACATCTTTCCTATTCATACCCGGTTTGGTTGATAAATTGGATGACTTGACCACTTCATCAGAAAGAGTAGTATGTTGAGGAAAAATGAGTCTCCTTTCTTCTTGGTTAGTCTCTTTGGTAGTAAGCTGTCCCTTGACTTCCGCAGAAGATGAGAAAGGGTCTTTAGCAAGTAAAAGTTCGAGTTCCTCTATAACCTTCATAGGGTCGAAATCATCATCTTCATCAATCATAGCAATGTTTAAGAGCTCATCACCAAACTCTTCTTCGAGCTCCACCAAATATTTATAGAGGAACTCGAACTTTAGTAAGTAAAAGTTCGAGTTCCTCTATAACCTTTATAGGGTCGAAATCATCATCTTCATCAATCATAGCAATGTTTAAGAGCTCATCACCAAACTCTTCTTCGAGCTCCACCAAATACAGGTTGATCACAGGTGCTTCAATAGGTAGTGTAATAAATTTGACCTCATCATTCTTTTGTTTTGCAACCTGTTTAGGAAAACTAGCAAGATTATTAGTAACGGGATTAATAATATTAAATAAATTTGTACCACTTTGTGTTGTAAGTGACTCCAATTCATCTTGTGAATCTCCATCTTCAACTAGTGGTCTTGCAATTTCAGCATCGTCCCGAATTTCATCCTTAAATAAGTAATCCCAGATTTCTTCAAAATCCCTCGTTGGGTCAAAATCTGGTTGAGGTATGTCATCATAAACATGGCGTCAAATGGTTCGAAATCAAAATTAGAATACTTTTCATCTTCATCCGTTGGATTGTCTAATGGTGGTAATACGATTGCAGAATATTCTTCAACGTAAGGTTCCGTATACACATCATCTTGTGCAATCTCCGGAGAAAAAGTACTATCAAGAACAATTGCCGGAATTGGTTTCACGGTATATGAATCTTCTTCATCATCATTTGACATACACCAAGTGTGTTGAAACGGCAACCTATTTCTTTCTTTCTTTGACTTAACCATTTCCAGTAACAAGTATTCTTCCATCGTAATATCCGGATCGTCCATCTTCCTGAAATAAAACTTACTCGTGCAAAAGAAGAGTGAAACAATCAAAGTAAAATAAAAGCTGCTGATATCTGCTGTTGATGCGCCGTATCCTATAAATGGGATACGCCGTATCTTAATACGTTAAAAATAAATCAGACTTTTATTCAGAAAAGCAGTACGCCGCGCTCGATAAATCAAATGCGCCGTATGTTTAAATAATCAAAAATTAGTTATACTTATAAAAATTTTAATGCGCCGTATCAGCAAAAACTAATACGCCGTTACTTCGTTACGTTTCAAAATATAAGATTTTTGATTATCAGTAAAGATCCGTATCGACAAAATCGATGCGTCGCTTCTCGTTATTTAATGAATTCGAAAACTGTTTTTAATAATTAATGCGCCGTATCTGTAAAAACAGATGCGGCGTATCTCGTTAGGGTTTTGAAAAAAAATTTCTGATTAAAAACAAAACACGTCGTATCTAGGGGATAGATGCGTCGCACTCGAATTATTAAATAAGATGCTGTATAAAAATTAAAAACGCAATGCGCTGTATCTGAGAAATTAGATGCGCCGCATCGTTTGAATTAGCTCAGTACAACGATAGCAGAATACAAGAAATAGAAAAATAAAAACAAAAATAAAAACAACCGAAAATAAATAAAAATAAAAACACACAAAAACAGAAAATATGCAAAATAATACAATGAATGCGATTTAACTAATATACAATAGAGTTAGCGGTTAGAATAAAAATTAAAAAGAAAAACCTAATTAAAATACTAATCAAATTAACAAATAATAACAATTCACTCCCCGGCAACGGCGCTAAAAACTTGATGCGCGTGTGCGTAGTGCTCTAATTTATACCCACGGTATGTCGTTGTGGTTTTAGCAGTATTCAAGTTTTAAATTTATATTTAGCCGACTTATCAATAACACACACACTTTAACGAGCAGTGTACCCGGTCAGTATGAATATAATGGTAAGTAGAGTGTCGATCACTAAGAGTGGAACGTATTATCTAGTTGTTCTAATCAGTATTCTAATATCTTAAGTTAGCTATACAACCTAATCTAACGCAAGGGGGTTCAGCCTGAGAGACTGGCATGGTTTGGTTATGATTAAATATATCTAAACTAATAGGCACGAATCAGCGATTAGCACACACGTACACAGATAAATACTTGAGACAATAAGAAGACCTGTCCTGATAGTTAAGTAGCTTGTCACTTGTTTTATTGCTAGTTTTATATGAAGTGTATAGTTCGATGCAACGCACCGAGATTAATTCCTTTCTCGTTAGCTCTAATCTTATCGGCGAGTAAACCCTTAATGATTACTTTTGACTATCCTATTTATCTTTCTTCCTACTTTTCTACAGACGATAGAATGCATAGGCGATAGAATAAATAGGCGAGGAAGGGGCATGGCGACCCAAGCAATGCTCAGCTAGACACAGAGGTTATCAATGCACTAATAAAAGTCACCAAAGACATCAACATATAAACTTTAATTAATGGGAAAACAATTTTAAGGGGAGTTGAAGTGCATGATTAAATCAATGTCACAAGCCCATCAATCATGACCAATTAAAGTGTACTAATACAATAGAACAAAACTATTTAATGAATTGAATACATGCAAGGCCTTCTTACGGCTCTTGTATCTTCGTTCAAGGTGTGTCTTGTGCTGCTACTTCGACTGAATTTGTCCTAGGGTTTCTTCTGTTTCGTACTTAGCTAAATTGTCGAACCCCGAATTTCGTCTGACTTTGGGGTATTTATAGTTTCTGTCTGAGGGCTAGATGCGGCGCATAGGATAAGTAGATGCGGCGCATTGACTTAACTTTGCGTGGGGTCCAAGATTAATATATTCAGGAATATTCGTACACCACCAGAAGATGCGGCGTAACTCCATTCTTGTATGCGGCGCATGTCCTTGCTGTCTTGGATCGTAGCTTGTGAAATCTTGATAGTGATGCGCCGTATATAATATTTAAGATGCGGCGTATCTGGAGCAGAATGATCTTGATCTTGTACATTTCAGTAGACTCTTAACTTCTTGCATGTTTTGCTCCATAATTAGTCCAAAATCGTCAAGTTTCACATAATACTTGTTTTTACCTGAGAATTACAAAAGTAAACATTAACGTATCAATTCTCACAGATAATATAATAGAACAAGTCAAATAAATAGGATAAATGATGGTAATAAAATGTACTTATTTGAGTTCATCATGGATGCATGGATCCTAGAGTCATTTGCATACTTTGGAGACTTATACCTTTATCTTTTACCATTCGATACATCTTGAAAACATTTATGTAACCTTATACTTTGGGATCCCTTGTTTTAACTTTGATTTAAATAATTCGAATGGTAACATTTCAAAACATCTCATTTAGAGGTCGTTTTCTATACCTTGTTCTATATTATGAAGTAACACCCCATTGACACTATCATTCCGCTGCGGTAATTTGGGGGTGTTACACCATGCACATACAAAACACGTGGAAATAGATTTTCACTTTGTTCGGGAAAAGGTTCCTCAAGGGGATCTTTGAGTTTAACATACATCTACACATGGCCAGATTGCCAACATCTTTACAAAGCCATAGCAAATTCCTCGATTTCTCTTTCTAAGATCCAAGCTACAAGCCGTTCCCCATCCTTACCTTACGGGAGCGTATTAGACCATGTTAGACTAGATGGGCTGACCCAATTGTATACATGGGGGAACCTATTAGGGATGTGAGTTAGTTTCTTATTCGCTAAGCTATGTAACTATTATATATAGATATGAATCATTAGGTATTTTGTACACAATTACAATTACAATAATACAGTACCCTTTGAATTTTTATACTTTTAATCTGTATAAAGGACATGTAGTGCCGAACTAAAACATTACCAAAATGATTCAAGTTGCATACTTTCGGTTTCAATCAACTAAAAGTATGTGTCTAGTAAGTATAAATGTAAATTTAACAACAATTCCCTGTGCCTAAGTAGGACTTGAACTCCAAACCATCAATGTACAAATCACTAGGGCAAACCATATGCTTGCTATCGAGCTTACGTTTGTGTTATTGTGTATTCTTCAGCTGATGACACAACTTCTCTATGGCTCTCTCCAATGAAAAAAGCAGGTTGTTTAGGTTAAGGTAACATACCTTCACTCACAAGCATCAGAACCACCGACAGCATAGTTGGTCTATCCTGTGCATTATGTTGCACACATAGTACCGACATGTATTGATCTTAATACTTCATGAATGATGCATGAATCATGTAAAGATGGACTCATGAGTTCAATGGACCTGTTTTCTTTGTAGAGTCTCCATGCCTGAAGTATATACAACACAGTAATAAGTATCTACAAAGGGTATTGCTTAACAAAATTACATGTTAATCAGTTAACGTACATGCCCAAGAAGGTTGTCACTGATCTTCATGACTGAATCCTCTGTTTTTCTTCCCACTAACTATTTCCAACACCAAAACGCCAAAGCTAAACACATCTGACTTTGTAGAGAAGTGTCCGTGTACAACATACTCAGGAGAAATGTAACCACTGCATCAAAGTTCAAATGAATAAACTAGAAAATCGAGGACTCTGTTGACTGTGGTAAGACTTATTTTATAGAACATGGTTTTAGATTCTTACTGTGTTCCCACCACCTTCTTTTTCTTAGCAGTGCTATCGGATCTTACAAACTTTCTAGCAAGACCAAAGTCAGATATTTTTGGGTTCATGTCATCATCCAGCAGAATATTACCTGCCTTGAGATCTCTATGGATGATTTGAAGGCGGGAATCTTGATGTAGATAAAGAATACCTCGAGCCATCCCATTGATGATATGAAAGCACTGAGGCCAATCAAGGATTGAACTTCTGTTTTCATCTGTAGAAATATGACAATTGTGTTGAGTTATCCACTTATTTGGCAAATATAACAGCAATATTACAACAAGTAGTATCATAACAAATAACAATCTGTCCAAGCTTTTGTTAGCCATGTATTCATAAACCAAAATCATTTCATTTCCATGAATGCAGTATCCAAGAAGCTTCACAAGATTCCAGTGCTGAAGTTTGGAAATGCAAATTACTTCATTCTTGAATTCATCAAGTCCTTGTTGTGATGTTTTTGAGAGCCGTTTCACAGCCACTTCTCGTCCGTCTTTCAACATACCCTGAAATATCAAGGTTAGTTCTGATTATGACAAGACACGAATACCCTTTATACTTAAACGAAACACATATGTGACAAATTGGTAATGTTTAAAAGGTTCACTGCTCTTCCAAGACGTTCAATCTGAATCTCTCTCAAATTAAGCATGCCTCCAGAAGTCTAGCTTCTAATTTGATGCGTGGGTTTTGCAACCTTACAACAGGTTTTTACCTCTCAAGGGATCTCAAGAGGCTTACAACCCCACCAGGCAGTGTACCTGACCGATGTAGTATAGTGTAGTGGTAAGTACGGGGGATTGATCGTTCTCCACAGGGAATAGTGTTCGTTAGGTGTGAAAGGCTACTCTAATTAGGTCTAAGGGTTGAGGAAGATTCTTTTTATGTTTTTATATTTTTATGAAAGCAAGTAAAATCTCGGGTTTTGAAGGAGTGGGCGGAATTAGTTGCTAGTCAACTAACCCAAATTACTACAAATGCAAATAAAATAAAATAACAAAAATGAAAAGTGGTGAGAAACTTATGTGTGGAGAAATGTGTTTACTTAGATTTCCTTACTCCCTAACTATCTTTTACCGGTTAATTAGTGTGTATTAGTCGCGTGGATGACGGGTGTATTCCTTAATACCATTCGTGGGGTGGCGTACTTACTTCCCCAAACTCTACAAGCTCCTACTTCACTCCTATGTCGAGCCGGCTAGGAAGCTCCTAACATGGGATCACTAGAATTCGCTTGTGCATTAAATACAACCATAAAAACCTTTAGTACGCGTTTGGTTCATGTTTCTTAAGACGTTCAAGCAAGTTACCGAATAGGAAGTTAGCCAGTTTTCTTAAGCCTAACATAGATAAACAATCATCCAATACAACTAATAACACACTAACAACCGATAATCAATAGCTAGGTTTCATTAGATCTAAGCAAACACAAGATAAAATTAGCCTAACATGTTAAACAAAAGACAAGCATAAGATAGAATCAAACAACACATAGACATATTGAATGATTAATTGATAACTTATCTTTCAATGAAACATGGAAGATCTCAAGGCAAGAAGCCCTGAAAAAGTAGCTAAAATCGTCTTAGGGTTTTATCCCAAAATTCCACACACTAAGCTCTCCTCTAATGACAAAAAATTAGAAAACTATATATAGACTTTGACATCTGACGGCGTCACCTTATGCATTGTGACGCCGTCACCTCGCCGCTTTTAGGGTTCCCGGGTGACCTTCTTGACGCCGTCCCTCTTTAGCTCTTCAAAAATCCATTCTGGCTTATCAAGGCTTGACGCCGTCGGACCTATAACGTGACGCCGTCCCCTTATGATTTAAGCCGTGACGCCCTTGATTTAGTTAAAGCGTGACGCCGTCAGAATTCTCATGCAAACTCACTGGCCCGTCATGAGTAAATTTCACATCCAACTTTTCTTGCCAAAGCATGACGCCGTCTGGAGTTAATGTTGACGCCGTCAAAGGTGACTTTCAGCACAATTTTGAGACTTTGCCGTTTTCTTCACTTTTATGCTCCAAAAACGTCCAAAATGCCTCCTTTTCCAGATTTCTCCTCAAAAGTACCTAAAATGACAAAAGGAACGATTTAGGGCAATATTTGATCAAATAAATACGATTTCGGGCTTAAATGACCCCTTAAAAGCGGTACACTTTTCGCCTCATCAAGTCTAGCTTCTAATTCCTTATTTATAAATCCTAAAATTATGGAAAACCTTGTCATATTTCCTATACCACACCTAGAGTATTTAGTTGCCTTATTACTATCAGCTTAATCACTTATACGATTTTGCCTTACAATCTGGACATATCATCACTCACGTCCCAACATGATACATAGTCCTCAAGGTACCTTGGCATATGATCAGTTAACAATTGCGTGTTTTGTGCAAAAGTGACGAGCTTAAATAAAAGAGTTATGGATCTTTAGCTTAACAGTTATCAATGGATTTTGAGACGATCAAAGAGAGGCTCGTGGTGCTGGCAATAGTGGTTACATGATCCATCAAAATGCAACTTCAATGGGTCCATGGATTAATGATTTGGATGTGCTTTGTGACAGTATATCACTCAGGTGTGGTACTTGCCATATTTGTTATGTATCAGTGTATATGTATAAGTTGGTTCGTAAATTCACGTGTGGGACATCCTACGGTCGGTTCAAGTTGGTTCATTCAGTGAATAACTTCATCTGTTAAGTGTCATGGCCTTCTACTGATGGAGGTGGTATTGGAATCTATGGGGGACCATATTGCCCTTCATCTTCTTAGACGTTTTCCTTTATGATTGCTACTGTAAAATGATAGTTTTGGTAAGTCCTAGTGTGTCAGTTGCTTTGTATGTCCTTGTGCTTTTGTATTGCTTTCCAGTCTCCTTGTTGGAAGCTTACAGTTAGCCAGGCCTGGAACTATAGTGTGCCATTTTTTGGTTGTTTTTAATAATATATCTGCATTTCAAGAAAAATATTACTTACAGTTTGTTAATAAGTGTTGTACTTTATTAACATAAATTAAATAAACAGAAACTGACAGATTGGCTTACTTTTGAGAGGTAAGCCGTTATTTCAAGATGTTGAAACTAATATCATAATGACATAATGACATATCTAAGACCAAGCCTCCCTTGTTTGCTCGTAATCCCCAATGTGCACTAAATTTTCCAACATAGAATGCTACAATTAAGGACATCACATAGTTGCTTTCTTCTCCTTCCATATGATTACACCTAAAGTTTAGCTGCCTTTGTTCTTTAAGTGCTCATGTGATTATGCCTAACCTATCAATGCTCTTAGAGTCAGTCCAACACAGTTTTAATTCATGATCGATATGAAGTATCATTATCTTGTAAACAGGACCAAAGCCACCTTCTCCCAACTTATTGTCAATGCTGAAATGATTTGTCACCTTAACTATTTCATGTAGGCTAAAGAAAGGAAGCTCATCAAGATCTTCCATTGGAACAGTTGCATTCTTTTTCCCAAGCGCATACCTGTCTCCTGTAAAGATATGATTCATCATGTTTTCCTTGGTTACATGAATCTACCAGAAAATAAACTCATGAACAAATTAAACTGTTAACTTGTACAAATAATATATCGCAAGGCTTCCCAACTTTTCGGTTTTTTACATATGGTTTTCGGGCAAAAATAGCTGGAATTCGTGTAAACAAAACAAAAAAATATTTGGCTGGCTTGTACAATTGTTTCAATATATGAGTGGTTTATATGAAAAAAATTGAAATGTTGGGTGGCCTCCGTGTACATTATTCCTAAATTGTAATGATGATTGCTACCATTCTAAGAGCATATAATTTGTATTTCAGATTACCTCTTCGTTGCATCTTACGCACACTACTAGAAAAAGGGCTTTCCTTGACTCGCATTTTATGACGCACACTAAAAGATGACGCGCAAATAGCAGAGTCATAAAATAAGAGTCATAACGAGTAAATTTTTTATCGAAGATGACTCGCTTTAAAAAGCGTCATAACATATGGGTCATAATCAGTTAAAATTTAGCCTGCTAGATGACGCTCGTTTTGCTTCGTCATAAATAGGGGTCATCTCCTTCGTTTTTTTTTTTGCCCAAAAACACTTCCCGCTCTTAACACTAAAACTTCCCTCTCAAACCCCTCTAAAATTATTCAAAACACTCAAAACACTCCCGCCCCCTCTCAAACCCCTCTAAAAGTCTGCACCCACACCCATATAAATACCACATATAATAACCCCTTAGGGTTATTCAACTTCTCTGTTCTCTCTCTCTACGCCGACAAACACACCCACCCACATCTCCTTTCTTCTCCGATCACTTATCCGGCGAGAACTCCACCACCGCTGCGCGTCCACCTACACCTCCACCACCATCATTCACCATTTTTCCTTCCCGTCATTTTAAGCTATCAAACGCGCCATTTGACCTACATTAACACCACTTCAATCTAAGATTTATACTCGAATCCGAACACCTTTTTCCTCTTTTCGTGTTTCTTGTTCGAGCCGAGCATCAAGGTGGGTAAACCCACCATTTTTATCAAGTTATCACCACGGGTTTGTCTCAAAAACCCTCGGGTTGCGAGATAAACAAATAAAAACGTGTAAATAAATAATAAAAATGAGTAATAATGTGGTTGGTATCAAGTTTGGTTCATGGTTGTGTATGGGTTTGGTTCAAATAGGTGGTGTCGAGTTTGAAGTTTGGTGATGTTGTGGATTGTTTTGATGGTAAAAGAGGCCGGGCCATAAGGTAAAAATGATTATTATTGTTTTGATAACTTTATAATCTGCTGATTTGTCTTACTCCTCGGTTAATTAATCGAAACAGATATGTATTTACCAATTTTAATTATACTGCAGGATGCTAACGATTTCAGACTGAGGAGGTACTTACTCTACCTCATATTATCTTTTGAGTAGTGCTTATTTCAGTCTAGTTAAGTTAGTTGATTATTAATAAGTCTGATTCACAGATTAATTTGGTCATTATTAGTTTTAAACTTCAAAACAGTTAACTTATAGGGTGTTTGGTTCATGGGTTAAAGTGGGTCATTAGGGGTGTTCACTGTTGCATTACCCTTTCATCAGATTCAATTGGACTTATCTTAACTTGTATAAGCTGTTTCAACATCTCTCTGCTTGTTTTTCATCTTGGACTAATAGTTTTTAATAGACTTGCTGCGAATTGCATAAGTTTGTTTGTAAACAACTTAATATTAACTTTGTTATTCATGATCTTTTGTTTAATTGTAGGGCGTAATCTCGATAGATCAGATGGACCGTCTAGTGGAGAAAGTTAAAATGCTTGCAGGAGAGATTGCTTTCAGTTCAAGTACAATGTTGCTGGTTATGATGACAAAGGTCCCCAACTTTATCAGGTAACTAACTCACTTGGGTATCCAGATTTTCGAATAAGATGATTTTAGGAGATTTTATGCAGTAAATATGTACCTCACACGACTCCATGCTGCTGATCATTTCATCATTTAGCTTTACATATCAGTTTTAAAAATGAAATGTTAAGATTTTGCTCTCTTCTTGGATAAGGATCATGTGTTAAGAAACTTTCTAACAAACCTAAGCTTGAAGACAGTAGAGCGACAAAACAAGTTGTTGCACTTTTGAGCGCTCCACTTGAAAAATACAGTGATATCGTCACTTCCTTGACGCTGTCTAATTATCCTCGAGTAATGGATCACCTTGATAATGGGACTAATAAAATAATGGCTATGGTTATCATCCAAAGCATAATGACCAACCAAGCTTGTGTATCTTCTGCTGACAAGGTATTGAACATCTTTACTGTTTTACTCATCATTCCGTTGTTGAGGTGATTGACCAATATTGTGTTACCTTCATGATTGGTTATCTGTTGCAGGTCGAGGTTCTTTTTGAACTAATAAAAGGGCTTATAAAGGACTTGGAAGGAGATTCAGAGGATGGGGCGTTGGCTAACTTGCTCTTCTTCGTGTTGCTAAGGTTACTGGTGGTGCTCCCAACAAGCTCTCCAGTATGCTATCAAGGCGTAATTTGGTAGCTATGAAGGAGGAGATTTAGGTACTTAAGTGTGTATATCTCTTTCTAGTTTTGAGTTTTAGTTTGTGAACGACTTGGTCAGAAATCTGAAATCTATGTATTCGATAGTTTTATTGTAATGACTTACAAGACAGTTGATGTTGGAGCTTGTTTCTTGGTGTTAATTTTGATATTTGTGTTTTTAATTTTGTATTATCAGGTTTTTAATTGTCATTTAATAGAAAATTAGGAACTGAAAAAAATTAATTTTTTTTTTAAAAAAAAAATTAGGTTATGACTCGCAAAAAGGAGAGTCATAAAACGTGGGTCATAAATGCGCGTCATAGAGGGATGACGCACATATGCGAGTCATGAAGATTTATGACGGGTCTTTCCTTGACTCCAATGTGCGCGTCATAAGGTCTCTTCTTGACTCGCATCTGGAGTCAAGGAAAGCCCTTTTTCTAGTAGTGGCATTTTCCTTTTCTTTATACAGGCATAGGCCACCAAAAACAAAAGTACAACAGTTGATGAAGCTGATATGAGCACGGTGAGTAGTGCTTCCTTTTTGCTAAATCTATTTTGGGAGTCTGCATGCAAGTATTTCCGTCAGTTAGCCAGTCATGATAATCAATAATATGCTTTTGCTACAAGTGAGGTAATATAGCATGTGACCACTCAATGCTAATATATATATATATATATATATATATATATATATATATATATATATATATATATATATAGGGGAGGGTTCATGTGAGATCAACCTTAAAGTTCTAAAAGTAAGACCCAATATGGACCGTTAGATCATTGTATTTGAGTTAGATGAAATTAACCTTAAATGAGTGACTTTATTATAATTAAATAGGGTGTCAAGGGTATTTTGGGGAATTCAAATTACATTTTATTAATTAATTTTTGATACATTTTCTTTTCACCATGTTTCCAGCAGCAGCATTTATATTCAAAATATTTAAAAAAATAAACTTCATGAACATTATACACATCAACATGTTTCCAGCAGCAGCAGATTCCGATACACCGGAATCCGTGCATTTTTACCCGGAATTCGATACAGATGAAATTCGATACAGATGAAATACATATACATATATGTGTATCAAGAGCCTATTTAAAAAAACTGCTACACTACTACATTAAATCTTCAAACCAAAACAGAACGGCAGTAGATTCCGGTATGCGTTTACCCAGAAATCCGATACATAAACAAATCTTTAAAACAAATCAGTCCCATCCGATAAACCACAATCTGGTACATAAAAAAATCTGGTACGTAAACACATATGTGTACCAAGAACAAATCAAAATCGAAAAGTAGCAGATTTCGGTACACCGGATATATTGTGTACCAAATCTGGTACATAAACAGATCGAAACCGATTTGCAGCAGTGGTATACAAATCTGTTTACAAACAGATCCAAACCGATTGTATCGGGTGTGCCGGCGATGTATCCGATGTACCGGCGATGTATCCGGTGTACCGGCGACACATGCCACAATGTATCCGGTGTACCCACATATCTGAAAATCCGACCATGGTTCTGGCGGCACGTAACTGAAAAACTAAAATGAAACCGCAAGATTGTTAATGCCGGTTGTTAACACATACCACAAACATCATATCTTGGCTGGTTGACGCCACGACATCAAAACCACATACCACAAACTAAAATAACAACAGATCTTGGTTGTTCGTTTTGTTCTTGGTTGTTTGAGACACCTATCCGTTCGAGACCCAAATAAGAAACACAAACCCGTCCAAGACACACATCTTGATTGTTCTTTTTGTTATTCGAACCATATTTGTATCACCATGAATGACGGCTGAAAAGATCCCACCTGATAAAGATCGCGGCGGTGGTTAGGGTTTCGATCTACACACGCCATATCGGTTTTCAGTCGGCTAGGAAGATGGCGACGGTTAGGGTTATGATTGTGAATGATTGAAAACCCGTTTGTTGGGGATCTGTGTTTTTGGTCGTCGGATAAATAAGAACGGATGGAGGTCGATTTGTGTTTTTGGTCGAGAGGGATAGAGGCGGCCGGAGAGGAGATGTATGTGGCGGCGGATTTTGGTCGCCGGATAAATGAGAATGGAGAGAGACCGATATGTGTTTTTGGTTGTGTGGAGAATTTATAAAAATGAAGATGGAGGCCGGTATATTATGTGAGAGAGATAAGGAGGTGGGTTATGTAGGTTAACTGAAAATAAAAAGTGCAAATTACCGATAATACCCTTTTGGCTATATTTTTAATTTTCAGTTTTTTATTAATTAAATTTCACTTAATTGCCACTTGTACTCTTTTTATTGGTTTTTGAATGTATCTTATTTTTACAATTTTAACTTGGATCTTATTTGAACTCAATTCTATATATATATATATATATATATATATATATATATATATATTGATTGTTGGAAAATTTAGTGCACTTGAGGGATCAATTCACACCTGATAATGGGTTTGGAGGTACGGAGTGTACACCCATTTGGTCAATGAATACCCTGACTCAATTATGTGGTTTGTTGTTCTGCTGCTTGTATTATGTATAATGCTGCTGGTGCAGATGATTCTGCTGCTAGTGTTATTCATAATGTTGCTGGTGCAAGAACGTTTCTGCTGCTAACTTTATTGTTCCTGCTGCTAATGCATTGTTCCTGCTGCTAGTTCAATAATGTTGCTGCTGGTCTGCTAGGTGACAGATTCTGCTGCTAGCACAATTTATTATGCTGCTAGGCAGAGGTTCTGCTGCTGGTACGCAGAATAGAATTTGTAACAAACTTTGACCTATTTTGGGTAAGTTCAAATTCATAATTAAGACCATGATCTTCTGGTCTTGTAACCACTTTGGCTAGTATTAAGGAAAGTATATGGAAAATATTTGGCCGATATTTTCTGGATTTCCTTTGACTAGGATTTTGAGTATATCTCTATTATATATAGAGATTAACACAGCTGCATGAAGGACATACAGAAAACCTAAACACTTGAAAGCATTGGTTCTTGATTTGTGCCTAAAACAAGAACATCACTTGGTCTTATCCCATAGAGATATTCGTGTAACCCAGGCATAGGGTCGAATAGTTTCTATTGGAAAGTGATTACACGATTTCAAGTGAATATCCGGTACCTTGATTATTGATTATCTTTACCCTGATCTGGGAACACCAAACACAATACAATCAACAATCAATAGAATCTATTTAGTGATAATCAATGGCTGATGCTATGAGGCATATGGCTGCTAACTTTTCCAAACTGGAAAAGTTTGAAGGTGTCGATTTCAGAAGATGGCAAAAGAAGATGCAATTCTTGTTGTCAAGCATGCATGTGGTCTATGTTTTGACTACACCTATTCCTGAAGATTATGGGGATGATGCTATGATGGAACAGATGAGGAGCAGAAGCAAATGGGAGAATGATGACTATGTCTGCAGAGGATTAATTCTCAATGGTATGTCCGATTCTCTTTTTGATGTTTATCAGAATGTTGAATCTTCTCAAGAACTGTGGGATTCCTTGGAAGCCAAATATATAGCTGAGGATGCATCAAGTAAGAAGTTCCTTGTAAGTAATTTTAACAATTACAAAATGGTCGATTCTAGACCTGTCATGGAACAATACAATGAACTTCTTAGTATACTTGGTCGATTCACACAACACAAGATGAACATGGATGAGGCTATTTCAGTCTCTTGTATCATCGATAAACTACCTCCTTCTTGGAAAGATTTCAAGCATATGCTAAAACATAAGAAGGAGGAGTTAACTCTTGTTGAGTTGGGCAGTCATTTGCGCATTGAGGAATCACTCAAGGCTCATGAAAGTGACAAGCCAAAGAGCAGCAATGTTGCTGGTCCATCAGTTGTCAATTTGGTGGAGCATAACAACTCCTCCAGGAAAAATGGCAACAAGGGAAAACGTAAGCATCAGGATAACACCAAAACTGATCCTAACAAGAAGTCAAAAGCTACTTGTTGGAAGTGTGGTAAAACTGGACACTTCAGGAAGGATTGTAAAGGTGTTAAGATTGGCAATAAAACCAATGGATCAGGCACGAGTGGATCTGGGAATGGTAACACCAATTCCCTGAAAGGTCAGAATATATTTAATAAGTCTTTTGAGATTTATTATGTTACATATATAGCTGAATTGTACTTTGTGCAGGATGATGATGTTGCGTGGTGGGTTGACTCTAGAGCAACAATCCATGTGTGTAAAGATAGAAGCTGGTTCAAGACCTACGAGTCAATGAATGATGGTTCTATTCTTCATATGGGAAATGAGTCAACAGCCCTGGTGCATGGAAGAGGATGTGTTGATTTGAAGTTTAGTTCTGGGAAGATTGTCTCTTTGTTTAATTTTTTACATGTTCCTATTATTAGGAAAAACTTGGTTTCTAGTAGTGTTTTGAATAATTGTGGTTATAAACAAGTATTTGAATCTGATAAGTATGTTTTATCTAAACATGGTGTATTCATTGGTTTTGGTTATTTATGTAATCAGATGTTTAGACTTAATATTGTTCATGATATGGTTGATTCTGCTTTCATGTCGACTTCTAAATTGAATGATTCAACCCTTTGGCATGCTAGACTTGGCCATGTACACTTTAAAAGGATGCAAGATATGTCTAAGGATGGGTTAATCCCAGCATTTGACATGGA
Organism: Artemisia tridentata subsp. tridentata; assembly: GCA_021014915.2. Lineage (NCBI taxonomy): Eukaryota > Viridiplantae > Streptophyta > Magnoliopsida > Asterales > Asteraceae > Artemisia > Artemisia tridentata. Next base: position 347,028,920 of record CP139506.1, on the reverse strand, counting down.
CACCGAAAAGTGTAAAACTTGTATAATGAACAAGATAACTAAGAAACCATTTTAAAGTGTAAAACGTGAAACTAATGTGTTGGAACTGATTCATAGTGACTTATGTGATTTACATGCTACTCCCTCTTTGGGGAATAAGAAATACTTTGTGACTTTTATTGATGATGCTTCTAGGTATTGTTATGTTTATTTATTGCATACTAAGGATGAAGCATTAGATAAATTTAAAGTATTTAAAAATGAAGTTGAACTGCAACAAGAGTCCCTGATCAAGAGATTAAGGACTGATAGGGGAGGTGAGTACATGGATACTCTGTATTTCCAGTCTGTTGGTATAATCCATGAAACGACTGCCCCCTATACTCCTCAGAAAAATGGTATTTCTGAAAGGAAAAACTGAGTGCTGAAGGAAATGGTGAATTCCATGTTGTCCTATTATGGGCTGAGTCAAGGGTTCTGGGGTGAAGCTATGTTAACAGCTTGCTATTTATTAAATAGGGTTCCCAACAAAAGGAACAAGACAACCCCTTATGAACTCTGTACTAAAAAGAAACCCAACCTGAATTATCTCAGGGTATGGGGCTGTAGGGCTGTTGTGAAACTCCCTGATCCAAAGCTAAAAACTTTAGGTGAAAGAGACATTGAATGCATCTTTGTTGGATATGCTGAGCATTCCAAGGCATATATGTTCTATGTTATTGAACCTAATGAATCTGTTTCAATTAACTCAATAATTGAATCAAGGGATGCAATCTTTGATGAGAATAGATTCTCATTAGTCCCTAGACCAAGTCAGAGAATTCCTAATGGAACTGATGATGTTGGTGTATCTGAGATCTCTGATGAGGTCCTTGATGAGGTTGTGGAACAACAACCTGAACCTGAGCTCAGAAGGAGCACAAGGGTCAGGACTCCAAAATCATTTGGACCTGAGTTTCAATTGTACTTAATTAAAGGAACAAGGGATGAGGTCTCTGACCAACACTCCTATTGCTTTAATGTTGAGGATGATCCCAAAATATTTGATGAAGCAATGAAGTCCCAGGATGTTGCTTTCTGGAAAGAGGCAATAAATGATGAGATGGACTCCATCATGGGCAACAACACTTGGGTGTTGGCTGATCTACCACCTGGTTGTAGACCTTTGGGTTGCAAATGGATTTTCAAAAAGAAAATGAAGGTAGATGGAACTATTGAAAAGTTCAAGGCTAGACTAGTCATTCAAGGCTTTAAACAAAAGTCAGGAATAGACTACTTTGATACTTATGCACATGTGGCTCGTATCAGTACCATAAGATTGTTGTTTGCTTTGGCATCAATTCACAATCTGATTATTCATCAGATGGATGTGAAGACAGCTTTCTTGAATGGTGAATTGGATGAGGAGGTTTATATGAACCAACCTCAAGGCTTCATCATGCCTGACAATGAAAACAAGGTGTGCAAACTGATTAAGTCCTTATATGGACTGGAGCAGAGTTAATACTGCTAGTGTTAAGACTAACAGTTTCTACTGCTAGTGTTGAGACTACCAGTACTAAGTTAGTACTGCTGAGCAAAGTTAATACTGGTAAGCTTGTTAATACTGGTAAGCATTGTTAATGCTAGTAAGCTTAAAGTTAATACTGGTAAGCATTATTAATGCTGGTAAGCTGATAACCACTGATTCCTACTATTATGGAAACTATTGTGGTATAATTAATGGGCCGTTAATTATACTTAATTCTATGGGCTAGGGTTTGAGTAATCTCTATTATAAATAGAGATCATAACTTTACTGCATGGACACAGAACATACAAACCCTAAACACTTGAATACGATTTGGTTCTTGATTTGTGCCTAAAACAAGAACATCACTTGGTCTTATCCCATAGAGATATTCGTGCAACCCAGGCATAGGGTCGAATAGTTTCTATTAAAAAGTGATTACACGATTTCAAGTGAATATCCGGTACCTTGATTATTGATTATCTTTACCCTGATCTGGGAATAACACATATAACAGCCAACATTTTCAGGGTCACAATAAATATAAGACTATAGTTGCATCATAATAAATGATATATTGCTTACATAGCTAATAATTCAGAGTCTGCCAGTCTAACATAAAGATCTTGTCCATTTAGTGAGTACACACGGACGTCGATCAATTTACCAAACCACTGCAAGCATCCAACTCCACCGCCACTGATGTTTGGATTTGCATAGGCGGTGCACGAGCAGTTATCCTTGCAAGCTACCTCACATTCCTGGAGGCTCATGCTGCCATCGAACACAGCATTTTGCGTGTCTGGCAATTTCATGCTTGCCAACTTTAAAAATCCCTCTCCAGGCCCACAATCTAAGGCTCTACTCCGTCTACATCCATTAGTCCAATTATAAAAATTTAGTTCCTCTGGGGGTTCAAACATGCCAAAAATCCGCTTTTACAAATGGATTTTATTCAAAATACGCTTTTACAAATGGACTTTGGAGAAAGATGGTGCAAGTGGGTTCAAACATGCCAAAAATCGGCTTCTGTTTCGGTTCTTGTTAATGGATCACCCACTTTGGAATTCAAGATGGAGAGGGGGGTTAGGCAAGGCGATCCTCTCTCACCATTTCTTTACCTTGTGGCGGCAGAAGGCCTTAATGTGACTTTAAAAGATGCGGTAGCAAATGGTCTTTTTAAAGGTGTTAAAATAGGGAGGAGTGATATTCCAATTTCGCACCTCCAATATGCCGACGATACACTAATATTTGGAGAGTGGAAAGAATCAAATGTAAGAAATCTTATGAGAATCATGGAGTGTGTCAAACAAGCTTCTGGTTTGAAAATAAATCCAAATAAGACAAAATTATATGGAATTGGGGTTCATTGCGAGGAAGTCGAGGGTCTTGCTAATAGAATGGGGTGTTTGGCGGGGAAGATGTCATTTAGTTATCTTGGTATTCCAGTTGGCCTAAATATGAAAAAGGTCGATAGTTGGAAGGTTATTGTGGAAAAGTTCAAGAAAAGATTAAGGAATTGGAAGACAAAGATGATTTCGTATGGTGGAAGATTTACGTTGATAAAGTCGTTTCTCGGTAGTTTAGCCCTTTATTTCTTTTCCATATTTCGTGCCCCTCCTAGTGTTCTTAAATCTTTAGAAAGTGTTAAACAACGTTTTTTTGGGAGGGTAATGATGAAAAAAGAAAAACATCTTGGGTAAAATGACTCTTAACAAATTTTTGTTAGGTGGTTTAAGTATTGGTAGCTTAAAAGCCTCCAATTGGGCTTTAATAGGTAAAGGGTGGTGGAGATTTAGAGTCGAAGAAAATAGACTTTGGGTTAGAGTTATTAAAAGTATATATGGTAATGATGGTGGTTTAAAAGACGATGATGGTGTCCATAGAATGTTGAGAGGTTCTAAGTGGGGGGATATAGTAAAGACGGGTAGAGATATTCAAAATTTGGGTTTTAATTTTTGTTGCTCTTTTGAAAAAAAAAACTTGGTAATGGGAATAATACTCTCTTTTGGGATATAGCATATTGTCTTTTGCTGCCATTTGTGGTGCTTTTTTATTTTCTTGGGTTTCATCCTCCCTAAATGTCTTATTGGGGAGGTGAGATGCCATTTCCTTTGTATTTTGTTATTTGGTTTGTTAATATATGTTGCCTTTCAAAAAAAAAACTCTCGGGCGTCAACCAATTCACCAAACCGTTGCAAGCATCCAACTCCACCTCTGGTGACGTTTGGATTTGCATAGGCGGTGCACGAGCAGTTATCCTTGCAAGCTACCTCACATTCCTGGAGATTCATGCTGCATCAAGCACAG